>LPNX011205924.1:217942-242502 GCA_001517045.1 Pseudotsuga menziesii | reverse complement strand
ATATCTGCTTTCACCAAGATGGATGACCCTGTCATAATTACAGAAAGGCTGCAGCAGATAGTACAACTTGAGGAGGATAGATTTGTCGCAGGCTTCCAGCAATAGGTGCAGAAATCTCGAGAAAAAGCGTGGCACGATAGGCACATCAAGAGAAAACATTTCCAACAGGGTGATCTTGTGCTCCTTTATGACAGCAGATTCATGAAGTTCCCCGGCAAGTTTAAAACACATTGGAAAGGACCGTATGTAGTACAGAGAGTTACTGATGGGGGCGCAGTTCAACTAGCCAAGTTAAATGGTGAGTTTTTTCCCTCTATGATAAACGGGATCCGTTTAAAAAAGTACATTGACAGGCCAGGTGTTCAGAACAGGGGAGAGATCCAACTAAATAAGTAACATGCTTATTGCGCTATGTAGTCTGGTCTGTCTACAGCATGCGAAGTACCAATCTGGTCGTCGGTTACTGGGTCAGGTTGTGTCGAAGTCTCAGGTTGTGGCGCAACTACGACGGATGGGACATACCACAAGTTGGCGGCAATAGCACGAGCGTTGCTCTCATTACTGATCATCATGAGATCTTGGGGAAAATCCGGTGCCCTGAGGAGCAGATTCCCGGAACGTCGCCAGATTTAGTATCATGATTAAACCATGATACCACTCCCCGCAGTAAGCTTTTATAAGAGGCTAATTCGATTTGTAATTTCTATCTGAAGCATATCTGTGACATTCCTGCCTAAACAATGTCGAATGACAGTAAGGTCCAGACATTGGTACAGGATGTAAGGGACAGAGGTCTGCAACACCTTCTCGCTAGGCCATTTACACAGTTCTGTTTGGTGAAATACAAGGACAGGCAGGAGTTTGCTCTAAAATTGCATAGACAGCCAGGAGTCTGCTCTAACATAGAGCAGCCCAGGGCATGAGGCCTCGCAGAATGACTCTGGGAAATCACCCTGCGCCGACTGTTGGTGTCAAGGAACTACACCAAGCAGGCTCCCCATATGGCGTGACATGCAAGCCCAGGGGACCCCAAAGTCGTGGATGGTCAAGTATAGGCCATCCGAGAACCGGATGTTGCTGCAGGTGGTCGTGACGCCTGTATTCAGTAAACCTACTGCAAAGGACAGAAGTATGCAGCCGGCAGCAGCACGGAAAGTGTCATTAAGTAGTATAACCTGTCTCCCCAGCGAAGTTAAGCAAGCAGAGACGCTGCAGAGTGTCCCGGGACGGGCCACTAGTGAGTCTTAGGGGCCTGTTGGGGCGCATACCCCATAGGGGGTAACTCCGCGGTTAATTTGTAAATGGAGCGTTGGGTCAAAATAGTCTTAGGGGTGTCAGGGTAAGTCAAAACCCTCTCTTTTTGTAATAAACCCATGGGTTAAATCCAGGGTTAGGGTTTTTGTGGGTGCCCATGGTTTAGGACCATGGTTTTTGTAAGCTGCGCAGTATAAATAAGCGCTTATGGAAAATGGATAGGTTAGGCTTTTTGATGAAAGAAAGATAAGGTGAAGTAAGGTTAGATTTTGTAAGGAAGGAACAAGTCCCAGCTGTGTGCGTGGACGACCTCTGCAGCTGTGTGCGCAGAGGGTTTTTGTAAGAAAGTAAGGAAGGTCTACAGCTGTGTGCGCAGAAGCCTACTGCTGTGTGCGCGGCTGTCAAGAGGAAGAAGGAATCTGCAGCTGAGTACGCAGATAAACTATGGTTTTGAGGAAAGAGGAATAAAACGCAGTTTGTGGACGTAGCCCCTACACTGGGGGTGAACCACGTTATATTTGGTGTTGTGGTTTTGTTGTGTTGTTTCTGTTTTTTTATTTTCATGCATTAAACCGAATATATCTGATATTATAAGATCTCTGTTACTACTAAGCTGCGCTGTGAATTCCCTGTAGTGGGTTATGCAAGTTTGGTTTGTTTATTATGCTGTGAAATATATATGAATGAATGATAAGTTAATCAGAAGTTGATTAGTAATTATTTAGAAAGGCTAAGGTACAGTAATACCCCTCTCTGCATGCAGAAACCTGATTCTGCGGCACCCCATTGCTGTTTCGGGTGAGACTGCAACCTGCACGCAGGTTGTTGCCGAAAGGGCCAACACAGTGGGTATTTTGTTGGTGCGACGTGTAAAGCATTAACCCGGGTCTGCCCAAGTGCCAACACAAGAAATACCTGAAAAAAACGTGATGATGATGTCATCATCATGTTTTTTCAGGTATTTCTTGTTTTTTGGGTAGCGGGGTCTGTCAAAAGAATGCAATGTGGGTACTCGTTGGATGCAGAATTAAATTCGGCATCCAATGAGCTCTCCCAGTCGGGATTTGAGTAAAAACACAAGGAGATATGTCAAAAATACGAACACAAAACGTAGTCTTTTTCATTCTTCCTCCAAAATTAATAACTATTATTTTATTATTTTCCTTAGGAGGCCCATTTTAGACCTCAAATTTACTCTAATGGATGCAACTGCTAGTGCAGCTTCATCCTGATTTTCCATATTTTCTCAAGAAGAGTTTAAAGAGCTTGCTATCAAAACTAACAGGGAACACTATGATTTGGTATGTGAGTTATTTAAAACTCTAGCTGATATATTTGAGAATCACATGGTGTTTGAAAAAATGTCTGTTATTCTGGAAGAGCTGATCAAGAAAAGACAATAGGCCTCGAAATATTATGACGAGGTCGTAGATTGGCAGAGGTTCATGAAGGACAGGCCTAATAATATCAATCTTCTCACCACCTTTCAGTTTAAAAGAGACAGAACTATTTTAAGAGCTTGGGAAGACTTGTATGATGTAGTGGCTAAAGCCATAAAGAAAGCTCTGTCTATCTGTGACAAAAGATGGTATGCAGTTTATAATATCATGACAAAATTATCCTTTCCTACCATGGTGCTTATTGAAAAGGTATTTCCACCTGCACTAATGATTGAGCAAGTAGAGAAATGAAGGGATGACCAGGAGGAGAAAATAAAGGAACTTTACCACATCAGCATACATGATGTAAAATAGTTAATCAAATAGCCATTTGCAGTACAAAGCAAAATCCATGTCTACATCCAAGTTTGGCATAAGTTGGCTGAGAATGAGGTCGAATATTATAAGTGCAATGCTCAATGTGGTATAGAATCCACCACTTATCCTGATATCAAGGAGCTGCTACATATTTGGAGGGTGTGGAAATATTTCTTAGGATATTATCCTTGTTTAGGTTTTTGATCACCTTTAGGGGGGATTCTATTGTTTCTAATAATTATTTAAGTGAGTGATCTCTAATGTATTAAGGACTCTTGAACTTTTGACTTTTGGGAGAGGGGAGACTGATATAAGGGATCGAATAACAATTCCATTTTTTGCCAAGGTTTTGTGTAATTTGTTACAAAGAATTCTTAATAAATACAGTGTTGCAATTCTTATCTCTTGTACTTGATCTATCAAATTTCTTTGATAGGTTTTAGTTTCTTATTCCAAATGATCAGATAGTACTATGGTTCATTTGCAATTGGTTAATTTTTTTATTTAACTCTGATTTATCTCTATTAATTATTAAATGCATTGATAAGGCTTCATGAAATTCCTTTTATGAACTGTCTTTATCTATTTTTGCAAATGTTTCAGCAGTTAAAGTTTATAGCTTATAAGTTGGTTTTTCAACTAACTTGAGCACTTGCAGGTTATCTTGAATGATTTAATTCTGATTTACTATTATTTAATTTTTATTAAACAATTGTAACCTCAGTAAGTATAATTTTATCTTATTTACATTTTTGTCAATACGATGAATTGCTTGTTCGTCACACAACTCAAGACAACCTGTCAATCTTTCCAACACCTTCTCAAAGTAGTTCAGATTTAGATTAGGTTCTTCTTCCTAGTTAGGTTTTAGTTTTCCTTTTCTTTTCTTAACTCTTTGTTTTCCATTTTTGAAAATAGATCCACTCTGGATCAAATCCATCCATAAGCTGGCACAGGATACAAAAGTATTCGTGGGGGATTACCCATACCAAACAGCTCGAGGATAGAACATACCTACATGGGATTGTTTGAAGCCTTTGGCTGGGTTTTCTCCATGTGTTGTAAGCCTTAAGAACCCTTATCAAGTAGATACACAGTTAGGGATTCAACAAATGGTGTTAGAAGGAGGGCCATCACATCATTCCTAAATGAAACACTCACACACCTCCTCCAGCAAGAGATCCAATCATTACTAATAGTCGCGCTAGTGCATCTACCTTAGGGGAACAAGTAACTCAAGTTTTGGACACTGTCCAGTTACCCCTGGACAAGAATAGGCTACCCCGTCAGAAAGATAGGTTCTCATATCACCAATCCTAGGGCCCATCACAGTTGACCAACTATTAAAGGGTAATTCCCACAATGTTGCCGAGTTTAGAAGAAAATTTGTTGAAGATCATCCTACTCAGGATTTGCCTCTAATCAATAATCAAGACAGTTCAAGCCCAGGTGATAAAAAAACTGAAAGACATCATGACATTTTAAGTGATCCATCCAACCCTGGGTTAGATCTATGTGCTTTGTTTCAGAATTTGGCAACTCCTCGACATAACATCTGAGCAGGAGGGCCACCTCTGTCTCCTCCTTCCTCATCTTCATATGAAGAATCGTCATATTCTGAATCTTTAGACTCCTCAGTATAATATATTCCGATGGCTAAGGAGCGGCATAATAGGCCACGGTTAGACAGGGATGTAGTGTCCGTTTTAGGAGATTAGCACTGATTGCCTAAAAACCATGAGAAGTGGCTTACAAAATTTAATCCAGATGATAAGATTCCTATGCAAGACCACATAAAATATTTCATGCAAGCCATTAGACTTAGAAACGTTATCCATGAAGATATGGTTTGCAGACTGTTCCCTTGCACATTTGAGGGAAACACTTCTGCTTGGTGTTTCTCCTTAGAAGCCAGTTCCATCCCATCATGGGATTTATTTTCTGAACTTTTCACTCAAAGGTTTGGGGATGATAAGACCCCATAGGTGTTGGTCATATCATATAGCTCTCTTCCATGAAAACTAAGAGTAAAGAAAGAGTCAAATACTACAATCATCAATTTTCATATTTAAAGAATAGGATCTCGAATACAGTACTTCCTGTTGAGGAATTACTGGTAGCATACTATATTAAGGGTCTCCTAGCCAAAATATCCATGTGGGTCAAAAGGGACCCAAAATAATCCTTGCAAGATGCCTTCTCCAAATCCATACAAGTGAAAGAGACATGTTCTGCCTCAAAGACAACTCTGACACCACATCTGAACAAGTGTCTACCTCACGTAGGAAAAGTGACATGTCCACTAAACCCACTACTACCAGTCAAGATCCATTCAATATGACTGAATTGAAGAAGCTCCTTCAACAGATGTCTAACAAGATGGTAGATCTCAAGAAGAGAAGCAATGAAAATCAATCAAACAATAGAGGATTCAACAGGCCACCTTTTAGGATGCCAAATCAACCTCCTCATAATCCACCACCTCCAAATCCCAGTGAGGGGTTCACCTCAGAAGAGATCTTCTTTGTCTTGAGAGCCTTAGTTTCTAGAACACTAGACACCCCAGAACTCTCTGAAGATCATTCCACCCGAGAATCACAACCTCTTCAAGATGAAGAGGAAGATGACCATCAGGTCAGCTCTATGAGCATCTTTTCAGAAGAAGAAGAAGAATAAGAACTAGACACTATTTTTAACCTACAACACACACACAATACCAGGTCTAAAGAAAGACCTCCCCAGGAATCATATCCTCTAACACAGACCCCTAGCAAAGGTAAATCTCAAGCTCAGAAGGACACCCTCATCCCTGAGCCAGAATACAACTTGGCCGATGATCTTAAAAGAGTGAAAGAAAACATATCGTTATTTGATCTTCTCAAAATATCCTCCATAAGGGATTCCTTACCTAAAAGCATGATTATAAACCAACCCTGAAAAGCTCAAAATAATAACATTGACTCCACTTCCCGTCCAAACCATCCTAAGCCTGGAAGCAAAGGTACTCCTCCCTTCTTACTCACCTTTGAGATCTTTAACAGAAATGTGCATAACTGTATCATAGACTCAATTGCTTCATCCAATGTTATGCCCCTTTCTCTATGTAAGAAGGTTAATGCCACCTATGAAAACTATCCTATTCAGATTGTGCAATTAGATAGATCTAAGGTAAAAGTGGTAGGGAGGCTGAAAATGTTCTTCTCAGACTAGGTACAGATCCTCAGATTCACCAAAAAATTGATATTGTGATTGTAGATATTCCTAAGACCTATGGTATGTGGCTGAGTCGGGATTGGTCAGAGAAACTTAAAGGTTACTTTGCTACTGATTGCTCTCACTTGTGGTTGCCTCTTAATGGGTAGCCTAATAAGCTCAAAGTTGACAGTGAATCTTTCATTAAACAAATTGTCACTAATATCGATGGTTCCAATGGGTCTGTCTCATTCATTAACAATCAAATTGAACATTTAACATTTGGAACTTTCTTTAGAGACTTACCTACTAATGCATCACTGATAGAGAATGAGCAGAAACACTCTTAGGTAAATCATCTTACATATGTTCCTTTCTCTAGTACTATTGTTCATAATGTATATAATATAAATAACAATTTCAAAATAGATCTTATATTTTGGACCTTGTTTTTTGATGGCTCCAGGTCAAAAGAGGGAGTAGGTGCAGGATGTGTGCTAATTGATCCAGAAGGAATCAAAATGGTGATCACCTACAGGTTGGAATTTGAATGCACCAATAATGTTGCTGAGTATGAAGCTTTGGTCCAAGGACTTAGGAAAGCTGTTGATATGGGAACTAAAGCAATTGAATGTGTGGGAGACTCAAAAATCATACTGAAATAGGTATGCAATCAAATACACTGTTTGTCTCTGCGCTTAGTAAATTATCATAAATTGATCAGGGATATGACTAATTCCTTTTCGGCATTTAACATTGGATCTGTTCCTAGCTCACAGAACTTTGATGCAGATCTGTTAGCCAATACTGCATCAAGTCTAATTCCGCTCGAAGGTTTGTCTCCACAAACTTTATCTATTGAATTGATGCACATACCCTCTATACCTGACAACATCATGAGTTGGAAGGTGTTTGATGATGACCATCAAATACTGGAATTCCTATCAGCTCAGAACACCTTTGAAGGTATGGTGATCGAAAAAGAAGATCACAAGAAGTATATATCTGATCCTTTCAACATTATCCCCAAGTTTGTCATCAGTCTTGAAAAGTTCTATGATTTACAGGATAAATTCAGGAATACCACCAATTGCAAGACCCAAACGTCAACCCTGAATTACGCTCCTATTAACCTTGGATTGGAGCAAGAGCCTTGATGTATTAACCTTAAAATTCACTGCTCCCATGATGAACGGATAAATTTCATTAAGCTGTGCATGGATTTTAAGGACATTTTTGCCTGGACATATGACGAACTTTGAACTTTCGACTCTATTGTCATGCATCATAAAATCCCTATGAATCCTGAGGTAAAGCCATATCATTAGAAATTGAGAAAAATGCACCCCAGCCTAGAACCTTCTGTCAAGAAAGAACTTCACAAGATGCTCTCGGCTAGGATCATATTTCTCGTCAAAAGCATGCAATGGATAGCTAATTTGGTCCCTCCTCGCAAGAAGAATGGGGAGATCATACTCTGTGTAGACTTTAGGAACCTGAACCGAGCCTTTGAAAACAAAAACTATCCTATTGCTCGGATGGAGCAGATCCTACAGAAAGTAGCCAGATCAGAGATGTTCTCACTATTAGACTATTTTTCTGGCTACAACCATGTCCTGGTGGCTCCCGACGACCAACTCAAAACTACCTTTTGAACCACTTGGGGAACTTTTGCATATAAACGAATGCCATTTGGATTGATAAATGCAGGAGCCATGTTCCAAAGAGCTATGGACATAGCTTTCAGGGGCTTGATACATAACTCTGTCATGGCTTACTTAGATGATGTAAAGATCTACTCTAAGAAACAACATAATCATTTGTTTTCCCTATGAGAGGTATTCGAGAAATGCAGGAAATTTGGAATTTCCCTCAATCCAAAGAAGTCCATATTTGCGGTAATGGAAGGTAAGCTATTGGGTTTCATAGTATCAAAGGAAGGTATGTTCATTGACCCAGAACGCATTAAAGCAATCTTTAAAATTGGCCTTCCTAACTATCGAAAGGCAATGCAGTCATTCTTGGGTAAGATTAATTTTGTTCAAAGATTTGTTCCCAATTTTTCTCAAGTAGTTAAACCCCTGTAGTTTTTAGTCAAAAAATATGTACCCTTCAAGTGGTCTGAAGAACAGAAAAATGCATTTACTGAGATCCAGAAAATCATAGCAGAAGCACATGCTCTGATCCCCATAGATTTTAGTAAAGAATTTCTATTGTATACGTTTTCTACTGACTTTTCCTATGTAGTTGTCCTAACATAATCATGAGGAAGCTGAGATCTCCATTTCCTTTATGAGCTCTACATTCAAATGAGTTGAACTCAATTACTCCTAGGTTGAAAAGCAAGCCTACACTGTATATAAATCAATAAACCACTACAAGCCTTATCTTTTAAAGCCCAATACCAAAGTGATCGTTCCCTATAGGGTTGTTCGCAACATCCTCATCCAAAAGGAGTTGGGAGAAAATAGAGCTCACTGGATGACCGCTCTTCAAGAATATGATGTAGATATCAATCTTGCAAAGATCGTTAGAGGAAAAGGTTTATGTCAGCTCATTGCCCAGTCAAACGACCCTGAACAACAATACACTGATTGGGAGCAGGAAGAGGCTATTCCTACAGGTTTTGTGAATCCACTTGAAACCACAGCATCCGAATGGTATGATCACATCAAATTATTTTTTCATAATGGGTTTTCCCCTTAAACCCTTGATCCCAAAAAATGTAGAGTATTAAGACTGAAATCTGCTCCTTATCAGCTTATTGATAACGTTTTGTTTAGGAAGAATTATGATGGAATATTTCTCAGATGCCTAGAAAAGGATCAGACTAATGATTTCCTATTTCAATTCCATGCAGGACCTGCAGGTGGACACTTCTCGGGAGATACCATGGCTCATAAAATTATCAGGGCAGGATACTACTAGCCTACACTATTCAAAGACACCCATGCATTTGTCAAAAAATGTGAGCCTTGCCAAAAGTGCACTGGCAAAGTCAAGAAACCTGCTTATCCTTTGCAGGCAGTAGTAGTCCATTTCCCATTTCAGTAGTGGGGGTTGGATTTCATTAAACTCATCAACCCTATATCCTCATTACAACATAAATACATCTTAACAGCCATTGACTACTTTACAAGGTGGGTCCAAGCAGTCCCATTAAGACTGTGTAACACAAGCCAGGTAATTTCCTTCCTAGAGAATCAGATAATCACCAGGCTTGGAACCCTCGAGTTTCTTGTTTTTGACAATTCCTCATACTTCCAGTCCATTGAATTGATTAGATTCGCTCTTGAAAAGGGTATCAAGGTTAATTTTTCTGCTAATTACTATCTTCAAGGCAATGGGCTTGCAGAATCCTCAAAAAGAACTTGATAAGCATTCCTAAGAAGACAGTGGCTTCACATAAGAAGAACTGGCACGTCCAACTTTATCATGCTATTTGGGAAGATCAAATCACCCCAAAGGAAGCCCTTGATAAATCCCCATACTACCTTGTCTATGGAAAGGAAACTATCCTGCCTGCCAATCTCACCATTCCTTCATTACAGTTGGGCCAAATTGTTCAAGAGAGTGAGTCTTCCCCATTATAGCAAAGGATTGATTCTCTGCTCAAACTAGAAGAAGATAGAGAGAAAGCCAAGAATAAATTTTAACAACATCAATAGTCGGTTAAGAAATGGTTTGATGAGAGGTCTTCTTCAGAGAGAGACTTCTCAGTAGGAGATCTAATGCTAAGGTGGGATAAACAACACAAGTATAAGAAAGAGCACACCAAGTTTCAATGTCTTTGGCTAGGACCATTCATTGTTATAGAAAATATTGGTCCTAGTACGGTTCGACTACAAACACTGGAGGGGGTCGTTGATGCCTATCCAGTGAATGTCTTTTTGCTCAAGAAATATTTTGTTTGAAGGAGTCTCACAAAGTTGTATATAGGTTTGGTGTGTTACTTTCCTTTTATTTTTTTGAATATTTGTTTGATATTGGTAATTTTGGTAATATCTACACATTTGGCAATAATGAGCAAATAGTTTTCTCAATATTCAATAATCTCAACTGAAACAGATATGTCAGTTTCTATCTTTTCTAACTCATATCAAGATTTGTTATATTAGAATGATAACCATATTTACAGAATGTTGTATTAAATTCCCTCTCATCCAGGTTAATACATTCTACATGCTATACTTTGATGATGATAGTTATGGAAGATCAGGGTCACCATGTGTAAGGTCTCATTAGGGCATTGTGGCATATCTTTATATCCTGGTCAGTATTACTCTTTGGGATTTAGAAATGGCCATATATTTTATCATGTGGATTACAAGATGAGGGGTCTCATCATGAGCCAGATCAATAGGTTCATGGGTGCTCAGTGGAATGACATCTTTGCCATTTAATATGGGGAGATGGCTTCTAGTTCTCTGGAAGATGGGAGATCCTATCATAGGTCGGCTCATTCATGATCTGTAAAGCATCAGTGAGTAACGTTGCCTACACATGGACACCAAGCCATGGTAGTGTCTTGTAGTTCATGTTTGATATTAAATCCCAGTCAACCACCAAACAAGAAATAATTGTACATCAGGAACAGGGGGTCCTATCTAAGGCTAGCCCCACTATGATCATGGGATTGACATTGGACTTAAGCTATCATTAGATGGTTCCCAAACTATGATAGCTTCTTTCGGCCATATAGTTGGAAGATAAGAGGTCTCCTTACTGAGTCGGTTTGTTCAATTTCCAGGTCAGGTTTGTGAATAGCACTGATCACCAGAACATGGAGCAGTGGTCCTATGTCATTGCAATCTTGCTTTTGTATTTTAAAAAAAAAATAATAAAAAAAAAAGAGAGGGGAAGAATAAATGATGGTTTAAGAGGCCTTGTGTGAAAAACTAAAGTGGTAAAGTTCTGACTTTACGTTCAGATTTCAACTACATGCCTATGCCAGCCTCAGTTCAAATGATCCTATCGTCCAATGACATTTGAATCAAAGTTGCAATCTTTTTTAATGACCATGGATGGGAGAGCATCAATAATTTTAATAATTTCTAGTTGGCTACATTCTTATGTTAACATTTCTTGAGAGTTAATCATTTTCCCGCTGACAGGTTTGATTGGAAAATATTATTGTTTTGCAGAGATAATGGTTCTTCCAGCTAGTCGCCATTTGTTGTAGGTACAATAGATACAAGGTCATTTTGACACGGGAGCCCAATTATACATACAAAGATTACTTGGTAAGACTCTTTGTAATCTTAAAGGGTTTCAGTAAGATTTTTATTTGACTCTTGGGGATTCATTAACTTAACCAAATTTCCAAAAAAAATCCATGCTTAATTTTTTTTGTTTTTCATGTAGAAAGATTGGGTTTTTATTTGGATTTTTTTTTCCATCCTGTATCCCACAACCCACAAGTTGCAAAATGTAGGAAACCTTTTAGTTGATATTTGATTTTTCCAAACCCGCATCCTTCATCCCGTAAATGCGGGATGTGGGAGAGTTTTTATGTGTGTTTATTTTAGTCAACCCGCATCCCGCATCCCGCAACTTACGGAATGCGGGTTGTGGGGTTATCATTTGTTTTCATTTTGGTTTGCGTATTTCCTCATCCCGCATCCTGCATTCTGCAAAATACGGAATGTGGGGTGCATAGCCGATTGAATAATTTTTTGCCATTTTTCTATTCCGCACTCCACATCCCGCAAGTTGCGAAATGATTAATAAATTTATGATTTTGTTTTTGATACCACATCCTGCAAAACTGATCCTAGCCATTCTTTTTCTTTTTACCCTCATCTAACGGTTTGTATTATTTCTTGGGAATTATAAATATGATAGTTTTTATTTACGATTTTTTCTCTGTTTTTACTGCTGTAATTCGCTCTACTGTGTGATTTTACCTCTATATTTTACCGCACGATTCCGACATTGTTTACTGCGGTTTTAGGTTGGTTACTAAGTCATTTTTTCATAAATTTGAACTTTTCACTGTGCTTCCTGTATAATTCAGTTTTAATTTCTGGTACAAGTATTCAAAATTATACATGGCGATGTCCAAAACCCCTAGATTTACCAGGAGTAAAAATATTCAAAAGAACATGTTCACCAAAGACCCAAACTTTGGTGTCTTTTTTGATACTAGTAGCTAAGTGACTGAAACTTATCATTTGGATTGGTCCCAGGTTTACTCAATTTTTGATAACAATGGCCTCTCATACCTCAAGAGTGACCAAATTGTTTATGAGAGAATTAGAGATTCTGGCTTACATATGATTGTTGCAAGACCGACCATATTACCTTATAATGATGCTGTCAGATGGATTATAGACCATGCCAATGTTAAAGATCATTCTTTCAATACTAGTACCGGGTCTCATCTAGCCAATTTCTGCCCTGAAAACCTTTGTCAGGATTTATTCACTTAAACCTTATACCTAGCTCCTTGATGCAGACTTTGTTAACATTTCCAAATCCAAATTCAATTTCAACCAAATGGTTAAATCCCGGATGACTAAACCACACAAGTTTTTCAAGAGGAAATACAAATTGTATCCTGTTGAATGGTTTCAAGAGCCTTACTCCCTACTTGCAGTGATTTTATGCAGGCTTTATGGTCTCCCCAACTGTTCTTTCTTTAAAGAAGAATGGGCTCCTATCGCTCATCATATTATAACTACATGTGAATCTTTCCCTTGGGCCTCAATTTTGTCACTAGAGCTCAAAAACTCCATTCAAGAGTTCCAGAAAGCCACTGTTAAGAAAAAGCTCAATTTTTATCTTACTGCCTTCATTGTGGACATATTTTGTGCAGAATTCCATTACCCTAATATGTGATCTAGTTGGGAATTACTAGCCCCCCCTATCCATATATATCATTCCAATATCTGGGATAGCAACTTTGGGGCTAGCTTTTATGATATATGTGAAAGTTTCCTTTGTTAGAATAATCAACCCATAGTTAGCTACCTTAGACATTAATTAATGCAATTTTTGTCTTATTTTCCTAGTTTCCATATTCCACCTTATGCAAGTTGTCCTCCACACATCCATAGTGGTCAAAATTACTAAATTTGAGTCATGGAGCGCTTGGGAAACCTCTTGGAATCAAACCTTCTTTATTCCTAGCCTCCCTAGCGCATGTCTACTTTTTCTGCTTTATTGCCTGCTTTTTTTGAGTGTTAAGGCAACTGGGAAAGTTTGACTAGGTGAAGTTAACTTGTTTTTTTTCCTCAAAATCCTCCACTCTTTTCTCCTATGAAAAGCATGTATGAGTTGTCCTTCCACCACCTATTAGCTTGCCTAATTGATTTTACCAATTTGTGAGCTCTTAGACAGTTTTGGAAACTGCTTTATGCACTAATGGGGGATTTGCTTAGATTTAGTAATCCTGCTTTTGACTAAATTCGAATGTATTCCTTATGCATTCGAATATATCATGTAATTATTTATTGTGGCAGTCTATGACTTCATAGGGTTGGCTATTGTACACTTATTCAATACAGATTAGTGTTCAGCTCCATTATTCAGTCTCCTTTGTGCGTAATTTGCATGTGTAATTGGCAATTGTTGTGAGTGTAATTGTTCTAACACTTGGGTTCAATTTCCACATGGTATCAGATCCTTTGTATATTGATTTCTCTCCTTCCAATTTGTTTTTCAGGTTCGACATCATTGACTGGGAGCATTCTGCTGACTGACGGGACAATTTCTGAGCTATGGATCAATCTCAGAAGATCATCTTGACTCCATTTAACTTCTTTGAATGGAAAGTAGAGATGGAGATACTGTTGAGAGCGAAAGGACTCTACAGAGTGACTATGGAAATAGAATCAGAGCCTGATGCAGCTGCAGAGAAGATTAAATGGCACAACCGGAGGGATGAGGGCTATGGTCTCCTGTGTCTGAGCATATCCAGAGACCTCCTTTTTCCATCTTGATGGATTAACATCACCTAATGAAGTATGGGAGAAGCTTGTTGATATTTTTAGTGAGGCAGATGAGATGAGGGGACATCAAATTGAAAATGAATTGATCTCCATGAGTCCCAATAGCTTTGAATCCCTGCAACTCTATTTTTCCAAGTTCAAAGCACTTGTTTTGCAGCTAAAACAATGTGGGATTGAAAAGAAGGATGATCAGCTGGTCTTGGCCATACTCTTGAAGCTTGGCCCTAATTATTCAGTGTTTTTTTCGACCTTCTATGCCACAATGTTGACAGCTCGAGCCTGGAAAATGCCTAGCCTTGCAGATTTCATGGAATCTCTCACACAAGAACAAGATAAATTGGTGATGATGGGCACCATCAAACCATCCAAATACCAAGATCTGGTTGCTGGAGATTCAAGGGTGGATTCAAAAAGAAAGAAGAAAGCTAAAAAGCCACCTGAGCAAAAGAGAGACAAGAACAAGTCTCTAGAGGAGCCTCAAGGTTCTAAGAAGAACTCCCAGAAGAAGAAGAACAAAGGAGAAATGAGCAAGTGCGCATACTACAGTAAGGGCAATCATTCTGAAAGCTCCTGCATGAAGAAGCAAATAGACATGCTGACCCAACTCTTGGAGAAGAATGGCATCTCCCTTCCAGACAGCTCAAATAAGAGGGAAGGAGGATCAAATTCAGAAGACAGAGAGAGAGTCCATGCATTGGTTGCTAGCACATCAAGCTCACCTAGTTTCATCATTGATTCTAGATCTTCAAGACATATGGTTTTGACCAAGGAGGCATTCACCTCACTTGACATGTCGAAAGGTCCACCAATAGTACTGGGAGATGACTTTCTCACTGAAATTTTGGGCAAAGGGAGGATTGATCTTGACCATGGTAAGTTCAGCAATGTGCTGTATGTTCCAGGTCTTGCCTCTAACCTCTTATTAGTGTATCAAATGACCCACATAGGGTCTCCAAACAAGGTCATATTCTCCACTGATGAAGTTGATATCACAGAGATCTCAAGTGGTAAATTCATTGCAAAAGGAGTTGCAAATCACACTTCGAAGGTATACATGTTCTCACACTTTCTACCCTACTCAAACCCCTCTACTCTTATGATTCATGCTAATGAGGCAAGCAAGCTTTGGCATGAAATATTTGGCCACCTAAATTACAAGTATCTTTCTGATCTTAGTGAAAAATAAATGGTCATAGGTTACCAAAGATTAAGTTTTCCAAAGGAGTCTGTCAAGGTTGCATTCTAGGAAAACACCCAGAGCATAAATTTGAGAGAGCTAGTCATGAGAGAACCTCTGCACCTCTTGAGTTGATCCATAGTGATGTTGCTGGCCCATTTCCTCATATGTCAACGAGTCAGGCCAAATATGCATTGACATTCATAGATGACTTTTCCAGGTATTGCTGGGTTTACTTCCTGAAACACAAGTCTGAAGTTTTTGGCCTCTTCAAAGTCTTTAAGGCTTTGGTTGAAAACCAGTCTGGGAGGAAACTCAAGGTCCTTAGATATGAAAATGGTGGTGAGTATGTCAAGCTGAGTTCATTCAATATTGTGCAAATGCAGGTATTCAGATGCAGCATTCTATCCCTTACGCACCACAACAGAATGGTTTGTCTAAGAGGAAGAAGAGATCACTGAAAGAGATGGCAACATGCATGATGGAGGCTAAGAATTCGCGACCAAAGTTTTGGGCCGAAGCTATAAACTGTGCAACCTATATCTAGAATAGGGTGCCTCATAAACATCTTGATGGTATGACTCCTTTCGAAGCATGGAGTGGGCACAAGCCAGATGTGACCCATTTCAGTATTTTTGGCTCAAGGGCTTGGGCTAGAATTCCAACAGAAAAGAGGAAGGCTTTGCAGCACCAAAGCCAAGAGTGTCTATTTGTTGGGTACTCTGAAGATTCAAAAGGGTGTAATCTGATCAATTCGAGCACAAACAAAGCCTTCATTGAAAGGTGTGTTTAGTTTCAAGAAGAGCCCCTAGCAGCAGTGGAAGTTGGAGAATCCTCTTCACCACCAGAACCTCTGAATGTAAGTGAAGAGATAGTTGAACATGCTGATTCTGATATGTATGATAATGATGATTTGATTGCAGATCCTAACAGTCCTACAATACCAAAATGGGAAGCCAAGACCATTCATGCAGCTAGAGAACTATATGGAAATCCTAATGATCCTAGGAGGACTAGATCTTAGTTTGAGAGTGCTCTGTGCATGAAAGATCCTATGTTTGCAGAGAAATGCTATCTGATGATTGAATCAGATCCAAAAACATATGAATATGCAGCGAAATATCCAATATGGAAAACATCCATGGAAGAAGAGTTCAGCTCACTCCAGAAGAGCAACACTTGGGAGCTGGTTGATCTTCCCCCAAGGAGGAAGCTAGTTCAGTGTAAGTGGGTGTACAAAACCAAATTTTCTGCTGATGGTTCAACTCTGAAGTACAAGGCCAAATTGGTAGCCAAGGGCTACTCATAGGTTCATGGCATAGACTACAATGAGACCTTTGCACCAGTGGCAAAGATGGACTCCATCAGGCTAGCCTTAGCCATTGCAGCTTCAAAGCAATGGGAGGTACACCACATGGATGTGAAGTGTGCTTTCTTGAATGGAGATCTCACTGAAGAGATATACATGCATCAGCCTCAAGGATTTGCTACTAACCCATATCTTGTGTGCAGGCTAAAGAAGTCATTGTATGGGCTTAAGCAAGCCCCCAGGGCTTGGTATGCCAAGATTGATAGCTTTCTATTATCACTGAATTTTGTTCGATGCAAATCAGATCCAAATGTATATTTGAAGCTGATTCATGGTTCATTAATGATCATTTTTTTGTATGTTGATGACCTTCTCATTAGAGGAAGCTCAAAGGATGAAATTGCTTCCTTGAAGGATGCAATGAACCATGCCTTCTCAATGACAGATTTGGGCTTGTTGAGCCAATTCTTGGGGCTCGCGATTGCTCAAACCAAAGAAGGAATAAAAGTACATCAGTCCAAGTATGCCTTGGATTTGCTGAACAAATTAAAAATGAAGGATTGCAAGCCAAGCAAGACTCCTTTCCTTTTAGGAGTGAAGCTTGAAGAAGTTGATTCTTCACCTATGGTAAACAATACACTGTATAGGCAATTGATTGGATGTTTGTTGTATCTTACACATACCAGACCTGATATTTATTATGTAGTAAGTGTGGCTTCAAGATACATGGATCAGCCTCATGAGATCCATTGGAGAGCATCCAAACGGATCCTTAACTTTGTTCAGGGAACAAGGACTCATGGGATCTTCTATAAAGCTAAATCTGATCTTGATTTGATTGGGTTTACTGATACTGATTGGGTAGGTGACAGCACAGATCAAAAGTTAACATCAAGATATGTGTTCATGCTTGCAGAAGGGCCAATCAGCTGGTCAAGCAAGAAACAAAGTGCCATTGCACTCTCATCTACAGAAGCAGAGTACAAAGGAGTTGTAAATGCAACAACTCAATGTTTATGGTTGCAGGGGTTACTTGGAGAGTGTGGCTTCGAATCAAAATACTCAACTACTATCTACTATGATAATTAGAGTACCATTCAAATCTACAATGATCCAGTTCAAAAGCAGAGAACCAAACACATTGAGATCCATATGCACTACATCAGATAGCTTGTGCATGATGGCACCATTCATCTACTCTTCTATTCATCTTTAGAACAAGTGTTACCACCTAAGTTGTACTTAGTGGTTTTTATCAAGTGAGCCCAGTGAATTGGACAGGGTTAACTTGTTCGGACTTCAAAAAGACCTTTGGAAGTACTTCTGGGAAGTACTTGTTGTATCATATCACATGTTCATACCCCATGGGGGAATTGTAATAAATGTTCTAGCATGATAGTGTCTGTAAAAGACTCGGTCTCTTAGACTTCATTTGTCAATCTGATCAGCCCAGGGTGTTTTTTCCCTTGGTTATTATTGGTTGTTGAATAAACGACTGATAATTTCTGAGTTTTTCACTCCATACCTCCAAAGTTGGGGTTGTCGGCTTGGAATTTAGGCCTATTGAGGTTATTAGAGTCCATGTGTCAATGAATAAACATGCTAGACATCATTTTTGAGTCATATGAACATGTCTAAGTCCCCCTAGGTGTTTTTCAATTTTTCAATTTTTTAGTTTTTTCAGTGTTTTTTATTAAAATTTAATTTTTCCAAAACTTAGGCTATTTTTTAATAGTTTAATTGGAAAATTTGATTTTGTAATAAAAGTGGATCAAATAATCGGTTTCAGTCATGTAGGTGCTCATTTTCAAGCTAAGAGCACCATGTAAACCCATGAACCCACTGTTTCCTAGTTTTGAGTGATTTTCCATCACTCAGGTCAGAGAGCCCCAAAATTCAATTATTGATTAGTTTAATTAATAAATTGATGAATAATGGAGCAAATCCAAAATCATAGATCAATGGATTCTTAGCCGATTTCATTGAAATCAGTCAAATTTGAAGTAGATTCACTGGATCTGACAAATCCTTGATAGAAGGAGGTGATCAAATCAGATCCAGAGTTGATCTTCAGCATCCTTTATGGGGAATTTCTCCCTCCCTCTCTCCTCAACACGTTTTGGCTCATTTGGATGAGTTTTGGTGGATGCTTCAGTCAACAGGTTGAGGTGTCAGTCAGATCAGTTCTTTGATTGAAAATTGCACTCAGTGAGACTCAGATCTGGCTCAGTTAGACACAGACCGGGCATTGATGGAATCTCCACTAGCATATTTGGTCTATCTCCTTGGGATTTGTGCCCCCCTGGGCTAGATCTCCTGCTTTTTGTATATATCCAGGCACAGCCTCCTCTTCCAAGCTAGTTAGAACTGGGATTGAGGTGCTGCTGCTATTGTAACTCTGTAATTCTTCATTTGAAATAAAGAAAATATTTCGAGGAAATACGGTGTGGTGCCATTACATGTGTGGATGATTATTGCCATTGTTTTACTGAGGTAACCTGTATCTGTGGTCATTTTTTGCTTATTTCTTGTAGATCTGTGGTTAAGATTGATAATTAGCTTATTACAATCTTGATAGGAAAGGTGTTTTTCAATAATTTTATTGAATGTCACTCTCCTTGGATGCATGTTTAAAGATCTATATTTAGCATGTCCTATAAGCTTATATGCATGTTATCTTGAATCTCTTTGTATGTACTAATCGGATCTCACAAGTTTCTTGGAAAGTTCTTTGATTTCAGCTGAGTTGCAGGTTCATACTTTGGAGAGGATGCTGATCTAGTTTGCTTCTTCATTCTCCTCAAAAAATTTCAAAGGCATAGTCCCTAGACATTCCACCTGAAAGCTCTACTGCGGATCTTCAAGGAAACCAACACTTTTCTCCTCTTCTTCCTCCCTCAAAATCAACACTTTACCCGGTTACTTGGTTCAGTTAATAGCTGTGATTTAATTTGGATCTGTTTCATCAAAGTAAAATATACATAGATCTAATATTTCATAGCTCATATCCTATATCTTTCTCTTAAAAAATTTCATAAGCATCCTAGATCTAGCTGTAGGGAAATCGTCTTTTTTTTTGCATGAATATTAAAAAAAACTTGTAGATCACATGCATTAGATTTCCTTTCACTATTATAAAATTTAATATTCTGAAATGTTAGTGCACTTTCATTGGCTTCACAAACAGAAAGCCAAGATCCCAAGGAAATCTTGCTTTCCTTGGTTCCTTTTCGTTCCTTTTCGCTAGTCTTAACTTCATTTTTTTTGAGATAAGGTAGGCTGATCCAAAGGTACTCTTAAAGTGATTTTGGGAATTTGTTATTATAACATGCTCGCTTTATTTTATCAGTTCTGACAGAAAATAAAGGAAGCTGCTGTCTGAAGTGGCTTTTGGAGCGTTCAAATCCCCCCAAGGGTCTCCCTTTTCACCAAAAAACTCAAAATTTTTCCAAAGTTGTAAAATCTTGGTTTCAACCTGTATAAGGACCAAGAATTCTCTGATATATCAGTCCTCTGATACTGTAACCATTAATAAATAAAATCATTTTTGGAATAGGCTCTTTCGAGCCCATTCCCCATTCCCCTGGGGGGGATTTGCGTCGGTGCCCTTTTTGTTGCTTTTGCTTATTTCTTTTTAACTAGCATTGATCTAATTTGTAGGGTAGTATACTTGATTTTTCTATTAATTCCATATTCCATATTGTTAGAATATAATCTGTTAGGGATTATTGTAAATAAATAAAGAAAACTGAATAGTTAGGAAGCCGAAAAGGATGGGTGGAAGGTGAAACACAACCGTCCTATGAAATGTATAAATAAATGATTTTAGCTATGTAATGTAATGAATTGGGAGTTATACCTAACAAGTGGTATCAGAGCAAGGTTATTTGCCTGCCATAACTCTTGGCTGCATTGCATGCCTGCCATTCTGCCTGTGTTATCAGAGCGTTGCCATTCTGCTTGCCAGTCCATTGTCATTTTGTCTGCTAGTCACTGCCAGTATCATGCATTGTATGCGTTATGCTGCAATGAGTCTAATTTGAGATATGAGAAACGTTGTGAATTTAATCAGCGTTTTTGCAGCAATCTGCGAGTGAGTGCATGACCCGGTGTGACACTCTCTCATGAGTCACGCCCACTTTCTCCACGATATAATTTGTATGACTGCGCTGTCTCATAAATTTAAACCCTAATTTTTTGAACTAATAGAGTGACTGCGATCTGCGATCTCCTCCATAACCATGGCTGTCATTGTTATTGTACCTGTTGGTTCTAGTATTCTGTTGCTCGCTTTTGGGAACTGCTTTCTTCGCTTCCACTGCTCTGCCGTCGATGGTGTGCTTTTCCTGGAGAGCGATGTCGACCACTAAAGGGTCTGCAAAGGCCACAAAACCAAACCTTCATTATGACTATTTGAGCAACCTCTCCATACTTGCTGAAGTAGTCCCGCAGCCTCTCCTCGCTCGTCTCCCATGAAATTCCACCGATAAATATCTTGCCCTGATCTGAATCCATTCTGCTAGGCGCCAATCTAAGAATTTCTGCCTGTTGTTCAGCATATGGGCGATGCCTAGTTGTAATCAGATTATCCAATGCTTGAATTTCTCTAATTTTGACAGCTCGTCCACGCGATTTAAGGACTACATAGACTTCCATTGGAGCTTCCTTTCTCGCCCCCTTGTCTTAGAACCAAAGTTTGGAGCTTCGGCGATCTCTGGGCTCTGGATGTTGTTGTAGCAGCATAAAAGCAGTATTATTATTATATAGTATTGCTGCGTTGAAGGCTCATTCCTTTTTTTATTTTGCGTGGAGACTGTTTGAAGAGACCAGCGTGGAGACTGCCTACGTTGGACATTGAAGACTGATATTTTGATGTGTTGGAGAAATAATATATGCGTTGGAGAGTTATTACTTCTCTGAAGAGTGCTGCGACTTCATTCAAAAACCCTAGTTTATATGCGTTGAGTATATGCTTCCCTATCAACTGCGTAGAGAGTGTTTTCCCTTCTACGAATTGGAGAAATAAATGCTGCATGAAGCTCGTTCACGCCCTCATTCAGCTTGTGACGATATGAAGCTCGTTCAGATTGTGTAAAACTTAAATTTTCTTGGTGACTGTGTGCTGTAAAATTTAAATTTAAATTTTACATTGAAGACTGCTAGTGCTCTCCACCTGAATATTGTAATCAGAGCTGTTGCTCTCCCTCAAGACTGCTTGTGAAGTGCATGGAGGCTGAGTGTAAATATTGAAGCGTTGAAGACTGAACCCATGAAGGTGTGCGTGAAGCTTGAAGACACTATGAAGATTCAAGAGCGTGGAGAGTGTAAAAGTGTTGAGAACCCACTCTGCTACAATACATTGTATTAATATTGCGTCTTTTCATAAGATGTTTTGAGTTGTTCATGTAATAGCACTCTAAAAGCAAATGATATAGAGTTGCAAAATTAAATATAAAGCAGCTGAAAGATTGTTTTGATAGGGCTGTAGAATTATTTGTATAGGCTACAGAATCATATTGTAATCTGTAAAGGAGCAGGAATCTAAACCTGCATCCCATATCTTTTTCTAAGCATTCTGTAAGTTACAATTTCCAGATTAGAGATGCACTCTTTGTCATCTATTATTGGTGCTGCCCTTGCTAGCAAAGAAAAATCCAATGACCATCCAAAAGGCAAAAGCAACAAGAGAGGTAGAGGGAAAAGAAACAACTCCAGAAAAAGATCATATTTGCAGTGCAAGCGTTGTGGAAAGACTGGGCACACATCAGATCAGTGTTGGGCTTCATGGGACTCCATCAAAGACAAGCATAACCAGAAGAAAGATGACAGTAAAAATCAAGATGCTAGTAAATCTTCTGATTCTGCTCATTGTATTGTTGCACATTGTAATATTGGATTTAATGAAATGACTTCACTTTCATCTTACAAAGATCGTTGGCTGCTTGATACTGGTGCAACATCACACATGACATTTAGAAAAGACTGTTTTGAAGAACTTAATGAAACAATAGATGGCATAGTTTAGTTTGCAAATAAGTCAAGTATTAAACCAAAGGGAATGGGCACCATTCGACTGAAGATGCCTGGATTCCCTGATTTCTTGTTGAAGAACATTCTTTATCTTCCAGAGTTGCGGAGAAGCCTGCTGTCCATGGTGGAAATTCAACAGCAAGGCCATTCCATCCACATGTTTAATGGAATCGTTGAAATAAGAAATTCCTCTGACAACCAAGTCATCATGACTGGATATGAAGATGGGAAGCTGCTGAAGCTCAAGGGTTCATCCGCAATATTTCAAAACTATGCCTACCTCTCTCAGCATGGAGAAGGTAATATGTCATCTAGCTCATTGTGGCATGCAAGATTTGGTCATCTAAACTATAACAGTCTTCGTTTGTTGAGAAAGAATGGTGTATTTGGTTTTCCCACCATTCCCAAAGAGAAGAACAAATGTGATGCATGTATATTAGGGAAACATAGTAAGCTGCCATTCCATGAATCTAATTTCAGAGCAAGTAGGAAATTAGAACTAGTGCATTCTGATTTATGTGGCCCAATGCCAACACCTTCAGCAAATGGGAATAAGTATTTTATGACATTTGTTGATGACTACTCAAGAATGTGTTGGATTTACTGTTTAAAGACAAAATTAGAATCATTTCAAACATTCAAAGACTTTCATGCATTGATAGAAAAACAAGCACAATAAAAAATTGGTACACTTCATACTGATAATGGTAAAGAATACACGTCAAATGCTTTTGAAGATTATCTTCTCCAACATGGAATTGCACATCAAACTACCATTCCCTACAATCCTCAAAAAAATAGTGTAGCAAAAAGAATGAATAGAACCATAATGAATATGGTTCGCTTAATGATGTTTTTCAAGAATGTAAAACTAATGTTTTGGGGTGATGCAGTAAAAAGTGCAGCATATTTGAGAAACAAAAGTCCCTCAAATGCTCTTGATAACTAGACTCCACATGAAATGTGGTTTGACCATCTCCCTTTAGTCAGGCATCTCAGATTTTTTGGTTCCACCTGTTATGCCTTGATTCCAAAGGAGCAAAGAAACAAGCTTAGTGATCAAAGCAGAAGATGCATTTTCCTGGGGTACAAAGAATACTCCAAGGCATACCATCTGTGTGATGAGGTAAACAAGAAATTTGTTATTTCTAGAGATGTCATTTTTCTTGAAACTAATAAAAATGACCAGTCCATTGAGAGACATCTTGATCATTTGGAAAATTATCCTCATCCAAAGACATATTCTGAAAATGAATATGAAATTCCAAACCTTGAAGGGGGGATTCCTATTCTGGATCAACCTTTGGAATTTCCATATGAAGCACCAACTCCCCCGCATGAAGAAGTTCCTGCTACTTCACTTGAACAAGAGGTTCAACTTGATGATGTGATTGAGAGAATTGAAAGACTCTCAATCAATGATGAAGCACCACCAGCTAATCAACCAGGACCATCACAGAAGATTCCTAAATGGGCCACAAAGACACTTGAAAGTGTCCATCCAGAAGAAGTTGGAAAGACGGGAACGAGAAGTTCGAAAAGACATGAAAATGGAGGAGGAGCAGATAATTCAGGTGATGACATGGATGTATCATTTGATTGTGGATTTAATTTATCTGCTAACTTTGAACCAACTTCCTTTGAAGAAGCTTCTACTCATGTTGAGTGGAAAGAGCTATGCAAAATGAGTATGATGCACTCATGAAGAATGGAACTTGGAAGCTGGTTGACCCTCCAGTTGGAACCAAACCAATTGGCTACAAGTGGGTGTACAAGAACAAATACAAATCAGATGGCTCACTTGACAAGCACAAAGCGAGGCTTGTAGCAAAAGGCTATGCACAAAAAGAAGGAATTGACTATGAAGAAACATTTTCTCCTATAGTAAA
>LPNX011205924.1:0-217811 GCA_001517045.1 Pseudotsuga menziesii | reverse complement strand
ATCTCAGAAAAAATATGTTGGAGAACTACTAAACAAATTTTGCATGACAGAATGCAACCCTATATCTACTCCAATGGAACAGAAAATGAAGCTCACATCCATCAAAGGAAAAGAATTTGAAGATGCGACCAAGTATCGACAATTGGTAGGAAGTCTTTTCTACCTTACAACAACTAGACCAGATATTTCTTATTTTGTTGGCATACTTTCAAGGTTCATGCATAAACCTTGTGAAGGACACTGGTCAGCTGCAAAAAGAGTTCTAAGATACTTGAAGGGGACTCAAGACATTGGACTCAAGTACTCTAAAGTGGATGATTTCAAACTTATCGGGTACTCAGACTCATATTTTGATGGCAATAAGGAGACAGGAGTATCAACTTCTGGATACACTATGAGTCTTGGATCAGAAGTTGTCTCATGGAGATCACGCAAACAATCAGTTCCGACAGATTCAACAACAGAAGCAGAATATGTGGCTGTAGCTGAAGCAACGATAGAAATAGTATGGCTCAGGAAGATACTTGAAGATTTGCAAGAAAAACAAGAGAACTCCACTCCATTATTGGTCGACAATAATTCTGCAATCAAGCTGGCTAAGAATCCTAGATTCCATGATCGAACCAAACACATCAACACAAATTATCATTTGATTCGACATCATGTAGAGGCCAAAACAGTCCATCTTCAACATTGTTCCACAAATGATCAAATTGCAGACATCTTCACCAAAGCGCTTGGACGAGAAAAGTTTGAAAGATTCAGAAACATGCTCGGACTTACGAACACCCATTCGGATTAAGAGGGGGATTGTTAGAATATAATCCGTTAGGGATTATTGTAAATAAATAAAGAAAACTAAATAGTTAGGAAGCCGAAAAGGCTAGGTGGAAGGTGAAACACAACCGTCCTATGAAATGTATAAATAAATGCTTTTAGCTATGTAATGCAATGAATTGAGAGTTATACCTAACACATATTGTACATTTCAAAGTAATCATAATACTTACCCCACGATTTCCTGATTGACCTGAAAGGGGAAAGAGATTCCTGGTAGGATTAATTAAGAAACTAGAATTGTGTATCTGTTTGCCTTTTTCTATTAGTTTATAAGCAACTATAAAATTAACCCCTCCTCGATTCCCTGATTGAGATCCACTTGGATCGAAAGAGGTTCTTGGAGGGTTTTCTTTTAAACAAGAGCACCTAGTTTAAAACTTATTAAAATTTACAAGACTCCAGTGTGTATGCTCTGCACTTGGTTGCAGTTCGTTCGATCAGTCAAGCTGTATCAAAAGCACTTGGGTGACTAGTATAATTAGGAATCACACTCCCCAACTGACAAACCATCAGGTGAAAATCCAACACCTAGATCAAACCTTTACAGTGGAAAAATACCTAAAGGAAGCGGGAACTTACTGAAAAGTGACCTCGGGGCACCGATCTCTGTCACACCCTAATGGGTGTGTTACGAGCAATAGCCACAGAGACTCCATTTCATCCCACATATTCCTTACGGGTAGCCGTAAAGGTTTAGTTTTGGACATACTCCAAGTACTCTCGGGTATATCTGGAGTCCCCCTTTGCCTAATTTAATCAACTCATACTTCACATTTAACTTAAAACATACAAAGATGCAATCGCAAAACATTCACTCCAAGCACATGCAAGTACATCGATCTTATTGATTTGACTCCATTTTAAGGCATTGGTCATTTTTGCTTCATATATACATTGTGTATCAGCTTTGTGCTTTCATGTGTTTATTTTCGTATCTCGTCATCTTTAATTGTCTATAGTTAAAATATTCAAACTCCTAAGTAACTGATTCAGTTTAACATCATCACACTAAAAAATATTCCTTAGTAACTTAATAGGGTCTACCCCCCTTGGCTCCATTAGGAGTTGATCCTAAATGGAGGATTCAAGAACAAGGTGACAGCCTTGACTCAAGACTTTCCTCCAAGTACACACCGAGTGGCTTGAAGATTTCTGCCACGTGACCCAGGTGTGTGAAAGGCGGCAACAACAAGTAGCAAATATCTTCACCAAATTTTTTTGTGAGAAGACATTCAGTAATCTCAAATCACTACTGGGGACTGCTGATCATGCTATGAACCATGAGTGATGACAAGAGTTCCAAATTTTGTTTTACAGTCCTTGTTTAACGGAGGATTTTTCCCACTGGGTTTTTGCCTCTTTCGTTGGTTAAATGGGCATGTAGTATGTAAAGGGTGACTAAGCCTTGTTGCTAGCCCCTATAATTTTCTGATATTTTACTCATAAGTTAGGCTTAAGGGGGGGTGTTAGAATAATCAACCCATAGTTAGCTACCTTAGACATTAATTAATCCAATTTTTGTCTTATTTGCCTAGTTTCTATATTCCACCTTACTATGCAAGTTGTCCTCCACACATCCATAGTGGTCAAAATTGCTAAATTTGAGTCATGGAGCACTTGGGAAAGCTCTTGGAATCAAATCTACTTTATTCCTGGCCTCCTGAGTGCATGTCTTCTTTTTCTGCTTTATTGCCTACTTTTTCTGAGTTTTAAGGCAATTGGGAAAGTTTGACTAGGTGAAGTTAACTTGTTTTTTGTCCTCAACATCCTCCACTCTTTTCTCCTATGAAAATCATGTATGATTTTTCCTTCCACCACCTATTAGCTTGCCTAATTGATTTTTCCAATTCATGAGCTCCTAGACAGTTTTGGAAACTGCTTTATACACCTATGGGGGATTTGCTTAGATTTAGTAAGCCTGCTTTTGACTAAATTCGAATGGCATCCTTATGCATTTGAATCTCTCATGTAATTATTTATTTTGGTAGCCTATTAATTCATAGGGTTGGATATTGTACACTTATTCAATACAGATTAGTTCTTTAGCTCCATTATTCAGTCTCCTTTGTGAGTAATTTGCATGTGTAATTGGAAATTGTTGTGAGTGTAATTGTTCTAACACCTGGGTTCAATTTCCACATCCTTGGCTAGGTGTATTTTTTCATTTTCAGAAAAGAAGCCCCTGCTTTCTCACTGGAAGCAAAAGCTCTCATAGCCACTATGGGAGACTGGTATGTTGGTGAATCATTCACCTATATCAAGGTTTATGGAAGCAACGGTGCTCACATCTTGCCTAAGGTTGTTCCAGATAGGTTTGTCTTAGAAGAGGTCTCATTTTAGACAGTTACTAAGGGGATTTACAAAAAATGTGTTGCACCAAAGAGGAAAGTTTGGCCCAAGTTCCCTATTACCCTTGGATCCTTGAGCGTACCCACTTCTACTTGGGCATCGGAGCTGAATGACCACATCATGTCACTTAAACTTGGTTTTGCAAGCAAAAGGAAACATGATCCTAAAGGGAATATTGATTTAAACCTAAATCAAAATCATTTTAATGCAGGTTATGCTCATGAGGAAACTCTTGATGATTTCATTTATCAAGGAGTAGATACATTTTCTGAAGTCTTGGAAAGGGCTAACAAAAATGAATAGCAAAGCCATATCCTGCAGTATCAGAAGGAGATCAAGGACAGGGTAAAACATTACAGGGCTATGGAGTTGGAGATCTTGGAAAGGATGATCAAAGACAAGGAAGAAAGAGAAGCTTAGGCTGCAACAAAAGAGGCATTGGCATCCAAAATAGTATCTGTGTAAACAAGCTCAGGCTTGGATAAAGGGAAAGATCCCATGGGCGAAATTCTCCAGACATCTGTGGAAAAATAGGTTAAGGACTATTTGTAGACTTCAGAGAAAATCAAGAAGAAGTTGAACATAATGACCTCAGCACTAGATACACAAGAAGTTGCAACCTCTCGGTCACCTGAAGTTTCCCAGGTATCCATTGTGGCTGAAAAGACTCAACCTGAACAAAATCAGGTTGAAGATAAACCTTTAAAGAAGACAAAGATCACCATTCATGTTCCTACTATTGACCTGAATCATTCAGAGGAGGAGGAGGAAAGAAGTTCTCCTGTGCTTGTTACTGTTGAGACAGGTAATGATTTCCAAAATATCACCAAACGGTAGCAATGGTAATCTTTCATCCCCTCTTCCTCGACCTCAACCTTCTGGTCAGTCTGCTCCCTCTTCTTTTGCAATACTTCTTTCATCAATAATGGATTTATCATCATTTTCTAATGGCTATGTTGTGACTCCTTTTATGACTGAGCTCTATCAAAATGCCACTATATTACTTGAATAAATCACTCCTGTTCGTATGGATGTCCCTATTCCTTCATCTGTTGTGTGTCTAGTTTTAAAAACCCCTTTGCATATCCCTTCATTCAGATCAGTGTCATCCCCTATGAATGAGAAAATTATAATAGTGTCACCATCATCATTTCTCAAAGCCACTACTATGGAGATTTCTTCTTTGGAAGCTTCTGTTCATGAAATTTCTTCAACCTTTTAAGTTACTCTCCATGAGAATGTTACTCCTTCCACTGCTACCTCTCATATCATAATGATATAGATATGTCAATGGTAAATGAAGTTATGGACACATCAATCAAGTGCCCCACAAGCCTATGCTACAGATGCAACTTCTGTTCTAGGAGCTTTCACAGGTGCCAATCTGGATGTTGTCAATTCTTTAAGCAGAGAGTTTGATAAACAGAAGGTAGAAATTTCCAGTTTCAAAGAATCACTAGAGAAGCTCAAGAAACAAAATGAGTCCCAGCAGGATGAAATTCAAGTGAAGAATGCTACTCTCAGTGAAGAGATGCAAAAGGAAAAGTATGACAATGTCACTTTGGTTCAAAGGGTTGCAGTATTAGAAAAGAAAAATGAAGATGCAACTGCTAATGCAGCTTCATCCTCATTTTCCAAATTTTCTCAAGAATAGTTTAAAGAGATTGCTATCAGAACTAACAGGGAAAACTATGATTTGGTATGTGAGTTATTTAAAACTCTAGCTGATATATTTGAGACTCACATTGTGTTTGACAAAATGTCTATTATTCTGGAAGACCTAATTGAGAAAAGATAGCAGTCCTTGAAAGCTTTTGATAAGGTCGCAGATTGGCAGAGGTTCATGAATGGTAAGCCTAATAATATCACTCTTCTCACCACCTTTCAGTTTAAAAGATCCAGAACTATTTTAAGAGATTGGGAAGACTTGGATGATACAGTGGCTGAAGCCATAAAGAAAGCTCATGATATCTGTGGAAGAAGATGGTATGCAGTTGATAATATCATGACAGAATTATCCTTTCCTACCATGGCGCTTATTGAAAAGGCAGTTCCACCTGGACTGATAATTGAGCAAATAGAGCAATGAAGGGATGACCAGGAGGAGAAAATCAAGTAACTTGACCACATCAGCATACATGATGTAGAGGAGTTAATCAAACATCCATTTGCATTACAAAGCATGATCCATGCCTACATCCGAGTTTGGCATAGGTTGGCTAAGAATGAGGTCGAAGATTATAAGTGTAATGCTCAACTTGGTATAGAATCGACCACTTATCCTAATATCGAGTAGCTGCTATGTATTTGGAGGGTGTGGAAATATTTCTTAGGATATTAGCCTTGTTTAGGTTTTTGATCCCCTTTAGGGGGAATTCTATTGTTGTAATAATTATTTAAGTGAGTGATCTCTAATGTATTAAGGAATATTGAAATTTTTACTTTTGGGAGAGGGGAGACTGATACAAGGGATCGAATAACACTTTAGTTTTTTGCCAAGGTTTTGTGTAATTTCTTACAGAGAATTCTTAATAAATACAGTGTTGCAATTCTTATCTCTTGTACTTGATCTATCAAATTTCTTTGACAAGTTTTAGTTTCTTATTCCAAATTATCAGATAGTACTATGGTTCATTTGCAAATGGTTAATGTGTTTATTTAACTTTGATTTATCTATGTTAATTATTAAATGCATTGATAAGGCTTCACGAAATTCCTTTTATGAACTATCTTTATCTATTTCTACAAATGTTTCAGCAATTAAATTTTTATAGCTTATAAGTTGGTTTGTCAACAAACTTGAGCACTTGCAGGTTATCTTGAATGATTTAATTCTGATTTACTGTTATTTAATTTTTATTATACAATTGTAACCTCAATAAGTACAATTTTATCTTGTTTACATTTTTGTCAATATGATGAATTGCTTGTTCTTCACACAACTCAAGACAACCTGTCAATCTTTCCAACACCTTTTCAGAGTAGTTCAGATTTAGATTAGGTTCTTCTTCCTAGTTAGGTTTTAGTTTTAGTTTTCTTTTCTTAACTCTTTGTTTTCCATTTTGGAAAATAGATCCACTCTGGATCAAATCCATTCATAAGCCAACTGAGGATACAAAAGTATCTGTGGGGGATTACCCATACCAAACAGCTCGAGGATAGAACATACTTGCGTGGAATTGTTTGAATCCTTTGGCTGGGTTTTCTCCGTGTGTTTTAATCCTCAAGCACCCTTATCAACCACATACACAGTTGGGGCTTCAACAAATGGTGCTAGAATTAGGGCCATCACATCACGCCTAAACGAAACACTCACACACCTCCTCTATGTTAGCTAGAATATTTCACCTTCTGCGGACATCAAGGTGTTCCACTAGTCTGAATGGTTTAGATCCAGAACAAATAGAGGACAGAGGTTGAGGACTCTCCCTAGACCCCATAGATACCTTAATGTAATGCTTCGATCATTACCCTGTGTACCTGCAATAAACTTCAACACGTAAACATATCGAAACCACCAGAATATAATCTACTAATCTATGTTAGTGACTAAGGAATCTAACAACATACATGTGAAATCATACAAAAACAATATATGTGGGACATAAATCAAGTTGCATTAAAGAAATATGAAGAAGTTTAGAACCAAGCCTTAGTGTTGACATGCATCTCCATGAAACCAAGAATTCTCATCCCCAAAATCTCTGACTCTAGCTCTCTATACTCTCCCAAATGATCTTGGGCCAAGTGATCAATCCAACAGCATAAAAATACCTTAATATTTCCCCCCCTCAACCATGGCCATAAGCTTGTATTTATAAGGCTTAATGGATAGGGTAGGTTGAGATATTAGTGGGTGAGGTGGCCTCTAATATCCTAAGATGAGGGATCTCAAGTTCAACTAACCCACAACAGTAGGGATAAGGGAGGACATGAGGCTCATCATCTAGAAGCCTCGAGAAACTTCTCTTTTTCCCTTTTTACCCAGGGTACCACATTTCTCCTTCAATGACAGAGTGGTTCTAGTAATAACCCCTTATGGACCAAGGGCCATAAGTGGTGGCACTGCTTGTGGGAAACAATGGATGGGTGGTGCAAACAAGGGTACCACTTCTGGATAAAGGGGAAAGCGCGGTGCTGGGAATTTTCATAGAATATTGATGATAACCATGAGTTTCCACTCCAAGAGTTGGCATTTAGGGTAAGTAGGCAAGTCAAAATTCTTATCACATGATGGTGATAGGATTTTGGTATAACAGGATGCTCCCAAAAGCATGAGTCTTGAAGGGATACGATAAACGAGATCTTTGAGAGAACAAGTCGTCACCATGAGATGAAAATGTTGGCTCGATTGGAGCATGTTGTCAAGTAGGCATATGTAGTACATCAGTATATTGAATCATAGACACAAGTAACCAAAACTCATGGTTGCAGACCAATACAAGGCATATCCATGGGAGGAATAAACAAGCATGGATACTAGAATATAGTGTAGATCCATGTGATAGAGGACTCAAACTTGGACATATCTACCATACATACAATGTAGATCTATGTCATACAGATGCAAATTTGAGCATAGCCATGACCATACAAATGTGGATCCATGCTAGATATACAAAACTCCATCGCAACCTGGGGAAAAGCAATGAGCACTTTAAACTAACACCTAGGGTCTTCGTCTCGTCTTTCATAAAGTACGATTCTATCCATGTGATTACAATGATCTGAAGTCGAACATGGTAGAAACCACTTGATTACCAGCCAATGATGTGAACCATTAACAAGTGTGAGGGAGATCACCATTAATGTCAATGATTCCCAAGGTACTCTAGTACAATCTACTGAGTGTGAATAGATATCCTGATGTCAAACACCCAGTCGACTCTATCGATCAAAGGTCAATGATGTGAACCTATGTCGAGAGCGAGAGAATCTGTCATTAAGGCATACAGATCTCAAGGTACTAAATATTGTTTGTAAGACTATTTCCTGGATGATAACTTGATGTCGATGGGAAAAGTCTCGTCGAAGGAGGGCCATGACGAGTCCCACATCGATGACATGAAAATCGAAACATAGTTCTAGAATTATGTGAATGTAGTAACCATATGACTGACTCAAGGATACTAACGCAAAGACTGTGTAGACTGCAGAGGTAAAAAAATTTCAAATCCCCTTTGAACATCGGGCGACACGACAAAAAGACTTAGCAGCATGACTGAACGGAACAAACACACAATGCAAAAATGGACAACACATTCTTTTGAAAGACTCAAAGGATTGACATGACTCATGAAAGTGGATCATCACGGAGATCAGTTGAATACCTAATTGACTAACATGATTGTATAGACAAGTGCCATGTTCAAAGATAACGACAAACAACTGCCATTATTTGCAAAATGATTCCCTTCCCAAGAGGGTAATAAAGAGGGTAACAAAGAGGGTAACAAACACTCGATATATCTTGTTGGAAGACAAGTCCAGGCTCATATATTTTATGAACCTGAGAGAGGACGGGTTCGTTCCCTAAATGGGTCTCTCAATGTTTGATTTAACGAGTCCACTGAAAGAAAACTCGGTATCATTCATATTTAGAGAGTCTGAACGAATATGCAAGGAGACTCCGAAGGGGTCCTTTTTCGTATGATTTAGTCGCTAAGGTTCGAAAAAGTGTAAAATCATACCTTAGAGAACTCTTAAAGTTATGATTGGCTGGAGTGTTCCTTTTTCATAAATAGTCCTATCCGAACCGAAAAAGAGATAACCTACCGTCGGACAGACGACTCTTCAAATACTTTAGCAAGTGTGAAGAAAACAAGATCGCTTGACGATCTTTTCATATTTAGGGAGCCTGAAAAGAGTTTAAAGAGAAATCCAGGAGGTTTCTTTACACAATGTTATATTTTACGATCCTGGAAAGAATCAGAAACAGAATCGACAACCTTTTCGTATTTAAGGAGCCTGAGAAAGAGGTGAAAAGATGACTCCATTAGAATTTTTCATGTTTGAATATAGAGCACGAAAAAGTAATAAACTAAGCTCAAACCAAATTTCATGTTTTAACCAGAGCATGAAAAACGAAAAGTAAGCTCAACACCATCTCACTATTTTTAACGAGCTCGAAGATCAGTTGAAAGAATGCTCGAGGTTTGGTTTCATTTTTACGTAAGCTTGAAACCAATGGGTAAACTATACTTGAAAAATCCCATTAACATGGTTTACATAGGTTGGAATATTGCCCCCATCATGATTTCTAGCGAAGCTTACCCCTGGCATGGTTGCTAGCGGCTCGACATGCCCCCAAGATTCATTTCATTTAACGTCGATCCTTCTTCCATACCCAACCTAAAAACCCAGTTACTAATGTTAAAATGTTCACCATGGGGGTAGGAAGAATGATAATCGGGAAGGTGAAAATAAGGTTCAAGTTCTAACACTAAAGGGAAGACTCAAATCAAGGGAAGGGGATCTGTTTCATTTTTACACAAGATTGAAACATAAGGTAACTATTCTTGGAACATGGTTTCATTTTTATGCAAGCTTGAAACCAAAAGGTAAACTATGCTAAAGGAAACCTACTTCATCTTTTAATGAGATTGAAATAGAAAATGAACTATGCTCAGGAATAATTTCATTTTTATGCAAGATTGAAATCAAAAGGTAAACTATGCTTAAGGAGATCCATTTCATTTTTTAATGAGCTTCACATAGAATGGGAACTTTGCTCACATGCATCTGTTTCATTTTTTAACGAGCTTGACACAGAATGGGAACTATGCTCATAGGCATCCATTTCATTTTTTAATGAGCTTGACACAGAATGGAAACTTTTCTCAAAGGAATGGTTTCATTTTTATGCAATCTTGAAACCAAAAGGTAAACTATGGTTGAGCACTGGTTTTATTTTTTAACGAGCTTGAAACCAAAAGGTAAACTATGCTTGCAAACCTACACCTACCGAACATGATATACAGAGGTTGGTAGGTTTCCCCCATTTCATAAAAGCTAGAAACTTAGCTCCATTATGATGTCCATAGACTAGAGCCATGCCCCCCATTTTACTTATGATGGGAAGAAGCTAACTAGAAGAATGGGAAGGAACCACAAGAACATGCGGCACATCCAAGGCAGTCTGATTACTAGGAGTAATGCGATGGTCAGGTGTAACAAAGGAAAGCTAATCAATGGTCACAATCTTCCCATCATGGGTAAAATGCATATCTCGAAAGAGTGTGGACACACCATAATTCATGGCATAAAAATAATTGCTTCTAAGGAGCAGATTGAAATCTAAAGGACCTTAGACCACCATAACATCGATACAAATAATTTTCCCTCCTAATGTAATAGGCAAGTAAGGAAGGGTCCCTAAAGGTGCAGTAGGTCTTTGATTAAAAGCCAGTATCTGATCGGTGGATGGAACAAGCTTAGGATAGCCTAAAGCTTTCCAAGCAGTTGAGGATAGAATACTAACAGAAGCCCCTTCGTCAACAATAGTGTGAAGTATCCACCTAGCAGTAACATTCACAACTATCTGGAAAGGAACACTTGAATGAAGACGAGACTCTGTTAGGTTACTCTAGTCAAAGGAAATAACCTCATTACTTGGAGAGGGTTTTGTCGAAATAGAGAAAATTTCCCCTTGTCGAGAACAATCAGAATGAAGCATAAAAACTTCAGCAGGTTTTGGTTCATTCTCTATTGGAAGAGAAGAACAAGACAAAGATTTGGTCAAAGAGACTACTTCAATCTGAACACCCTCTATTGAAAGAGTGGGATCAGGTGGAGATGACGTCGACTCGACCACTTCAACTTCACTCTTCAAAAGAAGAGTGGGATCAACTAAGGATGGACTTGGATTGACCACTTCAATTTCACCCTTCAACGGAAGAGTGGGATCGACCGAGGTTAAAACTAGATCAACCACTTTATCAACTAATGGGCGTTCAAGAGACAACTTACGATAACCTGTTGGAAGCCATTGATGAGAAATAGTAATATCTTCCAACAACTTAGAAGCCTCATCCATGAGAGGACAAAGGTAAGTAAAGTGCATGTCCTTACAAAGAAAGCAAGGATTTCTGACTTTACCCTTTCGACTCTTAACCACAGGGTCACTGGTTGAGAGGGGATCATAAGTATGATGACTAGAGGTTGATGACATGGGTTTCCAAGAAACCTTAGACCACTCTTCTAAAACTAGGGACAGACCATGACAATCTTTCAGAAGGTGATCACCCTTGCAAAGCCTACAAGCGAATTTGGGTTTATGGGGTCTTTGGGTGTGTAGATCAACATTGTTCGCACAGGGAGGAGTGATTGGTTGAGACTTGGTTGTTTGTTTGTTTTTCTTCTTATTAATATTCCTTTTCTTCTTCTTCTTATCCACCTGACTACTAGTACCACAACTTTCAACAGGAGAAGTGGTAGAAATAGGAGAAGACACATATGGTGAAGAAGGAGAGGGATCAACATGAGGTTGATGCTCCTATGATGAAGGATTATGATCAGATGCAACCGGTGTACATGGGATAACTGGATTGGAGAATAACCAAACAGGTAATCCAGTAGTCAATCCAGGAAGGCTTAACATATCCATGAGACGAGGACCAACATCCCCATATGGAGGGAACACAAAAGACATTCTTGGTAAAGGAGTCTCTTGGTTGGTAGTCTTGGAAGGTGAAGCCATAACTATGTAACAAAAATATCTATCTCTTCTAAAAATTCCTAACTGTACAGATAACAAGCACTACTCAAACTAAAAGCAACAAGCAAACATGTGAAAGGAGTGGATAATAGTCTGGAACCTCACAGGATAGGCCAAAAGGATAACTCTAATGGATAGGGTATCCTAGTGGGGTCTCCTGATATACACAAGGTACGTGGGAGCTAAAATTGGTAGTAGTGTTGTCTAATGCACAACCGTTCACAAGGGGCCTTCCTATACACAATTGAGTACCTGAAGTAGCTTTCGATATACCTCAAGGGTATGTGAAAGGCCGTTTGATATATCGATGGTACATGGAAGAACCATGCAAGTCCCGGGATGTAGTGTGGACAAATAATGATAGATCCTACGTTTAACGATGCCCAAACACGTCTCTAACCTATCACACAAATTGCTAAAAAAATTTAAACCTATGCTAGCGCTTAATTTTATCTTGGGCGTTTAGGTGGAACCATGGAGTGAAAACATGAAATTAAAGAAGATGCACATTGATCTGTATGATAATGCAAGTTTTCCTCTTCAATGAAATTCTACCTAAGAGAGGGAGAGAGAGGTTCAATTTATTTGAAACATAGAGTAAATCCCATACAATAATGAAACAAATTGCTTATATGATCCGTTCCTAACTGAAACAAACAAGATCTTCTCTTTTGAACTGAAATGTTATATTTTTATCATTCAAGCTACCATTATGATCTTAGGATCTTTAACTGAGAGAATAACATGCACAGCAATAAAACACAAGCACAACACAAGAGATAAGAGAAACAAAATTTTCCTTGGGGAAACCATAAAGGAGAAAACCCTGCAACTTCCTCAGAGATAGAATCAACGCCAAAATAGAAAATCCCAAAACAATAAGATGATCTCTGCAGCTTCTGTCTCTCTCTCTCACACTTAGAGAGATTCTCCTCTCTCACTCATGTGCCCCAATGAGTGAGTGTGAGTGTGATAAATAGAGAGGCTCATTCTCTATTTATATTCTTTCATTCACTTGAAGTGCACTCCAACATGTACGCCTCACTTAACAATTACTTACTAGAGCCGACATCCCTAGGAGTGTCAAATAACCCTAGTGCCCCACAACTTGTGGGAAATTTTCCCTCTACTCAAAAAGGAGGGTTAACCTTGACTTAGATGGTGGGGAATTTTGCCTCGACTTACAATGACTCACCTAGGGTTGACTTCACTAGGATAGTCTAATAACCCAAGGGCCCCACAATTGTGGGGTCTTTAACCCTTGACCAATAGGAGGGTTACCCACAATGACTAGACATGACTTTCTCATTATAGAAACTTCCCAGAATAAACATCGGGGTATGACATGACTCAAATACATCCTAGAATAAACATCAGGTTACAATAGATAAGAAATACAAGTGAATACATTCTGAAGTTACAATTACATCAACACTCCCTCTTAACTAGGAAGGTATTCTCTTGACACGATTTATCAGCACAAGTCTTCTTCTCTGTATCATCGAGATAATCATTGAGTTATTGTAATATTCATCTTCAAGTCATCTTCATATTCAAGTCATGTTCATCTAGATCTTGATCATCACTTGATTTGGATCATCGTCATTGGATCTAGATCATCACTGGATTTGGATCACCATCAGTGGATCTGGATCATCACTCAATCTGGATCACCATCACTAGATCTAGATAATCACTCAGTTTGGATCACCATCATTGGATCTGGATCATCACTCGATCTGGATCATCTATGGAGCATCATCTCTGGATCTGGATCATCACTGTTGAATCATCATCACTGGATCTAGATCCTCACTCGATCTGGATCAGTACCACGGGTGCTATAGGAAGTTCTACAGAGCCAGCCCTTTTTCATGCGGGTTGTAGGCCTAGCCTCCATGTAGGTATTATTCAACAATTATATCTGACCTACTCATCAGAATGGATCGCTTAGCACTTACATCTGACCTACTCATCAGAAAGGCATGCCCAGCACTCGCATTTGATCATGTAGGAACCAATCCTGTAATCATATCAGAAAGGCCCAACACTCACATTCACCAGCATGATAGGACACACCTACTATCATTTGTGAAAAGGCTCAGTACTTACAACCACCAACATGATAGGACAAACCTACTATCATCTATGGAAAGGAACAACACTCACATCCACCAGCATGGTAGGACACACCTACGACCATTTGTGGAAAGGCACAACACTTACAATCACCAGCATGGTAGGAAACACCTACTACCATCTGTGAAAATGAATAGCACTTACAACCACCAGCATGGTAGGACACACCTACTACCATATTTGAAACGACACATCACTCACATCCACCAGCATGATAGGACACACCTACTATCATCTGTGGAAATGCTTAGCACTCACATCCACTAGCATGATAGGACACACCTACTATCATCTGTAGAAAGGCTCTGCACTTACATCCATCCAGGAGGGAACACATCCTATCATAATGATGGAAGGGCTTGCACTGATATCTGATCATGAGGGAACACATCCCAACAATCATATCAGAATGGCCCCCAGTCCTCATCTAAGCTACCTGGTAACTAACCAGGTGCCTCCATTCTCCTAGAGAATGGCAGTTGCCGTTACATCCGACCTGCTCATCAGAATGGCCAACACTCACATCTGACATGGGAGGAACTTAATCCTTTAGCCATGATAGAATGGTTCAACCCTTACATCTGATCAAGTGGGAACACATCCCTCTGTCACATCAGAATGGCTTCTCAACCCTAAAATGATTTTTTTTAGTAACTGACCAGGTGCCTCCATTCCCAGAATGGTAGTTGCCCTTACATATGTCCTACTCGACAGAATGGCCAGCACTCATATCTGACATGGAAGGAACCAATCTTCTCACCATGATAGAATGGCTCAACCCTTATATCTGACCTACTCATCAGAATGGCTATGGATCTTAGCACTCATATCTAACATGGAAGGAACCAATCCTCTCACCATGATAGAATGGCTTAGCCCTTACATCTGACCATGGAAGGAACCAATCCTCTCACCATGATAGAATGGCTTAGCCCTTACATCTGACCATGGAAGGAACCAATCCTCTCACCATGTCAGAATGGCTATGGGTATCATCACTTTTCCCTTGGAGTAAACCTCGATCTGGAGAACACCAAGCTTCTCCCTGAAGTACTTGAACTTCAGCCTAGCCAATGGCTTCGTTAATACATCATCTATCTGTTCCTCCATTGCAACATACTAGAGCTTCACTGCTCCCCTCTACACTATATCCCTGATATAGTGATACTTGATCTCGATATGCTTCGACTTTTCATGGAACACTGGATTCTCTGAAAACTTCACGCAACTATGGTTGTCACAATGTATACAAGTAGCATCCAATTGGAGATCAAATAAATCAGACAGTAGATTCCTCAGGCATACTGCCTCACAACTAGATGAATAAGCTGCGATGTACTCTGCTTCAGCTATACTTAGTGCCACACAGGATTGCTTCTTGCTAAAACCAAGAGATCACACCTGATCCCATACTAAAGCAACACCCTGAAGTGTTCTTCCTATCGATGGCACTGCCTGCCCAATCTGAATCAACATAAACCTCTAGGTTAATCTTCTAATTCGCATCATACTTGATCCCATAATCAATTGTATCGCTCAGGTACCTCAGAATATGCTTTGCAGCAATCAAGTGAACATGTCTCGTATCTATCAGGAACTGGCTCAAGGTGTTCACAACAAAGCAAATATCTTGTCTTATGTTCGTCAGGTATATTAAGGACCCAATCATCCGATGATACATCGTAGAATCAACTATCTCTGATGAAGCATCACTCAATAGATTCATGTTCGATGCCATATATGTGGTCATGGCCTTGCAGTCAATCATCCCAAACCTCGTTAGGATCTGTTGGAATATAATCCGTCGGGATTATATTTTGTAAATAAATAAAGAAAACTGAATAGTTATGTAGGAAGCCGAAAAGGCTGGGCGGAAGATGAAACACAATCGTCATATGAATTGTATAAATATATGCATTAGAAAGGGAATAATATGAATCGGGAGTTATAATACCTAACAGTGGTATCAGAGCGGGTTCCTGTCATAACTCCTGGCTGCTGCAATTATCAGAGCCTATTACCTGTGCAGAAATTCCTCCAGTTCTGCTCCATGCAATTCGTTTCTTGGCCATAACTCTTTCCTGCCCTAACCTTCCATTGTCTGCCTGACAGTCTACATTTTTCTAGCCTAACATTTCATTTCTTCTCATCGGTTCTCCTCTGGCCAAAATACCTAATTTTGGCATCTCACTACCTGTGAGTGGCCTGCCTGTTGATTATTACCTTACGTTCCTTGCAATGCCTTCACTGCGTTTATGTATGTGAATGAAATGTGTTTCGAACCCTACTTCGCTGGAGGTTCCACCGAGATTATTCCCTTACGTTCCTTTGATCCATTCCTACTGCAATTGTGGAGACACGCTGAATCTTTCTGGCTCAGGAATCGCTGAATCTTGCTTTGGCGTATCGTGGAGACCATTGTGAAGACTATTCTCTCTGTTGTTGGGTTAGCGTTGATATCTCTGATATCTCTTGCTGCGATGAGTGTATTCTTTCTATGATTTGAGACTGCGTTGATATCTCTTGCTGCGATGAGTGTATTTTTATAATTGTGAGCTGCAAAGTCTGAATTATTTGCTCACTAGTGTGCCATAATTATTGAAAACATGAAGATTGTTCTCTTCACCTGTGTCTTGAGTCCTACGTCGAGCTGCCTGCATCTTGAGAAATCAAGCGAGCATGTGTTTCTACAGCCTATTGAAGACCGATTATTGAAGGCTAAGGATCATGCCTTTACATTTGCGTGAAGGTGAGAATCAGTGCTTTTCCCATCACTAAGATTTGGTGGAATGCGTGAAGCTGTGCACCATCACCGTGAAGACTGTGTTGAACAACTATAATAGGTACGTTGACGATTGAATTGTGAGAGATGTGACTAGCCATGAGGAGATCTCAGTGTTCAAATTTTTTTGAAGATAGAAGACTATATAAAACTTAATTTTTACCCTAGTTTATGCTCTATCTTCTGTGTGGGGTCTTTCTGGAAACGTCTGCAAATAGTTTCATATTTATGCCCTATCTTGTGCGTGGAGTCTTTCTAGAAACGTCTACAATAATTGGTTGTCTAGTGTACATACACATTCCAAAAGAGAAGAGGACTAAATTAGATCCTTCAGGAAAGAAGGGTATATTTGTGGGATACTCTGAAAGCTCGAAGGCTTACAGAATATACTTCCCAGGATTCAAGAAGATTGGTATCAGTAGGGATGTGACATTTGATGAAGACACAGCTTACAACAAATCCAGAAAGAAACCTACTGAAGAATATGAAGAAACAGAAGCACCCAGAATTCATGATACAACCATGAATGAAGAAGCTCAAGAAGAAGATCGAGAATTTGAAGAACCATAAAGACCTGTAGATCCACCTCCAGAGAAGAATCCTCATAAGGGGAAACCTGCTTGGGTACAAGAAGTTGTCCAAGGTGTAGAAAGATATGGGGCTCTAGAAGAGAATCACAAAGAAAGAAAAAGGACTAGATCCTGCTCTGGGTATGTAGCATTACTATGTGAATTTATCGATAAAGAACCTTCCAGTTATGAAGAAGCGGCAGAACGAAAAGAATGGAAGGATGCTATGATCGAAGAGTACCAATCGCTCATGAAGAATGATTTTTGGGATGTTGTCCCAAGACCATAAGGGAAGTTAGTTGTAACTTCCAAATGGATCTACAAGATCAAGCATGTTGCAGATGGTAGCATTGAAAAATATAAGGCAAGATTTGTCACTCGGGGTTTCTCTCAGAAAGAAGGAATAGATTATGAAGAAACCTTTGCACCTGTAGCCATATACACTTCCATCAGATCAGTACTTTATCTGGCTGTAGTAATGAAATAGAAGATACACCAAATGGATGTCAATACTGCTTTCTTGAAGGGTGTAGTGGAAGAGGAAGTGTATGTAGAACAACCACTCAGTTTTGAGACACATGACAGGGAGTCTCATGTGTGCAGATTGAAGAAAGCCCTGTAACATTTGAAACAGGCACCTAGGACATGGTATGACAGAATTGATAGCTTTCTATCTAGTTTGGGCTTTACCAAGAGTAAAGTAGATTCCAACCTTTACTACAAGGTTGAAGATGGCAACCCAGTGATGCTTCTACTGTATGTAGATGATCTGTTTGTGATAGGTATGGATGGGTTGATTATTGATACGAAGAGAAATATTGTTGTTGAGTTCGAAATGAAGGAATTGGGTATGATGCATTTTTTTCCAGGTATGGAGGTGTGGCAAAGTGTGGATGCAATCTCCCTTGGACAAGGGAAGTATGCAGTAGAGATCCTGAAGAGGTTTGGGATGATGGACTGCAAATCCATGGCCACACCTATGGCATCGAACCTAAAGCTATTGAGCGATGCTTCATTAGAATTAGTTGGTGCCACAATGTATCATCAGATGATTGGATCCTTAATGTACGTGACGAACATCATACCATATATTTGCTTTGCTGTGAACACCTTGAGCCAGTTTTTGACAGATCTGAAACATGTTCACTTGATTATTGCAAAGCATATTCTGAGGTACCTGAGGGGTACAATTGATTATGGGCTCAATTACGGTGTGACTCAAAAGATTAAACTAGAGGGTTATGTTGATTCAGATTGGGTAGGCAGTGCAATCGATAGGAAGAGCACTTCAGGGTGTTGTTTCAATATGGGATCAGGTGTGATCTCTTGGTTTAGTAGGAAGAAATCCTGTGTGGCACTGAGTATAGCTGAAGCAGAGTATTTCATAGCTTGTTCAGCTAATTGTGAGGCAGTATGGCTGAGGAAGCTACTATCTGATTTATTTGATCTCCAGTTGGATGCTACTTGTGTACATTGTGACAACCAGAGTTGTGTGAAGTTTTCAGAGAATCTAGTATTCCATGACAAGTCGAAGCATATCGAGATCAAGTATCACTATATCAGGAATATGGTGCAGAGGGGAGTAGTGAAGCTCCAGTATGTTGTGGTGGATGATCAGATAGTTGATGTGTTGATGAAGCCATTGGCCAGAGTGAAGTTTGAGTACTTTTGGGAGAAGCTTGGTGTTCTCCAGATCGAGGTCTCGTCCAAGGGGAAGTGATGATTCTATAATCCATTCTAGCAAGTAGGTCAGATGTAAGGGAAACTACCATTCTCTGGGAGAATGGAGGCACCTGGTCAGTTACCAGGTAGCTCAGTCCGGGACTGGGGATTATTCTGATGAGACTGTAGGACTGGTTCCTACAAGATCAGGTGTGAGTGCATGCCCTTCTGACGAGTAGGTCAGATGTAAGTTCTAGGCCATTCTAATGAGTAGGCCAGGTGTAAGGGCAACTTCCATTCTCCAGGATAATGGAGGCACCTGGTCAATTACCAGGTAGCTCAGTCTAGGACTGGGGGCCATTCTGATATCATTGTAGGATTGGTTCCTACAATATCAGATGCGAGTGCGTGCCTTTCTGATGAGTAGTTCATATGTAAGTGTCGAGCCTTTTCATAGATGATAGTAGTTGTTTCCTATCATGCTGGTGAATGTGAGTGCTGGGCCCAACATCAGATGTGTGTGTTGGGCATGCCTTTCTGATGAGTAATTTAGATGTAAGTGCTGGGCGGGACATTTTGACGAGTAGGTTAGATATAAGCACTGGAGAAGACCTACATGGTGGCTAGGCCTACAACCAGAATGAAAAAGGGCTAAATCTGTAGAACTTCCTGTGACGAGAAGAATCATGAGATAGCACATATGATGATGACCCGAGATGATCCAAATCGAGCTATGATTCAGATCCAGTTATGATGTCTCCAAGATGCTCTAGATTGAGTGATGATCCAGATCCAGTAATGATATCCAGTGATGATCCATATCGAGTGATGATCTAGATCCAGTGATGATCCAGATCCAGTAATGATCCAGATCCAGTGATGATGATCCAGATTTAGTGATGATATAGATCTATAAATGAAGATGACATGAAGATGAATATGACTTGAAGATGAATATGACTAGAAGATGTAGATGACAAGAAGATCTAGAGAAGAAGACCAGTGATGAAAATTGTGTCGAGAGAATACATTCCTAGTTAAGAGGTAGTGTTGATGTAATTGTAACTTTGAAATGTATTCACTTGTATTTCTTATCTATTGTAACTCAATGTTTATTCCGGGATGTACTTGTGTCATGTCATGCCTCGATGTTCTGATTGAGAGGATCTATAATGTAAGCAAGTCATGTCAAGTCATTATGGGTAACCCTCCTATTGTCTAAGGGTTAAAGTCCCCGCATTTCCGGGGGACTAGGGTTATTAGACTCTCCTAGAGAGTTCAGCCCTAGTAGGGTTTTAGTCATGTCGAGAATTTGTTAAAATAGAGAGGTGACCTCTCTATTTATCACACACTCATCCACACTTAGTTGTAGCACATAAATAAGGAAGAGAAATACATTGGGGCAAAGAAGAAAGAGGTTACTGTTGTCGGTAGATCATCTTACTATTTTGGGGGTTTTACTTTTGGTGCTAATTCTATCTCTAAGAAAGTTGTGGGGTTTTCTCCATTTATGGTTTCCCCGAGGAAAAACATTGTGTTCATTGTCTCTTGTGTTTGACTGTTGTACTTGTTTTTCTCTCAGTTAAATATCCTAGCATAATGCTAGCTTGAATGATTAAAAACTGACACTCAAAATACCTTTGAATGTATGGCGATCAACGAAGTAGATCACGAGAATTCTCTATATGATCCTTCCAACATTATCCCCAAGTATGTCATCAGTCTTGAAAAGTTTTATGATTTATAGGACAATTCAGACAAACCACCAATTGCAAGACTCATATCTCAACCCTAAATTACGCTCCTATTAACCTCGAATTGGAGCAAGAGCCTCGATGTATTAATCTTGGAATTCACTGTTCCCATGACGAATGGATAAATTTCATTAAGTTGTGCATGGATTTTAAGGACGTTTTTTCCTGGACATATGATGAAATACAAACTTTCAACACTACTATCGTGCATCATAAAATCCCTATGAAGCATGAGGTAAAGCCATATCAACAAAAATTGAGAAAAATGCACCCCAGCCTAGAACCTTCTGTCAAGAAAGAACTTGACAAGATACTTTTGGCTAGGATCATATTTCATGTCAGGAACATGCAATGGATAGCTAATTTGGTCCCTGATAGCAAGAAGAATGGGGAGATCAGACTCTGTGTAGACTTCAGGAACCTGAACCAAGCCTCTAAAAAAGACAACTATCTTGTGCCTCTGATGGAGTGGATCCTATAGAAAGTAGTTGGATCGGAGATGTTCTCACTGTTAGATGGTTTTTCTGGCTACAACCAAGTCCTAGTGGCGCCTGACTACCAACTCAAAACTTCCTTCTGAACCCCTTGGGTAAATTTTGCATATAGATGAATGCCGTTTGGATTGATAAATTCAGGAGCCACGTTCTAGAGAGCTATGGACATAGCTATCAGGGGCTTGATACAAAACTATGTCATGGTTTACTTAGATGATGTAACAATCTACTCTAAGAAACAACATAATCATTTGTTTTCTCTACGATAGGTATTTGAGAGATGCAGGAAATTTAGCATTTCCCTCAATCCAAAGAAGTCCATCTTTGCGGTAATGGAAGGTAAGCTATTGGGTTTCATAGTATCAAAGGAAGGTATGGTCATTGACCCAGAACGCGTTGATGCAATCTCTAAAATCTGCCTTCCTAACTCTCGAAAGGCAATGCATACATTCTTACGTAAGATTAATTTTGTTCGAAGATTTGTTCCCAATTTTGCTCAAGTAGTTAAACCACTTCAGTTTTTAGTCAAAAAAGATGTACCCTTCAAGTGGTCCAAAGAACAAAAAAATGCATTTACTGAGATCCGAAAAATCATAGCAGAAGCACCTGCTCTGATGCCCCTAGATTTTAGTAGAGAATTTATATTGTATACATTTTCTACTAACATTTCCTATGCAGCTGTCCTAACACATAAAAATTATGAGGACACTGAGATCCCCATTTCCTTTATGAGTTCTACATCCAGAGGAGCTGAACTCAATTAATCCCAGGTTGACAAGCAGGCCTACACTGTATACAAATCAGTAAAGCACTACAGGCCTTATCTTTTAAAGTCCAGGACCAAAGTGATCGTTCCCTATAGGCTTGTTCACAACGTACTCATCCAAAAGGAGTTGGGAGAAAAGAGAGATCATTGGATGACTTCTCTTCAATAATATGTTCTGGAGATCAAGCCTACAAATATCATCAGAGGACAAGGTTTATGTTAGCTCACCGCCCAGTCAAGCAATCATGAACATCAACACACTGATTGGGAGTGGGAAGAGGCTATTCCTATAGGTTTTGTGAATGCACTTGAAACCACAACATCTGAATGGTATGATCACATCAAATGCTTTCTTCATAATGGGCTTGCCACTGAAACCCTTGATCCCCAAAAATGTAGAGTATTAAGGCTGAAATCTACTCCTTATCAGCTTATTGATAACGTTTTGTTTAGGAAGAATTATGATGGAATATTTCTCAGATGCCTGGAAAAGGATCACACTAATGATTTCCTATTTCAATTCCATGCAGGACTTGTAGGTGGACACTTCTCGAGAGATACCATGGCTCATAAAATTATCAGGGTATGATACTAATAGCCTATACTATTCAAAGACGCCCATGCATTTGTCAGAAAATGTGATCCTTTCTTGAAGTGCGTTGGCAAAGTCAAGAAACCTACTTATCTTTTGCAGCCAGTAGCAGTCCATTTCTGATTTTAACAGTGGGGGTTGGATTTCATCAGAGCCATCAACCCCGTATCCTCATTACAACATAAATACATCTTGATAGCCATTGACTACTTTACAAGGTGGGTCAAAGTAATCCCATTAAGACTGTGTAACAGAAGTGATGTAATTTCCTTCCTAGAGAATTAGATAATCACCAGGTTTGGCACCCCCGAGTTTCTTGTTTTAGACAATGCCTCATACTTCCAGTCCATCGACTTGACCAGCTTCACCCTTGAAAATGGTATCAAGCTTAATTTTTCTACTAATTACTATCCTGAAGGCAATGTGCTTGTAGAATCCTCAAACAAGAACCTGATAATAATTCTTAAGAAGATAGTGGCTTCACATCAAAAGAACTGGCATGCCCAACTTTATCGTGCGCTTTGGCCAGATCAAATCACCCCAAATGCAGCCCTCGGTAATTCCCCATATTGCCTTGTCTATCGCAAGGAAGCTATCTTTCCTGCCAATCTTGCCATTCCTTCATTACACTTGGCCCAAATTATTCTAGAGAGTGACCCTTCCCCATTACAGTAGAGGATTGATTCTCTACTCAAATTAGAAGAAGATAGAGATAAATCCAAGAATAAATTTTACCAACATCAACAGTCGGTTAGGAAATGGTTTGATGAGAGGTCTACTTCAGATACAAACTTCTCAGTAGGATATCTAGTGCAGAGGTGGGATAAACAACACAAGGATAACAAAGAGCACACCAAGTTTCAACTTGTTTGGCTAGGACCATTCATTGTTATAGAAAAGATTGGTCTTGGTACGGTTCGAGTACAAACACTGGAGGGGGTTGTTGATGCCTATCTAGTGAATGTCTTTTTGCTCAAGAAATATTTTTCCTGAAGGAGTCTCACAATCTTGTATATATATTCGGTGTTACTTTCCTTTTATTTTTTTGAATATTTGTTTGATATTGGTAATTTTTGTAATATCTACACATTTGGCAATAATGAGCAGACAGTTTTCTCAATATTCAATACTCTCAACTGAAACAGATCTGTTAGTTTCTATCTTTTCTAACTCATATCAGGATTTGTTATATTTGAATGATAACCATATTTACAGAATTTTGTATTAAATTCCCTCTCATCCAGGTTAATACATTCTACATGCTATACTCTCATGATGATAGTTATGGAAGAAAAGGGTCACCCTGTCTAAGGTCTCATTAGGGCACTGTGGCATATCTTTATATCCTGGTCAGTCTTACTATTTGGCATTTAGAAATGGCCATATATTTTATCATGTGGCTTACAAGATGAGGGGTCTCATCAAGAGCCAGCTCATTAGGTTCATGGGTGTTCAGTGGAATGGCATCTTTTCTATTTAATATGGGGAGATGGCTTCTAGTTCTCTGGAAGATGGGAGATCCTATAATAGGTTGGCTCATTCATGATCTACAGAGCATTAGTGAGTAACGCTACCTACACATGGACACCAAGCCATGGTAGTGTCTTGTATTTCATGTTTGATATTAAACCCCAGTCAACCCCCAAACAAGAAAGAATTGTACATCAGGAACATGGGGTCCTGTCTAAGTCCAGCCTCACTATAATCATGGGCTTGACATTGGACTGAAGCTATCATTAGATGGTTCCCAAGCCATGATAGTTGATTTCATCCATATAGCTGGAAAACAAGAGGTCTCCTTACCGAGCTGACTTGTTTAGTTTCCAGGTCAGGTTTGTGAATAGAACTGATCACCAGAACATGGAGCAATGGTCCTGTGTCATTGCAATCTTTGTTTTGTATTTAAAAAAAAAGATAGGGGAAGAATGAATGATGGTTGAAGAGGCCCTGTGTGAAAAACTAAAGTGGTAAAGGTCTGAACTTAGGTTCAGCTTTAAACTACATGCCTATGTCAGCCTGAGTTCATATGATCATATCCTCCAATGACATTTAAATCAAAGTTGCATTCTTTTTAAATGACAATGGATGTGAGAGAATCAATAATTTTAATAATTTCTAGTTGGTTACATTCTTATGTTAACATTTCTTGAGAGTTAATCATTTTCCTACTGACAAGTTTGATTGGAAAATATTATTGTTTTGCAGAGATAATTGGTTCTTCCAGCCAGTCGCCATTTGTTATAGGTACAACAAATCCCATGTCATTTTGAAATGGGAGCCCAATTATACATACGGAGATTACTTGGTAAGACTCTTCGTAATCTTAAAGTATTTTAGTAAGATTTTTATTTGACTCTTGGGGATTCATTAACTTAACCAAATTTCCAAAAAAAATCCATGTTTAATTTCTTTGTTTTTCATGTTGAAAGATTGGGTTTTTGTTTGGATTGTTTTTTCTAGCCCGCATCCCGCAACCCGCAAGTTGTGGAATGCAGGAAACCTTTTAGTTGATATTTCATTTTTCCAAACCCGCATCCCACAAATGTGGGATGTGGGAGATTTTTTATGTGTGTTTATTTTAGTCAACCCGCATCCTGTATCCAACAACTTGCGGAATGCTAGTTGTGGGGTTATCATTTGTTTGTGTTTTGGTTTGCGTATTTCTGCATCCCACATCCTGCATTCCACAAAATGCGGAATGCGGGGTGCAGAGCCGATTGAATAATTTTTTGCCATTTTTCTATTCTGCACTCCGCATCCCGCAAGTTGCAGAATGTGGGTTGCGGAATGATTAATAAATTTGCGATTTTATTTTTGATACTGCATCTCGCAAAACTGATCCTGACCATTCTTTTTCTTTTTACCCTCCTCTGATGATCTGTATTATTTCTCAGGAATTATAAATATGATAGTTTTGATTTATGATTTTTTCACTGTTTTTAGTGCTGTAATTCGCTTTGCTGTGTGATTTTACTATGCGATTTCGACATTGTTTATTGTAGTTTCAGGTTGGTTACTAAGTCCTTTTTTCATAAATTTGAACTATTCACTGTGCTTCCTGTATAATTTAGTTTTAATTTCTGGCACAAGTACTCAAAATTATACATGGTGACGTCCAAAACCCCAAGATTTACTAGGAGTAAAAATCTTCAGAAGAACATGTTCACCAAAGACTCAAACTTCGGTGTCTTTTATGATACTAGTAGTCGAGTGACTGAAACTTATCATTTGGATTGGTCTGAGCTTTACTCAATTTTCAATAACAATGACCTCTCGGACCTCTAGAGTCACCAAATTGTTTATGAGAGAATTAGAGATTCTGGATTACGTATGATTGCTGCAAGATTGGCCATCCTACCTTATAACTATGCTGTCAGATCGATTATAGACCACGCCAATGTGAAATATCGTTCTTTCAATACCAATGCCGGGTCTCATCTAGCCAATTTCTGCCCTGAAACCTTTGTTTGGATTTATTCTCTTAAACCTTATACCCAGCTCCTTGATGCAAACTTTGTTAACACTGCCAAATCCAAATTCAATTTCAACCAAATGGTTAAATCCTGGATGACTGAACCATGCAAGTTTTCCAAAAGGAAAATGAAATGTACCCTGTTGAATGGTTTAAAGAGCCTTACTCCTTGCTTGAAGCGATCTTATGTAGGCTTTATGGCCTCCCCAGCTGTTCTTTCTTTAAAGAAGAATGGGATCCTATCGCTCATCATATTATCACTATAGGTGAATCTTTCCCCTAGGCCTCAATTATGTCACTAGAGCTCAAAAACGCCATTCAAGAGTTCTAGAAAGCCACTGCTAAGAAAAATATGAAATTTTTTATCTTACTGCCTTCATTGTGGACATCTTCTGTGCTGAATTCCATTACCCTAATATGGGATGAAGTTGGGAATTACCAGCCCGCCCTATCCATATATATCATTTCGATCTCTGGGATAGAAACTATGTGGCTAGTTTTTATGATATATGTGAAAGTTTCCTCGGCTAGGTGTATTTTTTGATTTTCAAAAAAGAAGCCCCTATGTTCTCACCAGAAGAAAAAGCTCTCATAGCCACTATGGGAGACTGGTATGTTGGTGAATCATTCACCTGTATCAGGTTTTATGGCAGCAACGCTGCTCACATGTTTCCTAAGGTCGTTCCAGGCAGGTTGGTCTCAGAATAGATCTCATTTCAGACAGTTACTAAGGGGATTTACAAAAAATTTGCTACACCAAAGAGGAAATTTTGGCCTAGGTTCCCTATTACCCTTGGATCCTTGAGCATACCCACTTCTACTTGGGCATCAGAGCTGAGTGACCACATCATGTCACTTAAACTTGGTTTTGCAGGCAAAAGGAAACATGATCCTAAAGGGATTGTTGATTTAAACCTAAAGTAGAATCATTTTAAAGAAGGTTATGTTCATGAGGAAACTCCTAATGATTTCATTTATCAGGGAGTAGATATATTTTTTGAAGTCCTAGTAAGGGCTAAGAGCAAAGAAGAGCAAAGCCATATCCTGCAGTATCAGAAGGAGATCAGGGATAGGGTAAAATGTTATAGGACTATGGAGTTGGACATATTGGAAAGGATTATAAAAGACAGGGAAGAAAGACAAGCTAAGGATACAACAAAGGAGGCGTTGGCATCCAAAACAACATTTGTGGAAACATGCTTAGGCTTGTGTAAAGGGAAAGATCCCATGGAAGAAATTCCCCAGACATATGTGGAACAACAAGTTAAGGACTCTTTGTAGAATTCAGAGTAGATAAAGAAGAAGTTGAACAGAATGACCTCAGCACTAGATACACAAGAAGTTGCAACCTCTTAGTCAGTTGAAGTTGCCCAGGTATCCACTATGGCTGAAAAGACTCAACCTGAACAAACTCAAGTTGAAGATAAACCTTTAAAGAAGACAAAGATCACCATTCCTATTCCTACTATTGACCTGACTCATTCAGAGGAGGAAGAGGAAATAATTTCTCCTGTGCCTATTACTATTGAGACAGGTAATGATTTCCAAAATCTCACCAATGGTAGCAATGGTAATCTTTCATCCCCTCTTCCTCGGACTCAAATTTATGGTCAGTCTGCTCCCTCTTCTTCTACAATACTTCTTTCATCAATAATGGCTTTATCATCATTTTCTTATGGATCTGTTGTGACTCCTTTTATGACTGAGCTCTATCACAATGACACTATATTACCTGAATCAATCACTCATATTCCTATGGATGGCCCTATTCCTTCATTTGTTGTGCCTCTATTTTTTAAAACCCCTTTCCATATCCATTCATTTAGCTCAGTGGCATCCCCTATGACTGATAAAATTATAACAGTGTCACCATCATCATTTCTCAAAGCCACTACTGTGCATATTTCTTCTGTGGAAGCTTCTGTTCATGTCATTTCTTCAACCTTTGAAGTTACTCTCCCCCAGAATGTTACTCCTTCCCCTTCTACCTCTCATATCACTATGTCTATGCCTTCTCAAACCACAACTCAAACTTCATCTTTGATTTCCCCAGGAATTAGAATACCCCTATTAATGAGGTCAGAGATGAGTTCAATGAAGACTTTGTGGTATCCTTGGGTGAATATAGATATAGTAAAGCTGATAGATCAGTGGTAAGGCAGGGCAAGAAGAGGGGAAGATATCAGAATGATATGGATATGTCAATGGTATATGAATTTGTATGGACACAACAATCAAGTGAACCACAAGCCTATGCTACAGATGCAACTTCTGTTCTAGGAGCTTTCACAGGTGCCAATCTGGATGTTGTCAATTCTTTAAGTAGAGAGTTTGATAAACAAAAGGTAGAAATTTCTAGTTTGAAAGAATCACTAGAGAAGCTCAAGAAACAACATGAGGCCAAGTAGGATGAACTTCAAGTGAAGAATGATTCTCTCAATGAAGAGCTGCAAAAGGAAAAGTATGACAATGTCAGTTTGGTTCAAAGGGTTGCAGTATTAGAAAAGAAAAATGAAGATGCAACTACGAGTGCAGCTTCATCCTCATTTTCCAGATTTTCTCAAGAAGAGTTTTAAGAGCTTGCTATCAGAAGTAACAAGGAACACTATGATTTGGTATGTGATTTATTTAAAACTCTAGCTGATATATTTGAGACTCACATGGTGTTTGACAAAATGTCTTTTATTCTAGAAAACCTGATCAAGAAAAGACAGCAGGCCTTGAAAGCTTATGATGAGGTCGCAGATTGGTAGAGGTTCATGAAGGACAAGCCTAATAATATCACTCTTCTCACCACCTTTCAGTTTACAAGAGCCAGAACTATTTTAAGAGCTTGGGAAGACTTGGATGATACAGTGGCTAAAGGCATAAAGAAAGCTCAAGATATATGTGGCAGAAGATGGTATGTAGTTGATAATATCATGACAGACTTATCCTTTCCTACCATGGCTCTTATTGAAAATGCAGTTCCACCTAGACTGATGATTGATCAAGTATAGCAACGAAGGGATGACCAGGAGGAGAAAAGAAAGGAACTTGACCACATCAGCATACACGATGTAGAGCGGTTAATCAAACGGCCATTTGCCTTACAAAGAAAGATCCATGTCTACATCCAAGTTTGGAATAAGTTGGCTAAGAATGAGGTCAAAGATTATAAGTGTAATGCTCAACTTGGTATAGAATCGACCACTTATCCTGATATCAAGGAGCCGCTACGTATTTGGAGGGTGTGGAAATATTTCTTAGGATATTAGCCTTGTTTAGGTTTGGGAATTCTATTGTTGTAATAATTATTTAAGTGAGTGATCTCTAATGTATTAAGGACTCTTGAAATTTTGACTTTTGGGAGAGGGGAGACTGATACAAGGGATCGAATAACACTTCAGCTTTTTGCCAAGGTTTTGTGTAATTTGTTACAGAGAATTCTTAATAAATATAGTGTTGCAATTCTTATCTCTTGTAATTGATCTATCAAATTTCTTTGACAGGTTTTAGTTTCTTATTCCAAATGATCAGATAGTACTGTGGTTCATTTGCAATTGGTTAATGTGTTTATTTAACTCTGATTTATCTCTGTTAATTATTAAATTCATTGATAAGGCTTCATGAAATTCCTTTTATGAAATATCTCTATTTATTTGTGCAAATGTTTCAGCAGTTAAATTTTTATTGCTTATAAGTTGGTTTTTCAACTAACTTGAGCACTCGCAGGTTATCTTGAATGATTTAATTCTGATTTACTATTATTTAATTTTTATTAAACAATTATAACCTTAGTAATTAGAATTTTATCTTATTTACATTTTTTTCAATATGATGAATTGCTTGTTCTTCACACAACTCAAGACAACTTGTCAATATTTCCAACACCTTTTCAGAGTAATTCAAATTTAGATTAGGTTCTTCTTCCTAGTTAGGTTCTAGTTTTCATTTTCTTTTCTTAAATCCATCCATAAGCCAGCGGAGGATACAAAAGTATCCATGGGAGATTACCCATACCAAATAGCTCGAGGATAGAACATACCTTCGTGGGATTGTTTGAAGCCTTTGGCTGGGTTTTCTCCGTGCGTTGCCAGCCTTAAGTACCCTTATCAACCACATACATATTTGGGGCTTCAAAAAATGGTGCTAGAAGGAGGGCCATCACATCATGCCTAAACGAAACACTCACACACCTCCTCTAGCAAGAGATCCAATCATTACTCGTAGTCGTTCTAGTGCGTCTACCTTAGGGGAACAATTAGCTCAAGTTTCAGACATTTTTCCAATTACCCCTGGACAAGAACAGGATACCCTGTCAGAAATATACATATTCATATCACAAATCCTAGGGCCCATCACAGTTGACCAACTGCTGAATGGTAATTCCCACAATGTTGTCGAGTTTAGAAGAAAATTTGTTGAAGATCATCCTACTCAGGATTTGCCTCGAATTAGTAATCAAGACAGTCTGATCCCAGGTGATCAAAACACTAAAAGACATCATGAACTTTTCAATGAGCCATCCACCCTTGGTTTAGATCTAGGTTCTTTGTTTCAGGAGTCAGCAACTCCTCGACATAACATCTGAGAAGGAGGGCCACCTCCGTCTCCTCCTTCTTCATCATCTTCATCTGACGAATTGTTAGATTCTGAATCTTCAGTCTCCTTAGCAGAATCTATTCCGATGGTTGATGAATGACATAATAGGCCATGGTTGGATGGGGATGCAATTTCCATTTTAGGAGATCAGCACTCATTGCCTAAAAACTGTGAGAAGTGACTTCCGAAATTTAATCTAGATGATAAGATTCCTGTGGAAGACCACATAAAATCCTTCATGCAAGCCATTAGACTTAGAAACATTATCCATGAAGACGTGGTTTGCAGACTGTTCCCTTACACAGTTGAGGGGAAAGATTATACTTGGTATTTCTCCTTAGAAGCCATTTCCATCCCATCATGGGATGTATTTTCTGAACTCTTCACTGAATGGTTTGGGGATGATAAGACCCCAAAGGAGTTGGTCATAGAGCTCTCTTCCATGAAAACTAAGGGTAAAGAAACATTAGAGGAAATTTGAGGTCTAAAATGGGCCTCCTAAGTAAAATAATAAAATAATAGTTAAAATAATAAAACAATAGTTAAAATGATAAAATAATATTTATTAATTTTGGAGGAAGAATGAAAAAACTATTTTTTTGTTCATATTTTTGACATCTCCCTGTGTTTTTACTAAAATTTCAAGTGGGAGAGCTCATTGGATGTAGAATTTAATTCTGTATCCAACGAGTACCCACACTGCATATTTTTGACGGACCCCACTACCCCAAAAACAAAAAATACCTGCAAAAATGTGATGATGACATCAACATCACATTTTTTCAGGTATTTCTTATTTTTGGGGTATCAGGGTCTATCAAAAGTATGCATTGTGGGTATGCGTTGGATGCAAAATTAAATTCCACATCCAACGAGCTCTCTCACTCAAAATTTGAGTAAAAACACATGGATATATGTCGAAAATACGAACAAAAAAAGTAGTTTTGTTTTATGACAAATATGTCAATTCAACCATTATGGTTGACTCATTTTATTGAAATTCTATTGGTTCTTGAATTCCAACTCATAAAATTTATTGTTGGCGCATTTTCTTATAAGGCCCATTTTAGACCCCAAATTTCCTCTAATGGAGTCAAAGACTACAATCATCGGTTTTCATATTTAAAGAATAGGATCCCGAATACAGTACTTCCTGTTGAGGAATTACTGGTAGCATACTATATTAAGGGTCTCCTAGCCCAAATAGCCATGTGGGTTAAAAGGGCCCAAATAGAATCTTTGCAATATTCCTTCTCTAAATCCATACAGTTGAAAGAGACATGTTCTGTCTCAAATACAACTCTGACACCACATCTGAACAAGCATCTACCTCATGTAGGAAAAGTGACACATCCACTAAACCCGCTGCTACCATTTAAGATCCATTCAATATGATTGAAGTTAAGAAGTTCCTTCAACGGATGTCTAATGATATGGTAGATCACAAGAAGACAAGCAATGAAAATCAATCAAACAATAGAGGATTCAACTGGCCACCTTTTAGGAGGCCAAATCAACCTCCTCAAAATCCACCTCCTCCAAATCCTAGCAAGGGGTTCACCTCATAAGAGATCTTATTTTCCTTGAAATCCTTAGCTTCAGGGACACCAGACACACCAGAACTCTCTGAATATCAGTCCACCCAAGAATCACAACCTCCTCAAGAGGAAGAGGAAGATGACCAACAGGTCAGCTCTGTGAGCTTATTTTCAAAATAAGAAGAAGAAGAAGAACTCGACACTATTTTTAATGTACAACACACACACAATACTAGGTCTAAAGGAACACCTCCCCAGGAATCATCTCCTCTAACACAGACCCCTAGAAAAGGTAAATATCAAACTCAGAAGGACACCCTCATTCTTAAACCAGAATACAACTTGGCCGAGGATCTTAAAAGAGTCAAAGAAAACATATCGTTATTTGATCTTCTGAAAATCCCTTCCATAAGGGATTCCTTACCTAAAAGCATGATTATAAAGAAACCCTGAAAAGCTTAGAATATTAACATTGACTCCACTTCTCATCCAAACCATCCTAAGCCTGGAAGCAAAGGTACAACTCCCTTCTTACTCACCTCTGAGATCTTTAACAGAAATGTGCATAGCTGTATGGTAGACTCAGGTGCTTCATCCAATGTTACGCCCCTTTTTGTATGTAAGAAGCTTAATTCCACCTATGAAAACTATCCTATTCAGATTGTGCAATTAGATAGATCCAAGGTTAAGGTGGCAAGGAGGCTGAAAATGTTCTTCTCATACTATCTGCAGATCCTCAAATTCACCAAAAAATCGATATTGTGATTGTGGATATTCTAGAGACCTATGGTGTGTGGCTGAGTCGGGATTGGTCAGAGAAAATTAAAGGTTACTTTTCTACTGATTGGTCTCACTTGTGGTTGCCTCTTAATGGGAAATGTAATAAGCTCAAAGTTGACAGAGAACCTTTCATGAAACAAACTGTAATTGATCTTGATGGTTTTAACGAATCTGTCTCGTTATTTAACAATCAAATTGAACATTTCACATTTGGCACTTTCTTTGGAGACTTACCTACTGATGTATCACCGATAGAGAATGAGCAGAAACACTCTTAGGTAACTCATCTTACATCTGTTCCTTTTTCTAGTACTGCTATTCATAATGTCTATAATGTACATAACAATTTCAGAATAGATCCTATAGTTTGGACCTTGTTTTTTGATGGCTCTAGGTCAAAAGAGGGAGCAGGCACAGGATGTGTGCTAATTGATCTGAAAGGAATCAAAACAATGATCACCTGCAGGTTGGAATTTGAATGCACCAATAACGTTGTTGAGTATGAGGCTTTGGTCCAAGGACTCAGGAAATCATAGTGAAATAGGTATGCAATCAAATACATGGTTTGTCTCCATGCTTAGTAAAATATCAGAAATTGATCAGGGATATTACTAATTCCTTTTCGACATTTAACATTAGATCTTTTCCTAGATCACAAAACTTTGATGCAGATCTATTAGCCAATATTGCATCAAGACTAATTCCACCCAAAGGTTTGTCTCCACAAACTTTGTATATTGAATTGATGTACAGACCCTCTATACCCAAGAACGTCACGAGTTGGAAGGTGTTTGACAATAAATACTGGACTTCCTGTCAGCTCAAAATACCTTTGAAGATATGGCGATCGATGAAGCAGATCACGAGAAGTCTCTATCTGATCCTTCCAACATTATCCCAGAGTCTGTCATTAGTCTTGAAAAGTTCTATGATTTACAGGATAAATTCAGGTAGTCCACCAATTGCAAGACTCAGAGCACAACCCTGAATTATGCTCCTGTTAACCTCAAATTAGAGCAATATCCTCGTATATTAACCTTGGAATTCACTGCTCTCGTGACGAACGGATAAATTTCATTAAGCTGTGCATGGTGTTTAAGGACATTTTTTCCTGGACATATGATGAACTCCGAACTTTTGACACTACTATCATGCATCATAAAATCCGTATGAAGCCTGAGGTAAAGTCATATCAACAGAAATTGATAAAAATGCACCCCAGCCTAGAACCTTCTATCAAGAAAGAACTTGACAAGCTGCTCTCGGCTAGGATCATATTTCCTATTAGGCACACACAATGGATAGCTAATTTTGTCCTTGATGGCAAGAATAATGGGGAGATCAGACTTTACGTAGACTTTAGGAACCTAAACCAAGCCTCTGAAAAAGACAACTATCTTGTTCCTCCGACGGAGCAGATCCTATAGAAAGTGGTCGGATCGGAGATGTTCTCACTCTTAGATGGTTTTTCTAGCTACAACCAGGTTCTGGTGGCACCCGACGACCAACTCAAAACTACCTTCTGAACCCCTTGGGGAACTTTTGTATATAGACAAATGTTGTTTGGATTGATAAATGCAAGAGGCCACGTTCCAGAGAGATGTGGACATAGCTTCTAAGGGATTGATACATAACTCTGTCGTGGTTTACTTAGATGATGTAATAATATACTCTAAGAAAAAATAGAATCATTTGTTTTCTCTACGACGGGTATTCAAGAGATGCAGGAAATTCAGCATTTCCCTCAATCTAAAGAAGTCCATCTTTGTGGTAATGGAAGGTAAGCTATTGGGTTTCATAGTATCAAAGGAAGGTATGGTCATTGACCCAGAATGCGTTGATGCAATCTCTAAAATTGGCCTTCCTAACTCTCGAAAGGAAATGTAGTCATTCTTGGGTAAGATTAATTTTGTTAGAAGATTTGTTCCCAATTTTTCTCAAGTAGTTAAACCCCTACAATTTTTAGTCAAAAAAGATGTACCCTTCAAGTGGTCCGAAGAATAGAAAAATGCATTTACTGAGATCCGAAAAATCATAGCAAAAGCACCTGCTCTGATGCCCCTATATTTTAGTAAAGAATTTATATTGTATATGTTTTCTACTGACTTTTCCTATGTAGCTATCCTAACACAAAAAAATCATGAGGACACTGAGATCACCATTTCCTTTATGAGTTCTACATTCAAAGGATCTGAGCTTAATCACTCCCAGGTTGACAAGTAGGACTAAACTGTATATAAATCAGTAAAGCACTACATGCCTTATATTTTAAAGTCCAGGACCAAAGTGATCGTTCCCTATAATGTTGTTCGCAATGTCCTCATCCAAAAGTAGTTTGGAGAAAAGAGAGCTCATTGGATGACCACTCTTCAAGAATATGATCTAGAGATCAAGCCTGCAAAGATCATCAAAGGACAAGGTTTATGTCAACTCACTGCCCAGTCAAATGAGCTTGAATAAGAACACACTGATTGGGAGCAGGAAGAGGCTATTCCTACAGATTTTGTGAATGAACTTGAAACCACAGCATCTGAATGGTATGATCTCATCAAATTATTTCTGCATAATGGGTTTCCCCCTGAAACCATTGATCCCAAAAAATGTAGAGTATTAAGGCTGAAATCTGCTCCTTATCAGCTTACTGATAATGTTTTGTTTAGGAAGAATTATGATGGAATATTTATCAGATGCCTGGAAAAGGATCAGACTACTGATTTCCTGTTTCAATTCCATGTGGGACCTGTAGGTGGAAACTTCTCAGGAGATACCACAGCTCATAAAATTATCAGGGAGGGATACTACTGGCCTACACTATTCAAAGACACCCATGCATTTGTCAGAAAATGTGAGCCTTTCCAAAAGTGCACTAGAAAAGTCAAGAAACCTACTTATCCTTTGCATCCACTAGCATCCCAATTCCCATTTCAGCAGTGGGGGTTGGACCCATCAACCCCATATCCTCATTACAACATAAATAAATCTTGACAGCCATTGACTACTTTACAAGGTGGGTCGAAGCAGTCCCATCAAGACTGTGTAACACAAGCCAGGTAATTTCCTTCCTAGAGAATAAGATAATAACCAGGTTTGGCACCCTCGAGTTTCTTGTTTTTGACAATGGCTCATACTTCCAGTCCATTGACTTGACTAGCTTCGCCTTGAAAAGGGTATCAAGCTTAAGTTTTCCACGAATTACTATCCTCAAGGCAATGGGATTGTGGAATCCTCAAACAAGAACCTGATAAGCATTCTTAAGAAGACAATGGCTTCACATCAAAAGAATTGGCACGTCCAACTTTATCATGCTCTTTGGGAAAATTGAATCACCCCAAAGGCAGCCCTTGGTAACTCCCCATATTGCCTTGTCTATGGAAAGGAAGCTATCATGCCTACCAATATCGCCATTCCTTCATTACAGTTGGCCCAAATTGTTCAAGAGAGTGACTCTTCCCCATTATAGCAGAGGATTGATTCTCTACTCAAACTAGAAAAAGATAGAGAGAAAGCCAAGAATAAATTTTACCAACATCAACAATTGGTTAAGCAATGGTTTGATGAGAGGTCTTCTTCAGATAGAGACTCCTCAGTACGAGATCTAGTGTTGAGGTGGGATAAACAACACAAGTATAACAAAGAGCACGCCAAGTTTCAACATCTTTGGTTAGGACCATTCATTGTTACAGAAAAGATTGGTCCTAGTGCGGTTCGACTACGAACACTAGAGGGGTTCGTTGATGCCTATTCAGTGAATGTCTTTTTGCTCAAGAAATATTTTGTTTGAATGAGTCTCACAATCTTATATATAGGTTTGGTGTGTTACTTTCCTTTTATTTTTTTGAATATTTTTTTGATATTGGTAATCTTGGTAATATCTACACATTTTGCAATAATGAGCAGACAATTTTCTCAATGTTCAATACTCTCAACTGAAACAAATCTGTCAGTTTCTATCTTTTCTAAATCATATCAAGATTTGTTATATTTGAATGATAACCATATTTATAGAATTCTATATTAAATTCCCTCTCATCCAGGTTAATACATTCTACATGCTATACTCTGATGATGATAGTTATGGAAGAAAAGTGTCACCCTGTCTAAGGTCTCATTAGGTCACTGTGGCATATCTTTATATCCTGGTTAGTCTTACTCTTTGGGATTCAGAGATGGCCATATATTTTATCATGTGGATTACAAGATGAGGGGTCTCATTAGGAGCTAGCTCATTAGGTTCATGGGTGCTCAGTGGATGACATCTTTGCCATTTAATATGGGGAGATGTCTTCTACTTTTCTAGAAGATGGGAGATCCTATCATAGGTTGGCTCATTCATGATCTGCAGAGCATCAGTGAGTAACGCTGCCTACACATGGACACCAAGCCATGGTAGTGTCTTGTAGTTCATGTTTTATATTAAGCCCCATTCAACCGCCAAACAAGAAAGAATTGTACATCAGGAATAGGGGGTCCTGTCTAAGGCCAGCCTCACTATGATCATGGGCTTGACATTGGACTGAATCTATCATTAGATGGTTACCAAGCCATGATAGCTGCTTTCATCCATATATATGGAAGACAAGAGGTCTCCTTACTGATATGGCTTGTTCAGTTTCCAGGTTAGGTTTGTGAATAACACTGATCACCAGAACATGAAGCAGTGGTCATGTGTCATTGCAATCTTTATTTTGTATTTTTTTTTAAAGAATACTAAAAAAAAAGAGAGGGGAAGAATAAATGATGGTATAAGAGGCCCTGTGTGAAAAACCAAAGTGGTAAAAGTATGACCTTAGGTTCAGATTTAAACTACATGCCCATGTGAGCCTGAGTTCAGATGATCCTATCCTCCAATCAAATTTGAATCAGAGTTGCATTCTTTTTAAATGACCATGGATGGGAGAGCATCAATAATTTTAATAATTTCTAGTTGGTTACATTATTATGTTAACATTTCTTAAGAGTTAATCATTTTCCCACTGACAAGTTTGATTGGACAATATTATTGTTTTGCAGAGATAACTGGTTCTTCCAGCCAGTTGCCATTTGTTGTAGGTACAATAGATCCCATGTCATTTTGACATGGGAGCCCAATTATACATATGAATATTACTTGGTAAGACTCTTCGTAATGTTAAAAGGTTTGAGTAATATTTTTATTTGACTCTTGGGGATTCATTAACTTAACCAAATTTCCAAAAAAAATCCATGTTTAATTTCTTTGGTTTTCATGTAGAAAGATTGGGTTTTTGTTTGGATTGTTTTTTCCATCCCGCAACCCGCAAGTTGTGGAATGTAGGAAACCTTTTAGTTGATATTTCATTTTTCCAAACCCACATCCCGCATCTCACAAATGGGGGATGCGAGAGATTTTTTATGTCTGTTTATTTTAGTCAACCTGCATGCCACATCCCGCAACTTGTGGAATGCAGTTTGAAGGGTTAATATTTGTTTGCGTTTTGGTTTACGTATTTCCTATTGGGGCGTGCACCTTAACGGTCCTTAACTTTGGTAACTCCACGGTTTTTGTGGGAGTTTGTAAGCGGAGTTACGACTCAAAATAGTCTTAGGGGTGTTGGGGTTGAGTCAAAGCCCTCTTTTTGTAATAAACCCATGGTTTATGTCCAGGGTTTGGGGTTCAGGGTGCCCATCGTTTTGTAATAAGTGAACTATAAATAAGCACTCTTGTAAAGAAGTCAGTTTAGGGTTTTGATGTAAGATTAATTGATGCGAAGCTAAGGCTCATTTTGTAAGGAAGGTTAAGTCCCAGCTGTGTGTGTGGATGACCTCTGCAGCTATGTGCGCAGAGGGTTTTGGGTGAGTAAGAAGATCTGTAGCTGTGTGCGCAGAGGACTGCAACTTAGTGTGCAACTTTGAGGAATTGAAGGGATCTGCAGTTGAGTGCGTAGATTAAAACTGTGGTTTTTGTAAAGAGTTGAATAAAACACAGTTCTGTGGACGTAGCCCCTAAACTGGGGGTGAACCACGTTATATCATGTGTTGTGGTTTTGTTGTGTTGTTGTTATGTTCTTTTATGCATTGATAACTATATAACTGATAAGTAATATCACTGCTAAATATTAACTTTGCTGTGAATTCCCAGTAAAGGGTTAAGCAAGGAATTGTTTGTTTATCTAACCGCAAAGCTAAATAAGTGAATATCAAAGCTCTGTATTTTATAATTATCATTTGTTAGAAGCTAAAGGTACAGTAATATCCCTCTTCTGCTTGCAAAAACCTGATTCTGCAGCATCCCATAGCTATTTCGGGTGAGACAACAACCTGTTCGCAGGTTGTTGCTGAAAGGGCCAACACTGTGGGTCTTTTGTTGGTGCGAATACAAAAGTATAGAACCTGGGTCTGCCCTAAGCCAAACAAATTGGTTCCGTGGCTGGTGGAACTCAGTATCTGCTCAAGAGGGGTTTACGTCGTACCTCGAGAGCTATGTTTTGGAGACCCTCAGTGAAAGAAATTGGTGATTGGATTGAAGAGAATTATCTGAACTTTGCTGTACAAGAGAACAAAGATCCGTGTCATAGTTCAAACGACTTTTTACAAAGGTACATTTTTCTGATGTTTATGAAATTTTCTTTGGTAGTATCCATGTAGAGTTGCACCAGTGGTTATCCAGGTTAACAGAGAGAAGGACGAAATTCCAAGAAGGTCAGTTTCCTGATTGGACACCCACAAGAATTAATATATTGAAAAGGGTGAACAACGAGATATCTCGAGCTGTTGATTTCTATACAACGCTAACCCTTGAAGAATTTGTGACGAAGTTCGCCATTGACACAAGTATGTCCTTCAGCAAAGCCGAATGGCAGTTTTTCAAAGGACCAATGGGTAAGTACTTGAATTCATATAGTTTGAGAATTAAAATGTTATTGGCTGAAAAAGGTATATTTCTCATTGAATCAGACTGTTAGATTTAGTATTAAAAACCTATGTTTGCAAGTGAAAGTACCTTCGATGAGCAAAGTGGTTTGCTGCGAAGTGGCAAAAGGTACAATAGAAATTTTGAGTCCTATACCCTAGGTCAGAATACCGATTCTAACCCCATAAGTCTAGCATCCTCAAAGCCCGAAGAAACCCCTTCTATTGGAAACCCTCCGGTAACCCTGCATCAAAGACCTATTATCCCTAAGAACCCGTTGCAGTCTGAAAGTAACCCTAGCTCGAGTATTCCTATTGCAGGTCAGTCTACCCCAGTAAGTTCCCCCCCACCTACTACCAGTCCCCCTCCGTCGCCCCCTAGATCCACGATGGACCATATGAATGACGACATTAAGCTCCCTGTTTTCAAAGGAACTGGATCAGAGGATCCAGAACAGTTCTGGTTCTTATGCGAAGCAGTGTGGACTGCTAAGAACATTATGGATCAAGATACGAGAAGAGTGCAGCTGGTTACTTCTTTTAGAGACTGCGCTTTGACCTGGGTCATGAATTTTTCCAGTACTCAAAACCATGTCTTGGCTGATATAAAAGCAGCAATGATAAAGGAATTTAAGAAGCCTAAATCAGAGTCGTAGTGTATCACTGAACTAAAGGAAATTCAGCAGAGGCGAGGAGAATCAGTGTGGGACTTTGATCAGAGGTTCAAAGTTCTGCTAGATCAAGTCAGTTTCACTATTGGACCAGCGCAACATAAGGAATGGTTCATCGCAGCTTTGTTACCGCACATCAGGACTCCACTCATGCAACAAAAAGTTGCGGATCAGTAGGAGGCTTTGGAAATCACTATGAAGATTGTAACAGCCCTTGTCAAAGATAATTCTGGTATCGCTCAAATACAAGCACAATTGGCAGCGATGGCTCTGGAGCTTCGTGATATGAAAAAAGGGAAAGCTAGTTGCAAAGAGGTTTGGTGTACACGATGTCGGACAGAGGGTCATGACAAGGAACAGTGTCCTGTGGTAAGAAATTACCTGAATTCTGGTGCCCCAAACCCATTCAAACCTAGCATTCTATATTGTGAGATATGTAGGACAATTGGCCAGCATCGACCTGAAGACTTCTATCTCCTACAGAGGTATGTGCAAGTCCCTCAGAACCCTTATTGCAAGTTCTGTAAGTCAGTGGGACAGAAAGAAGATGAGTGTCACAGCTTTGACCTCATGAGAGAACGAACTTACGATGCCTATCGGGTACAAAATGATGGCCAAGGCAATGATGGATATGGTTACCATGGTAGTACATCAGGTCGCGAAACTTTTGGAGGTCGTGGTCGTGGTGGTATGGCTGGCAGAGGATGAGGCCAGGTTGTGTGCTATAACTGTAATCAGGCAGGACATCTAGTTAGAGACTATTGGAACCCAACTACGACATGTCGATATTGCAGAGCTGTCGACCATGTGATTGAGCAATTCCCGCATCTGATAGCCAAGATTCAAGAAAGAAATAGTGCCCCTAATTAGAATATTTAGCTAATTGCTGTGGAGCAACGATCTGTCCTAGCCATCAATGTTGTTACCAGAAGTGGAGCTACGACGAAAGTGCAGAACAAGGAGAAACATCCTGTCGAGGTTTGGGTCCGTAAGGCCCCAAAAAAAATCCCAGCATTTGATGTCAAAAGAGAAAAAGAGACATTTATGGAATCCAAGAGAGACTTTGCTGACCTGAACACATCAGTAACACTTGTGCAACAACCTCAGCAGCAGTCGCAGCTGCTAGAAGCTACGACGTATAAAGTAAGTACATTGTCCTCCTTTTTACAAAGTTGTATGAAGCTCTTAAGAAATTAGAATGATTTAAATGAGTTGCAGAGAATTATTGCTTCTTGTGAACCTCAGTGAAGTTCTGGTAAGGAAAAAACTGTTCATAGAGTCAGAAGAACTGGTAGGGAGATGAGATTGAATGCTCAGATAGGAGAATATGACATGACTGATGTCATCTTGGACCTAGGATCAGAAGTAAATGTCTTAACTAAGCAGACATGGGAACAAATGGGAAAACCTACTCTGGAATGGTCCCCTGTATAGTTGAGATTATCCAATCAGCAGAAGATTGTGCCCCTAGGAAGACTCCCTAGCGTATCAGTCGATATTGATGGAGTCAGTACCTTAGCAGACTTTGAGGTAATTGAAATAATTGATGACAGCGACCCCTATCCAGCACTGCTAGGCATTGAATGGGAAATAGATAATGCTACAGTAATCAACCTGAAGAAGAGGCAGATGACTTTCGAAGGGAAAGGACTGAGAGTCATAGTACCATTGGATCCTTCTCAAGGAGAGAGATACACCGAGCCAGTAAGAGATGAAGACCAGGATGTTTTGGACCATATCTATAATAGCACAATGAAGGAAGAATATTATGCTGATCCTACTGCCGAAGGTATCATGGATTGGCAGTGTGACAACTCCTGCATGACGGATTCAGATGACAGCCTAGAGAATTGGCAGAACAGACTATATGAGCTACATGGACATCGCTGTGCAAGAATTACCAAGTCTCTCAGATGGCTTAGCTCATAGACAAGAACCTTACATGTTTTTGATAGTTCGACAGACCCAGAAGAGTTTATTGTGCAATTCTCAGAGCAGGTACCAAACTCACAGAAAATGGAGACTCTGGATTTAGCATTCAGAGCCACAGCAGCCAGATGGTGGAATGGTCACAAAAATTACATTCATAGTTGGGAAGCGTGCCAGAAATCCCTTTTCCTAAGATTCAGGGACCAACCTCAGGAGGTGCGAAGCAGGTTTAATGGTAAGACTAGTCCTCAGGGACATTTGGAGCAATGCTACGAAGCATGGAAGCATGTACCTCATGAAGAATGGGTACATAGGTTTGTGCACACCCTGGAACCTATAGCAAAGAAATGGTATGCAGAGGTCGAGCTTCGCCACGGTACTGTAAGTTGGGATAGTCTTGTTGATAGTTTTATGCTGACATTTTCTATTAATGAGGTTTGTCCTACTTTGGATGCAGCTATTAGGTTGATCCATACTAAAGTATTTGATTATCAAGAAATAGGAGAATACCAACCTGATTGGAAGGAACAAGAAGCCAATGCAGTAGAATGTTATAACCTTGCAATTGACGAGGATGACGATCCTCGCAACATTAACATTCCTGAGTCAGAAGGACACTGCTAAGTACATGGACTAGCAATTGAAGCACCTGAAGTGACTCAGCCCCTAAATATGCGGACTGTAAAAATTGGGTCAGAAGAAAACTCTAAGTATGCTACCATTGGAGATTATTGGGATGAAGAAATGGTGACCAAGGTGACCCAACTTCTCCATGATTATCAGGACCTATTTCTGATGAAGTTCTCGGAAAAAAAAGGAATCATTAAGGCGGTGGAAGACATTATGTCATGGGTTGAAGTTCGAAGCCATGTCTAAGATGGTATTAGGAAGTGTCGAATGTCCCCATTATGGCACGACCAGAGTTACTGCTTGTGCTGAAGAAGGAAATATCTATCGGAGCTTAAAATACGACCGTTGGAGAAAACCAAATTTGGCGGCACCGGTACGTCCCCTGTATTAACTACCTGTATTAAAGAGATCTTGACAAGCCTACCGCCGTTTGGACAAGATATCTGTCAGATTTGGTGTCTTCAATGCACAGTTATGACAGATTTTGTTGATGGATTCTATAAGAAGACACCCACACCCATAAATTTCACATTACGCAGTTTCTTGAGTTTTACAATTGAACCCATGACAACTGATCGCGACTTTCAGGAATTAGTGAGACAATTAGCAATCAGGGCAGACACCAGAGGATCCCAAGATGAATCCATCTAGCTTAGCGGAGGTCCCACTTGAAGGGGATGAGAACATTGCACCACAACATCCACCATATCTTCAGCCTGTTCGACCAGGAGTTCAACCACCGCGGTGAAACGCTAAGTTCACTTTACGCACCCCTTCGCTGCCACAGGTTGTGCAGTTGGTCGGAACCATGACAGAGAAAATATACCAAATTAAGTATGCAGATCATGATACGAATGATCGTGGGTTCGCCCTGAGAACATACTTGCACTTCGTCAAATATCCGGAGACTGGAGCGACATTACTGGAAGTGAAACAGTGGGCTGCTGGCTTAGATAAAGCTAGTTTGTTGAAGATGCTCGATGTTCCCCACTTTGGTCCCAGCACACATGTGACCATATTGGTCAAGCAGCTCTTGGCATTTGTACATGATGGGTACCTATGGATAGGAGACCGAAGAATTCCTATCAATGGCGAGCTTATTCATAGGATCATAGGCTTACCAAGGGAAGGACCTGATCCGGGGATAGAATTTCCCTCAAAACATGAAGATATGAAGTTGGCACAAAGCATGAAGGACCACTTCAGCCTAACGAAAGGGAAGCGAGGGTATCAAAACTTGACAACTCAGCACCAAAACATTCACTTCGCAGCTGAACTCTTAACCTGCAAATTGATGAGAAAGTGCAGACCATATGAAGTGCATGCTCTGATTATCAGTATTGCTGCGAATTGTGCCGAGGTCTACAATTACAACTGGGAAGCGTACATTGTGAAGGAATTCCTTGAAGATGTCTATGACGCGCAAGAGAAAGGTAGACCCTTTCACTATTCCTGGTTGATAGTCCTTATCGCACTAGTAGGATGGAAAGAACATACCGAGGCACAGTTTGTTGCTGTGCCTCCGAACATGCCTGGCGCAGCAAGGTATGCCTCTCTCTAGGTGTCATAGGACAAAGCATCCCAGCAGATGACGAACTATGTGTTCACCTTTTATATGATGAGTATCTCATATGAGATCGTAAGAACCCCGCGGCTCAGTAATGAGCTATTCTCTCAATATGATGGAGTGGCCAACTTCAGGGCCGATATGCACAATGTCTTCATCCAGGCCCACGCAGATAAGAAGAAGGCATGCTGGAAGTTGCCATATGTGGTGACCAAAGAAGACATTGTCACAGTAGTTCAGCAATGGCCGGCTGAATGGCTTAAGGATGTAGGGACAAAGCCAAACATTCCATTCCCCCAATCACCAATGTGGGCACAGGCCCTAGTCAAACGCAGCAACAAAACCCACTAGAGGACAGTACAGAACAAAGTGAGTCATAGCAGAGTGAAGGTGACCAGAGTGGAGATAGCGGAGCTGATGAAGAAGAAGAAGAATTAGTCAAAACTGTGTCAGACCCTAACCGGCCAGTCAAGCGAAAGTCTCCAGAAGTAGCAGAAGTGACCAAGCCCCATTCCAGGAAGAAAGAAAAGGCATCAAAGGACAAATATATTGATGAAGAGCCTGCCCTGATGAGTGAGGAGCTTAATCAGGCTCTGTCGAAGACCACAACAGTTCTCACCAAGAAATGGTCCGAGTTTGCAGCTACGCACCTTAATGCAATTACTGGCGTAACTCAGGGACTCTCACAGCTAAGGGAAATCGCAGAAAAATCAGTGACCGGTGCTGCAACAAGCAGTTCCCCACCAAGCATGTAGCCAGATACAAGGAAATGGCCAGCCAAAGAAAACAAAGGACAAGTGTCAAGCGTAGCTCTCATAATAACCGACGCAACATCTCGCTCACAGATGAGCATGATAGTTGGAATAGATTACACTAAGATGTCCATGATGGAATTACATCTCTGTCAGTCAGCTATCATAAAGGAAATCCAAGCATGAGACCACTACTCACAAATACAGTTGGAAAATACCAGGAAGTAGAATGATAGCCTCGCAGCACAGTTGAAGGAAGCAGATCAGAGGAAGAATGCAGCAGAAAGTAAGCAGGCCACACTAGCGCGAGTAGTGGATGAGGCATGTCGAAGTCTCCCCGACTTCGACATACAAGCCGAAGAAGAACTAGAGTGGAGGATAGTCAAGTTGAAAGACTATGCACTACAGTCATGGAACCAGGTAGAGATGTTGAAAGTAGAGCATGAGGCCTAGATTGCGGAGATTCAACTTCGCATCAAACCAGAAAGTCCCCCCGAAGTTGGGGAGCAACGTTGCAGGGACATTCAAGCTTCAGCAACAAAAATATCTGACCTAGTGAGCAGTGCAACAAAGCTGCTAGAAGACAGTGTCGAAGCCTGGACAACCTTACAGGAAAATCCTGAAGTCGAAGAGCTGCAAGAAGTAATCAAGCAGTGACAAACAGAGCTGGATGTAGTAAAGGCAGAAATTAAGACTCTACCTCCTATGTAGAAAATGCTCAAGGTAAAACAAAACAAGGAACTCCAATAGGAAATCGAGTCATGTAGAGCAAAAGAAACACTGTTGGAAAACTCTATGCAGCCCCTTATCAATGATGCCTTGGAATTGAGCACTGCTATGGACAACCAGCTCAAAGTTCTGAAGGACTATGATGCATTTGCACAAGAAAAAGCCAGCGAAGCATCAGCAGCAGCACTACAGGAGTTAGTTGAGAAGGAGCAGGAAGTCGAGGATATTATGTGTGGCCTAAACAAGCAGTTTACCGTATTTTCCAACAAGGTTCGTCCACTAGAAGAGAAACAGAGTGTCTCGGGATGGGACACTAGTGAGTCTTAGGGGCCTGTTGGGGTGCGCACCTTAACAGTCCTTAACTTTGGTAACTCCACGGTTTTTGTGGGAGTTTGTAAGTGGAGTTACGACTCAAAATAGTCTTAGGGGTGTCGGGGTTGAGTCAAAGCCCTCTTTTTGTAATAAACCCATGGTTTAAGTCCAGGGTTTGGGGTTCGAGGTGCCCATGGTTTTGTAATAAGTGCACTATAAATAAGCACTCTTGTAAAGAAGTCAGTTTAGGATTTTGATGTAAGATGAATTGATGCGAAGCTAAGGATCATTTTGTAAGGAAGGTTAAGTCCCAAATGTGTGCATGGATGACCTCTGCAGCTATGTGCGCAGAGGGTTTTGGGTGATTAATAAGATCTGCAATTGTGTGCGCAGAGGACTGCAACTTAGTACGCAGCTTTGAGGAATTGAAGGGATCTGCAGCTGAATGCGCAGATCAGAACTATGGTTTTTGTAAAGAGTTGAATAAAACATAGTTCTATGGACGTAGCCCCTAAACTGGGGGTGAACCACGTTATATCATGTGTTGTGGTTTTGTTGTGTTGTTGTTATGTTCTTTTATGCATTGATAACTATATAACTGATAAGTAAGCTCACTGCTAAATATTAACTTCACTGTGAATTCCCAGTAAAGGGTTAAGCAAGGCACTGTTTGTTTATCTAACCGTGAAGCTAAATAAGTGAATATCAAAGCTCTGCATTTTATAATTATCATTTGTTAGAAGCTAAAGGTACAGTAATATCCCTCTTCTGCTTGCAGAAACCTGATTCTGCGGCATCCCATAGCTGTTTCGGGTGAGACTGCAACCTATTCACAGGTTGTTGCCGAAAGAGACAACACTGTGGGTCTTTTTTTGATGTGAAGACAAAAGTATAGAACCCAGGTATTCCCTAAGCCCAACATTTCTGCGTCCTGCATCCTGCATTCCGCAAAATACGGAATGTGGGGTGTGAAGCCAATTGAATAATTTTTTTCCATTTTTCTATTCTGCACTCTGCATCCCACAAGTTGCAGAATGCAGGTTGTAGAATGATTAATAAATTTGCGATTTTGGTTTTGATCCCGCATCCTACAAAACTAATCTTGACCATTCCTTTTCTTTTTACCCTCATCTGACGGACTATATTATTTCTCAGGAATTATAAATATGGTAGTTTTGATTTACGATTTTTTCACTATTTTTACTGCTGTAATTCGCTCTTTTGTGTGATTTTACCATGTGATTCTGACATTGTTTACTGTAGTTTCATGTTGGTTACTAAGAAATTTTTTCATAAATTTGAATTGTTCACTGTGCTTCATGTATAATTCAGTTTTAATTTCTGGTACAAGTATTCACAATTATACACGGCGACGTCCAAAACCCCCATATTTACGAGGAGTAAAAATATTCAAAAGAACATGTTCACCAAACACCCAAACTTCAGTGTCTTTTCTGATACTAGTAGCCGAGTGACTGAAAATTATCATTTGGATTGGTTCTGGGTTTACTCAATTTTCGATAACAATGACCTCTCAGACCTCCAGAGTGACCAAATTGTTTATGAGAGAATTAGAGATTCTGGATTACATATGATTGCTACAAGACCAGACATCCTACCTTATAACGATGCTATCAGATGGATTATAGACCACGCCAATGTGAAAGATCATTCTTTTAATACCAGTACCGGGTCTCATCTAGCAAATTTCTGCCCTGAAACTTTTGTCAGGATTTATTCTCTTAAACCTTATACCTATCTCCTTAATGTGGACTTTGTTAACACTACCAAATCCAAATTCAATTTCAACCAAATGCTTAAATCTTGGATGACTGAACCACGCAAGTTTTCCAAGAGGAAAGATGAACTGTACCCTGTTGAATGGTTTAAAGAGCCTTACTCCCTGCTTGCAGCGATGTTATGCAGGGTTTATGGTCTCCCCAACTGTTCTTTCTTTAAAGAAGAATGATCTCCTATTGCTCATCATATTACAGCTACAAGTGAATCTTTCCCCTGGGCCTCAACTCTATCACTAGAGCTCAAAAATGCCATTCAAGAGTTCTAGAAATCCACTGCTAAGAAAAAGCCCAATTTTTATCTTACTACCTTCATTGTGGACATCTTCTGTGTTGAATTTTGTTACCCTGATATGGGATGGAGTTGGGAATTACAGGCCCCACCTATCCATATATATCATTCCAATCTCTAGGATAGCAACTATGTGGCTAGGTTTTATGATATATGTGAAATTTTCCTTGGCCAGGTGTATTTTTTGATTTTCAAAAAAGAATCCCTTTCGTTCTCACCAGAAGAAAAAGCTCTCATAGCCACTAAGGGAGACTGGTATGTTGGTGAATCATTCACCTATATCAGGGTATATGATAGCAATGCTGCTCACATGTTGCCTAAGGTCATTCCAGATAGGTTGGTCTTAGAAGAGATCTCATTTTCGACAGTTACTGAGGGGATGTACAAAAAATGTGTTGCACCAAAGATGAGAGTTTAGCCCAGGTTCCCTATTACCCTTGGATCCTTGAGTGTACCCACTTCTACTTGGGCATCGGAGCTGAGTGACCACATCATGTCACTTATACTTGGTTTTACAAGAAAAAGGCAACATGATCCTAAAGGGATTGTTGATTTAAACCTAAATCAGAATCATTTTAACGCAGGTTATGTTCATGAGGAAACTCTTGATGATTCAACTTATCAGGGAGTAGATACATTTTCTGAAGTCCTGGCAAGGGATAAGAGAAAATAAGAGAAAATCCATATCCTATAGTATTAGAAGGAGATCAAGGATGGGGTAAAACATTACAGGACTATGTAGTTGGACATTTTGGAAAGGATGATCAAAGATAGGGAAGAAAGAGAGGCTCAGGCTGCAACAAAGGACACATTGGCATCCAAAATAACATATGTGGAAATAATCTCAGGCTTGCATAAAGGGAAAGATATCGTGGGAGAAATTCCCCAGACATCTATGTAACAACACGTTAAGAACTTTTTGTAGACTTTAGAGTAGATAAAGCAGAAGCTTAACAGAATGAGCCCAGTGCTAGATACACAAGAATTTGCAACCTCTCAGTCAGTTGAAGTTGCCTAGGTATCCACTGTGGCTGAAAACACTCAACCTAAACAAACTCAGGTTGAAGACAAACCTTTAAAGAAGACAGAGGTCACCATTCCTGTTCCTACTGTTGACCTGACTCATTTAGAGGAAATGGAGGAAATAAGTTCTCCTGTGCCTGTTATTGTTGAGATAGGTAATTATTTCCAAAATCTCACCAATGGTAGCAATGGTAATCTTTCATCCCCTCTTCCTCAGCCTCAAAATTCTGGCCAGTCTTCTCCCTCTTCTTCTACAATACTTCTTTCATCAATAATGGCTTTATCATCATTTTCTGATGGCGCTGTTGTGACTCCGTTTATGACTGAGCTCTATCAAAATGACATGATATTGCCTGAATCAATCACTCCTGTTCCTATGGATGTCCCTATTCCTTCATTTTTTGTTCCTTGAGTTTTCAAAACCCCTTTGTATATCCCTTCATTAAGCTCAGTGTCATCCCCTATGACTGAGAAAATTATAACAGTGTCACCATCATCATTTCTCAAAGCCACTACTGTGCATATTTCTTCTATGGAAGCTTCTGTTCATGACATTTCTTCAACCTTTGAAGTTATTCTCCCCCAGAATGTTACTCCTTTCCCTACTACCTCTCATATCACTATGTCTATGCCTTCTCAAACCACAACTCAAACTTCATCTTTGATTTCCATAGGAATTAGAATACCCCTTATTGATGAGGTCAAAGATGAGTTCAATGAAGACTTTATGGTATCCTTGGGTGAATATAGATATAGTAAAGCTGATATATCAGTGGTAAGATGGGGCAATAAGATAGGAAGAGATCATAATGATATGGATATGTCAATGTTAAATGAAGTTGTATGGACACAGCAATCAAGTGACCCACAAGCCTATGCTACAAATGTAGCTTCTATTCTAGGAGCTTTGATAGGTGCCAATCTGGATGTTGTCAATTCTTTAAGCAGAGAGTTTGATAAACAAAAGGTAGAAATTTCTAGTTTGAAAGAATCACTAGAGCAGCTCAAGAAACAACATGAGGCTAAGTAGGATGAACTTCAAGTGAATAATGCTACTCTCAGTGAAGAGCTGCAAAAGGAAAAGTATGACAATGTCACTTTGGTTCAAAGTGTTGCAATATTAGAAATGAAAAATGAATATGCAACTACCAGTGTAGCTTCATCCTCATTTTCCATATTTTCTCAAGAAGAGTTTAAAGAGATTGCTATCAGAACTAATAGGGAACACTATGATTTTGTATATGAGTTATTTAAAACTCTAGCTGATATATATGAGACTCACATGGTGTTTGACAGAATGTCTGTTATTCTGGAAGCCCTGATCGAGAAAAGATAGCAAGCCTCAAAAGCTTATGATGAGGGTCGCATATTGGAAGAGGTTCATGAAGGACAAGCCTAATAATATCACTCTTCTCACCACCTTTTAGTTTAAAAGAGCCAGAACTATTTTAAGAGATTGGGAAGACTTGGCTGATATAGTGGTTGAAACCATAAATAAAGCTCAGGATATCTGCAGTAGAAGATGGCATGCAGTTGATAATATCATGACATAATTATCCTTTCCTACCATGGCACTTATTGAAAAGGCAGTTCCACCTAGATTGATGATCGAGCAAGTAGAGCAACGAAGGGATGACCAGGAGGAGAAAACCAATAAAATTGACCACTTTAGCATACATGATGTAGAACAGTTAATCAAACAACCATTTTCAGTACAAAGCAAGATCCATGTCTACATCCGAGTTTGGCATAAGTTGGCTAACAATGAGGTCGAAGATTATAAGTGTAATGCTCAACTTGGTATAGAATCAGCCACTTATCCTGATATCGAGGAGATGCTACGTATTTGGAGGGAGTGGAAATATTTCTTAGGATATCAGACATGTTTAGGTTTTTGATCCCCTTTCGGGGGAATTCTATTGTTTTTAATAATAATTTAAGTGAGTGATCTCTAATGTATTAAGGACTCTTGAACTTTTGACTTTTGGGAGAGGGGAGACTGATACAAGGGATCAAATAACACTTCATTTTTTATCCAAGGTTTTGTTTAATTTGTTATAGATAATTCTTAATAAATACAGTGTTGCAATCCTTATCTCTTGTACTTGATCTATCAAATTTCTTTGACAGGTTTTAGGTTCTTATTCCAAATGATCAAATAGTACTTTGGTTCATTTGCAATTGGTTAATGTGTTTATTTAACTTTGATTTATCTCTATCAATTTATTAAATGCATTGATAAGGCTTCATGAAATTCTTTTTATGAACTGTCTTTATCTATTTCTGTAAATGTTTCAGCAGTTAAAGTTTTATAGCTTATAAGTTGGTTTTTCAACTAACTTGAGCACTTGCAGATTATTTTGAATGATTTAATTCTGATTTACTATTATTTAATTTTTATTAAACAATTGTAACCTCAGCAAGTACAATTTTATCTTATGTACATTTTTGTCAATATGATGAATTTCTTGTTCTTCACACAACTCAAGACAACCTATCAATCTTTCCAACAACTTTTCAGAGTAGTTCATATTTAGATTAGGTTCTTCTTCCTAGTTAGGTTTTAGTTTTCCTTTTCTTTTCTTAACTCTTTGTTTTCCATTTTGGAAAATAGATACACTCTGGATCACATCCATCCATAAACCAGTGGAGGCTACAAAAGTATCCATGGGGAATTACCATACCAAACAGCTCGAGGACAGAACATACCTACGTGGAATTGTTTGAAGACTCTGGCTGGGTTTCTGACCTCGCTGGGACCTTCAAAACTGAAATAGATCCAAAATACTGGTGCCTTTAATTATTTTTCAACATTATAAATCATCCATGAGGTGTTTGGATCAACAAAAGTTGGTTCTGTGAGAAACTATGCCTTTTTGCAATGTTATGCGCTTTCGGTGACAAAGAAAGCAAAATTCTAGGTCTGTAGGCTGCCGAAATCTCTATTTTCGGTGGCTAATGAACAGTTGCAGTGTTCGCCTAAGACATCGAAAGCTCTATTTTAAAATTTTAATCAAAATTTTAATCACACCTTACCCTGATTTTTTAAGGCTTTAGTGTTGTCCCTTTGATGTCTGTGCATCCTGCCTAGGGTTTGGTTTGGAATTTGGAATTTGAGCAGGGTGACAGTAAAGTGTGATGACACCCGTGATTTATCCAGTGTTGTAATCATTCTAATTGGAAATCAATTCTTTGTGGTGGTTCAATTATAGTCACAGGATAGGTAGAGGGTAGCGAGGGTTTGGGTTTTTTTATCGGTCTCTTCAGTTTCATAACGACCCCCTTTTAGCAACTCATGATTTGTTGTAGGTCCAATATTTTTGGCGGTTAATGACTTGATGGTGGCACTCTCTTCGCTAACGATTGTTGATTATGATGGATGCACTAACCATTTTCCCCTTTTTGATATTTCGATGGTTAAGGTAGTTTTGAATCCAATTTTTAAGTTGTTGAAAGCTATCCTTTTCGATGGCTAATGAACAATTGAGATGTTCACCTAAGACACCTAAAGATAAACTTTGATTTTTATGGAAAAAACAGAGTACAAGGCATTCCAAAATTTATTAAACACCAAAATATTTCATAATGTACCCTAAAATCTTATCACTATACTAAATAAATTTTCTGAGTCTCAAATTTATTTAGGAGATAACATTTGGCTCCTACTCGGGAACGGGAGCCCTGCTGTGAGGTCTCAAGAACAATAGAACAAATGCCTTTCCTGAAAAACAAAGATTAAACCTATCTTCTACTGTTCCATTGGGAATGGATTTATTTTGCAAAAAACAAAGAAAAAAATAATATTTTACAATGACAAGGCTTTGAAGCCTTAAATGAAATAAAGTTTCAGAAATTGCCAATTGACTGGGCCATCAAACACCTCCTCCCCTTCCATCTTTTGCAGTATGAAAGTGTTGTTCTGTTGCACCTGAGCTATCACAAAGGGTCCTATCCATAGAGAATCAAATTTACCATTCTTTCCCTTATCTTGTCTAACGGCATCCCATTTTAGAACCCAATCCCTAACCTAAAAATTATCCACCTTTTCCTTTTTGTCGAAAAATTCCCTTTATCTTCTTTTGGTGAGCTTCTGCCTTATCCACCAACTGTTCTCTGACTTACTGCAGCTCAACCATATCAAGCATTCTCCTTACCATATCATATTTTTCATCTTGTTCCTCCTGAAAGTACTTTGCTACTGGTAGAACTAGCTGAATGGGGAAAATAGCATCAATACGATAAACGAACTTGAAATGGGAAGTCCCTATGGCCTTTTTGGTGGTCACTCTGTCAGGCCAAAGAGAAAATTTTAGTTTAGAGTCCCAACTCTTCTAATTCTTCTCCAATAGTTTCCTGATGATCCTAACTAGGCTCTTATTTGATGACTCATCCAGGCCATTGCCTTAAGGGTAGTAGGAAGTAGAATGCACCAATTGAATTCCCATTGACTCACACATGTTAACCAATGCACCGACTTTAAAGGCTGGTGCATTATCAGTCACTGGCCTTTCTAGGTAGCCAAACCTGATAAAAATGTTTTCATACAGAAACTTCATGATGACTTGGTGAGTGGCATTCCTTGTGGGGACTGCCTCTATCCACTTGGTGAAATAATCAGTGGCTACTAGGATCCACTTGTGCTTACCACTTGATGAGGGATTAATATCACCTATGAAATGAAGACCCCACTTCTAGAAAGGGCCATTTACTACAATGGGTCTAAGGGGCAAGGATCTGAGCTTCTTCTTTCCTATGAATCTTTGGCATTCGTCACAGGCTTTCACAAAGGTACATACATTAGAGAAACAGACAAGCCAATAGTATCCATCCTTCAAAATATTGTGGGCTGTAGTTTTCTAGTAATGATGGCCTCCACATATGATTGAATGGAACTGATGCATGACTTGAACTGACTCTTCTTTATCCAAACATCTCAAAAAAATGCCTAAGGGATCTTTTCAATACAACAGATTCTTAACTATGCAAAATTTGATAGACTTAAGTTTAAGGGTCTGTGCTTGGGTCATGCTAATCCCAGTGGGAACTTATAAATTTTGCAAGAAATGTATAATACCTGAGTACCACTCACATGAGGACAAATTATCAGCCATTTGCTGACTGTCATGTTGTTCTTCTGCTGCTACCTCTATCTGCAAGTTTGCTGAACTTATACCAATGAAATTCATCCTCAATAGATCACAATTTTCTTCATCCATGAGCTTAGCTAGGCCTTGTACTTTGAATAGCTTAGTGGGAATTACTTCTATGTCAAACTCAATAAGATTTTCAATCCTTTTGGCTCTCTTTCCATCAATGTTAGGCTGGGTGAAGACAACCTTCACAGTAGTTGAAGGGTCATAGGAAAGGACCTTGGTATGTAGAATGTAAATCCTGAAGGATTTCAATGACTGAATGAGAGCATAGGATTGTTTCTCGATAGGATCATACTTCAATTCAGCATCCCTCAATGTCTTACTAAATAAAGCAATGGGGTGATCAAGGCCTTCATCATCTTTCTGTAACAAAACTGCTGCCACTGTGTCATAGGAAGAAAAGGAGAAAATGTAGAAGCCCTTGGTATAGTTTAGACTAATTAGAGTGGGAGATTCCATGGTAGCCTTCTTGATGGCTTCAAAGGAGTTTCTTGCAGGTTCTATCCATTTGATTTCAGCTTCCTTCCTAAACATAGAGGTTTTGTGTTTTACTAACTCAGAAAAGTTTGGGATAAACCTCCTGACAAAATTGATCTTACCAAGGAAAGACTAGATATCCTTTTTTGACCTAGGTATGGACAACTTCTGGATTGCTTCAACTCGAATAGGATCAATCTTCACACCTTCTGTTGAAACTATGTGACCTAGGATTTTTCCCTTTCTGAGACCAAATTGAGACATTTTTGGGTTCAGAGATATCTCAAACTGTATACATTTCAAAAACACCCTCCTTAAGTGCTGCAAATGTTCTTCATGGCTATTGGAGTAAACAGTGAGGTCATTAAGATATATGAGGACAAATTTGTCCTTTAATCCCGCAAAGGCTATGTCCATGGCCCTCTAAAAGGTGGCCCCATCATTTATCAACCCAAATGGCATCTTGGCACACATGAAGGTACCCTAGGGAGTTGTAAACACAGTTTTTCCTTGATCATCAGGGTGTACAGAAATTTGATTGTAGCCAGAGAAACCATTAGGGAATGACATGACACTAGCCCCTGATACTCTTTGCAGCATATGCTCCATCTTGGGTAAGGGATAGTTTTCTTTCTTGGAGCATTTGTTTAGGTTTATGAAATCAATGCATAACATGATCTCGCCATTTTTCTTCTTCACTATTACTAAGTTTGCAATACATTTAGAATATCTTAGTGGGATTATGATTTTAGCCTTAAGGATCTTTGTGATCTCTTTCTCAATCATGGGTAGTAAGAGAGGACTAATGGATCTTAGCTTTTTTTTAAAGGGATAGTGTCCTTCTCTAGGGGAATCCTGTGTTGGAAGATATTAGTGTTATAGGTTTTTAGGTCACTATATTCCCAAGCAAATACATCAACAAACTCTATCATAAGACTACAAATTTTTGACTTCTGATCAACGGTCAACTCAGAGGACAAATTTATGAATTTTGGATGATCTTGGCTACCTATATTGTAATCATGGATAGCAGGGTCTTTCTCCCTTTTCATAGGTTTGAAGGGGACATCATTATGATCCCTAGTATGGTCGCCAATTCTGTTACGGAGACAACTTCCTATGGCTTTGGGTACCACAACAGATAGAGTAACCGCAGAAATCAATCCTTTCCCATATGCAAGAGAAACAAAACATCTAACACTAAAGGATCTCAAAACATACCTTTTTCTGGATGGTTGATGTAGATCCCCATTGAGATTTTCCACTCTCGCTTTTATTAGCAATTTTCTCTCTCAACATTCAACAAACAAGATAAGCATGCTATATAATGGTGTTAGACCTACTCTAGCATATATAATCATTAACATATAAGAATTTAAAAGCATCCATGGATTCAATACTCATTTAAATACACATTATTGGATAGGAAAATATATTTCTATTAATATAAATCAGATATTACAATAGTGACAACCTCTATCGGCACGTCTACGAATAAGAGAAACTGAGTCCTCCACCTGGGCCTCCACCACTTCAATCCTCCATCTCTCGATAGCAAGATCACAAGTAAAGGAAATCTTGGGAAGAACACAAAGTGATCCAAGGGACAGAGGGATGCAGACTCAAGTATAAGCTCTGGAAACAAAGGACTATAGTTTTCTTGCTCTTCAATTCCCCCTCTTTCAATGTATCCAAAGGGTTCCTTATATAGTGCTTCAATGGGGTAACGGAAGGTCAAATCCGAGCGATCTCAAGTCATATGGAATTCCAAGAGACAAGTGACTTAGATCCACATTAAGGAAAACTCCAAAACTATTTGGCCTTTTGCACACATCCTGATGTACGTGGGTTTGAGGGTCATATCCGTGTATATACGTGAGAATAGGTTTAAAAGTCACGAATGGAAAATAATGCATGTTTTTAGGGATGATCTTGGAAACATCAAAGGTACAAAAATGGTCCATGGGGTCTATAGATGGAGCAAGTCGATAAGTCGACTTGAACGAGAGTCGACTTAGTCGATCAGTCAACTAAGTCGATGGGCCGACTTAGTCGATCAGCCGACTGAGTCGGTTGGCCAACTAAAATAAGGAAATAGGTCAGCCACCTAAAGTCATGTCGGTTTACCGAACCGACAGGTAGTTATTTTGTAACCGTTCTGTAATCATATATATTAGGCTGTTGAGCCAAATGAGAACTCAGTTCAGTTCTCTGTGTTGTATGGACTCATTTTGTATAATATAATATGTTATGCATCTATCTGTTCTTGTCTCTTGTCTCTGTTTTATATTTATGTTTTAGTGTGTATTATTGGTAACCTTATGCGATTTGTGAGATTACAACATTGGTTCCGTTTCCGGTAGTACATGACTAGAATGTATGCAAACAAATGATACTAGAGCAGGAGATTAAGGAATAGTCGAAACGTAAAGTTGCAAACTACTTGTAGAATTACGTGCGAAGGAATGAATTAATAGTCGCACAAGAAAAAGAAATATTTTTCACAGAAACACATGAAATGTTTGTCGAATTGGTGCCCCAACTTTTGAAGAAATTCCTGGATGAGAAAACCGGACGGGATTAAAGAACAACAGTTACTGGAAAAACTGATCCACGGAGGTAGAACAAACTTGTCGGAGTGGTTTGAGAAAATCACCGATGACTTGTGTGAGGAACAAGTAGTCAAAGATAGAAATTTGGTAGAAACAGTGACGGAGAAATTTTACACAGATCTCGCTGAACAATTTCTGTGTTCCCTACTGACCTTGATGTTCAAATTTTTTATTGAGAAAGGGGTAGTACATATTGTCGAACCTCATCCATCACTTCACGAACTTCCAACAAACTCTAACTGGGTGGAGAAGCAGAGGAAGTGGGAAAAATTCATTGCAGAAAGGGAGTGGGAATACTTCCTAAGCAAATAGACCGAACTATCTGGGATTTCTAAAAATAATTGGGTAGGCTATGGGGGGGTAGCTGGTCATATGTCAAGATAGAGTATAGTGGATCCTAGTCGACTAGAACCAGATATCGACTAAAAGGGAACTCAAGAGAATAGTATCATACGAAAGTATGTCAGACATTCAGAAAATAGAAAGGGAAGAGAGACACCAGAGAAGGGAAGCAAGATGAGAAAGAGCCTTAGAGCTGCACAGAGGACAGAACCCTAGGGATAACAACCAAGAAGAGAATCCGCCAGAGTCGGGTCATGACCAACATGAAGAAGGCATGGAACAAGAAGCATCCCCTAAGGAGGAATAATTATGGATAGAGAAGCTAGAAGCTCTCCAATTAAGAGCTCCCAATGAAGGAACAACCCTTTCCCCATTGAATCCATGTACTCGAATATAGACTATTTTCGAAGAAGACCTCCGCCTACAAGCTGGTGACTTCAGTATATGGAGTCGACTACGTGACAAAACATACATTGGATGACACCTTATTATACATCAAATAGTGGAAGGNCCCCGCCAAATACAGCTTTAGAAGAAATAGAACAATCAGAACTACAAATAAATAGTTGTAGTGGGCCATCGATAGCAGAATTCGACATCAAACGACTGCACGTCAACAAAGAATCGACAACCAATGGGATTAGAAGTTCCACCGACCAGAATTCTGTAGGCATGAATACACCAATAACCCCACCACCCTCATCACCACCCCCACCTCCACTGCTACCACCTTATGAGAGAAATGACAGTGATTTAGACATGGGTCACGGATCGGCTCACATTCCTCTATATGAGGGGGATGAGGACCCTAGACAACATTGGTTCGTCTGCGAGTTGACTTGGGAGGCCAACCAGGTTACAGATGAAGATAGAAAAATGGCACAGTTCACAGGAGCCTTAAGGAAAAGGGTAGTGACATGGTACATGACCTTTTCAGAAAGACAACCCAGAGCGACAAAAGCTGAGATTAAGGCGCAATTCTTGTCATTCTTCAAAACTGCATATGCTAAGCACCTGGCCACGAAAAAACTTAAAAACACATCACAAAATCCAAGGGAATCTTTCCATGACTACGAAAAGCATTGGAAAGACCTACTGATCCAATTGGATTATGTTATAGATGAACAGTTACTAATCTAGTGGTTTCTTGTAGTACTATCTCAAAAAGTACGTCGACACATTAGTCTAGAGACGTTCAAAATTTACAAGGACGCGCTCACGAAAGCTCTTTAGGTAGAGATGGACGAGGATATACCCGCTTACCCCACAGACCACAGATTGGAAGAACAGCTTGAGAACCTACAGAAGTATCTGAAGGAGCTAAGCCTAAAAAATCAGGAGATCTGGTGCACCAAATGCTCGACGGCCGGCCATTCGAAAGATAACTGTTGACAACAATATAGTCAATAAGATGTTTGATTCGTATAGACCAAGTCCTTTTGTGAATTTTTCCAGGAACATGGACATCACTCTACGAAAGACTGCCCATTTAACATGAAGAACAGCAAAGATTCTTGGTGTGCCATCTGTGAGACCAAAAGAAATAACACGGCCGAATATCAGTTAAACCTGAAGAACCGATAGAACTATCAGGTGGTCTACCAACCAAATGTAGTGGCACAACATAACGAGCAAAAAAATCTAGAAAATGATCAGAATGGACAAAGATACGATGGTCGATGATATGAGCATCGGTATGAAAATCGACACCAAGGCTATGGAGGAAGAGTTTCATTCCCTGGGAATCGTGACACACGCCCGCATTGACCCATCCAATGCTTCACATGTTACAAAGAGGGTCACTGGTACGCAGACTGTCCATAAAAGGAAAGGACTGATCTCAAATTCTGTACCCACTGCGGGGTAGGGGATCACTCACTAGAGGATTTCCCTACCATGTTAGAAAAAATTAATACGAAGAAAAATGTTAATGTCTTATCTTGTGTGCAAAAGAATGATGTAATAACCACCAAAAATTTACATATTGTAACTTGGAAAGGAACAAAAATAGGAGCTGATAACCCCAAAATTAGTAAGCTTAAAGAGACAAATGTCTATCTTGACCCACTGAAGGAAAAACAAACATATAAAGAAGCAACTCATGTATTTCAAGAAATTGCATGACAAGAAAACATGCATAACAATCAACCTAACACAATAAATAAATTAATCCAGCTCATTCAAACAAACAAATCAGTATCTCAGTTCATTGATTTGTTGCATGAAATAAAAGGTACCAACTCTGAAAAACAAACCAAAAACATCTGCAGCTTGAATAAAAAAGACAAAAGTGATGCCAACCCACTTGTCGACCTGGAAATCGAAGGTTACCACGTCCAACAAGTAGTGCTCGACTTCGGCTCACAAGTAAATATCATGACTCGTGACACTTGGGAACAGATGGGCAGACCTCGACTCTATGAGTCAGGCATATACATGAAACTAGCTAACCAAGGCCTAATTGAACCCATTGGAGTCTGGAAAAATGTCGACACGACTATCAAAGGAATTTTGACCAATCTTGATTTTGAAATCATTGACCCAAAGGAAGGATCCAGCTCCTTCCCAGCGCTAGTTGGTCGACCTTGGGGTAGGAAGATGAAAGCATCCATATCTTTGGACAAGGAATGAATCAAATTAAAAGGAAATGGTCAAAAGGTCATTGTACCCATTCATCCATCTCAAGGGGAACCTTGGACTGAACCTATTGATGAAGAATTCGATGTCAGACAACTCTACCAAATCCACAACAATGCAGACTACACAGAACCAAACATCCATGGAGAACTTCACTTAGGTAATCAAGACTCAATTGGTTATAACTCAGACACCGAATTGTATGACTGGGAGATCGAGAACTATGAAACACAAGCAAGAGGGTGCTAGACTATACAAAAAGTGCAAAAAAAGCACACCCAACAGTGCTTCATAGTATCCATTGTCCCAAAAATATTTGAAAATAAAATAAGGGAACACCCTACCTTACAACCGACCAACCTAAATACTACACAACTACCAAGGTATAAAGAGAGGGAATCACCAGTCATGCATGTCGAGCAAGTATCTAAAAATATTGGTGAACATGGCCGACTTCAAAGCCTAGTTGAAACTTTTATAGGGCAAGGAGCTAGATGGTGGGATACCCATTAGACAAGACTACAGACCTAGACGACTGCTTCGACTTACTTTGTCAAAATGTTTGGAGGAAATAAGTTAACCCAACAAGCTCAGATACCTGTATTCACTCAAGGACAGAACCCAGAAGATCACATCAAAACTTGTGAAAAAGAGTGGGGAAGACTTGGATACAAGGATGAACAAGCATGGCCACACTTGTTCCCATAAACCCTAGCCGACTTACCAAACAAATGGTATAATATGGAAGAATCTAGAGGCAAAACCTTTTTATGGCACGAACTCAGGGAAAATTTTATTAAAGACTTCAACTTCATACCTCAAAATGAAAATCTGGTCGAAACGACAAAGCAAATTAAACAATTTATCCAACCGACCAAAAACCAACCCTTACAAGACCATCGATAGATAAGGAAATGTAACAATATAAAAACATGGTCAAAACCATAGTTGACCCGATTACAACTAGAAAATGAAAACACATAAGGGAAGAGCTTTAGATGGAAATCCAACCATGTCGAGACGACAAAACCTATCTGCACGATCCTCAAAGTCACAACAACTGACAAACAAGATACTGACAGAATGACTGCAGCTGAATTCCCTACCACATTCTCACAGTTCAAAGAAGGAAGTCGGCCAATAAATGAAGCCAAAGCCCCAGAGTGGCTAGATGCCAAAGTAAAAACTAAAGAAGTTGACATATCAAATGATGATCGACCAAAACTGGCAAAGATTGGTGACTATTGGAACGAACAACAGACTGCAGAGATAGTAAAATTACTAAAGGAGTTCCAAGATGTCTTTGCTAGGGATTAAAAAGACCTAAAAGGCTTATTCCATGAAATGGGAGAAATGAAAATTGATACTAAACCTGATGTTTGACATGTCAAGAAAAGGCCTTATAAACTAACTCACAAATACAAGGAGATAGTCAAAAAGGAAATTGATAACATGTTAGCAGTAGACATCATCTACCCTATCGACCAATCAAAATGTGCAAGTCCAATGGTCGTACAACCCAAGAAACATGACCTGACCAAACTAAGAATTTGTGTCGACTTCAAGGAACTAAACAAAGTCACACTAACAGACCCATTTCCAACCCCTTATGCCGATGAAATTTTGAATGAAGTTGCAGGACATGAATGCTACTCATTTACAGATGGATTCTCAGGCTATAACCAAGTACCAATAGCTAAAGAGGACCAGAAGAAGAAAACATTTGTGTGTGAATTTGGTTCCTTTGCTTACAAAGTTATGCCTTTTGGATTAAAGAATGCACCTGCAATGTTTTCTCGAATTGTCGTCAAAACATTTCAAGAATACATCTATAAGACCATGGCAGTATACTTCAATGATTGGACAATATACTCCACCTTAAAAGATCATTGCAAATGGCTCATACTTATGTTGGAGAGATGTCGACAGTTTCAACTCTCCCTAAACATCAAGAAATGTATATTTGTGACCCCCATAGGGATACTATTAGGTCACATTGTCTGTAAGGAAAGAATTAAATTTGACTTTGCAAAAATTAAAATTATCCTCGACCTGAAACCACCAGTAAACCCCAAACAAGTCAGGGTGTTACTTGGCCACATAGGCTATTACAGAAAATTCATAAGATACTACTCAGATATGACCTGTCCTCTTGAATAACTATTAGGGAAGATCAAGAGTTTAACTGGACAGAGGAATGCTACATATCATTCGAAAAATTAAAAAGAAAACTAGTTGAAGCCCCCATCCTAAAGTTTCCAAACTGGTGGATCAAATTCCATGTACATATTGATGCATCAAGAATAGCAATAGGAGCAATCCTAACTCAACCAAGAGATGATGGAATGGGTTATCCCATAGTTTACAGCAGTCAAAAATTAAACAGGGATGAAAGAAACTATTTGACTACAGAAAGAGAAGCCCTAGGTATGGTCTTTTCCCTCCAAAAGTATTGACATTACCTCTTAGCTAACCCCTTCATATTCTATACTGACCATCAAGCCCTAAAGTATCTTGTCAATAAACCACTCCATCATGGAAGGATTTTTCGATGGCTACTTCTCTTCCAAGAATTTGAGTTTGAAGTCATTGTCGGACCAAGCAAGTTAAATGTCGGGCCCGACCATCTATCTTGAATCGACACAGGAGAAGAACCGACCGGAGTCGACAACGACTTACCCGATGCACATTTATTTTAAATAGAAGCAGTCCCAGCAGAACTAGAAGAAATAACTTAGTTCTTAGAAGACGGACATGCAACAGAAGGTCTGAGCACCAAGAAAAAACAAATCTTATCTATGAAGGCTGCACCATACAGTCTCATTAATGGATTTTTATACAAAATGGGATTAGACGACATCCTCAAAAGGTGTGCACTCAAACATGAACGAGACCAAATCATGCATGAAACACAATATGGACCTCTAGGAGGACATTTCCAAGCAGACATGACTGCAAAGAAAATCCAATAGTCAGGATTATGGTGGTCAACACTCCACAGAGATTGTAAAAGTTTTGTTAGTAGATGTGACAGATGTGAACGACTAGGTCGACCTCTACCTAGTATAGAAATGCCCTTGATATTAGTAAACCCTAGTCTCACATTTGAAATATGGGCCATAGACTTCATAGGACCATTTCCTATCCCAGCAAAAAGATCAGGTGCAAGGTATATTATTACTGCAGTGGAATATGTCACTAAGTGGGCAGAAGCTGAACCGGTCGATACATGTTTTAGTGAGATAGCTGCTAAGTTTATTTATGATAATATCATCACTAGATTTGGATGTCCACTAACCTTGATCAGCGACAAGGGGACACACTTTATCAACAAGACTATCAAAACCCTAACCGAACAGTTCCAAATCGATCACCATCAGAGTACAGCATATCATCCTTAGTCGAATGGAGCGATTGAAGCATTCAATAAAACATTAACAAAAGGATTAACTAAAATATGTAATGCTGACAAGGATGACTGGGATGAGAAAATACCTGCAGTCTTATTGGCATACAGAATAGCCTATAAAAAATCGACCGACCAAACCCCTTTTCGGCTAGTATACGGATAAGAAGCAGTAGTTCCACTACACTTCCGACAACAAACACCTATTATCGTAGAAATACTATATGTCGATGTCGAACAGGGAAGGAAGGATCGATTATTTCAACTCAGCAAGCTAGAAGAGCACTGACTCATGGCTATGCAACACCAAGAAATTCAGAAGCAACAACAGAAAGCATGGCACGACCACAATATCAAAAACAAAAACTTGTCAGTCGACGACCTTGCTTTACTATACAATAGTTAGGTCAAAGGAAAACCTAAGAAACTCCACACAGAATGGGGACCTTACACTGTCGAAGAGATACATCCCAATGGATCAGTCCGACTAAGGACGTTACAGGGCATAGTATTTTGGAAGCTCATTAATGGAGCTCGACTAAAACATTACAGAAACTATAAAAAAAAAAAAAATCATATAACGACCATAACCGTCAACCAAAATCCATAAAAAACTAAAAATTCCAAAAACAAAGTAATACCCTACAGACGGAAAACCATGACACAAAATCATCATCTCGACAACCGCCATCATGACCATCGACCACTCCTGTCAACCATTCTCATCACCGACACCAGCCGACAACCTCGATAATCCCATCACACATTCATGCCCTCGGACGTCGAAATCAAGTCACCATTAACTCACACTCACGTACTCCAGTTGGAACATCACGTCCTCCATTAATACACCCATTGCCGCACACAACCACAGCATCACCTATAAGTACTGGACCACCAAAGGTTCATTCACCACAACCTATATAGACAGAGCATCAGAACACCCAGTCGACAAAAAGCCGAGAACCCCTTAGTGACATCGACCAAACCGACACAATGGCCCCCAAGCATACTAGAGCATCAACCAAGGCAAAGGAGATACAAGCTATGGATACACCTTTGGTCCATATGCTGAAGAACATTAAAAATGCCAAAGTACAGGAAGGCTCATGGTAGAAGCTATGGACTGAGATCCAAGAATGGGCCTTTGTCAACAAAAGGCCACTCAAGCAGCACAGAAAATCCAATGCAACACTCTCTTTGGCTACACCAATGCACCGCTGATGGCCAGCTTTGGTGGCACGAAGGAAGCTGCTATGAAGTTCATTATCAGTCGATACCACAATGACCGGTTCTACTTTGACGAGCCAATCAACATATCTGGAGATTTCATCTCCAAGTTGATCGTCTCTCTAATAAAGGAGACCCTGTACTAGTCAAAATCAAAGAAGGACTGGTCGAAGAGCTCACTGGATCACCCTCCGAAAAAAACTCAAAAGGGTTAATGATCATCCAAATCACAACTTGAATGCCATAGATTGTGGCCAAAATCATTGAAATCACTCTCACTCTAGCAGGTCAAGGTAATGACCTCAAGTTAGAGATGTTGGAAGCCGTCAACACTATTGCCACTGACGGACGAATATACAGATGGGGGGATTACGTCGCCGACATGGTAAATACCATCTATGAGCGATGCCAAGAAATGGGGGGAATCATCAAGTTCCCCTCCCTCATATTATGGATTGTTATGTACCACATCTGCCCAGAGGGGAGCCTAGTCTTTCAGAAACCGTCGAGGTTCGACATGTGGAGGTTTAAACCCTTCTCCCAGAAAGGAACCCTGCATGAACTGGAGCATGGGAAAGTATTCTTGGAGAACTATTTCCAACAACGAAAAGTCCACATGACTAGATGGAGGGTGCCTCAAAACATCCGATGAAATCTACCTGCAAACTCCCACATCAAGCTGGAGCTCGACCATACCTCAGTGCAGTACATACAGGGCAAGGATTCCAACGCTAAAGCTCTTGACTACTATCTATCTGTAGACCAGATCTTCCAAGAGCTGTCTCGACAGGGTAAGACAAATATACCAGTACCAGCAGCAGCCAAACAGATCGACTTCTCGATCGAGGAACCACTCACCGACCAAGAAAAGGAGGAAGACTATGAGCTCAACCTCTACATTAGCACATTTGTGTCGAAGGAGACACCGGTCAAACACACGGGTCGACTATAGATAACTATCAAACCTTTGATCGTAAAGAAAATAGAACCACATCCCACAAAACCAAAGCCACATCCACAACAGTAGACAACTCCTCTGGCTCTAGCAAGTGTTGTCCCAACTCAGGCACCGATGGGCGAAGCAGAACCAGACAACCCTGAGTATGCTGTTACAAAAGGTATTATTCAGAAACTGGCCAAAGAAATAGCAGCAGCCGGGAAGAAAATAAAAACACAAGAACAACAATAAGGTAAAGGTAAGCGCAAGCTTGTCATTGCCGAATCATTAGATGATGAAGATGAACTGGTAGCTATGGCCCTCAACATCATAGAGGATGCAGCTACAAATAAAGTACTGGTCAAAACCCAGTTCCAGTGCTTTGTCGATGCAGGAGCACAAGCAGGTTGACGGAAAAAACCAAAGACTATGTCGACAGCTGAAAACATTGTCGATCTCGTGTCGACGCCTCCACCCTAATCCCCAACCCAAATAACTGAGGAGAAAGCACTGGCACAATAGTCAGTCAGCCCCCTTGACTTATACAAAAGCGCAATGTCGGATACGGTAAAATAAAAATTCGACAAAGACACCAACTTACAATATTTCTTTGAGACACTACCTACATTGTTTAAGTCAGCTCAGAAGATTTCCACCCAGGCATCTATCTATATAGGACGGGGCACCCAACCCCCAATCGTTGCAACCATCACGTCGACCTTCACAAGACAACTCGACAAGGAAGGTAATGTGATTGGACATCTGTCCTCCACTATTGCATCGGTCGACCCCGTACCCCAAGCCGACCTACAAGCCACTGCACCGACGGAAGCAGAAATGACTTCTGACATAAAATCATACCACCAAGCCGCCAACCCACCACTCAACCATACTTCACCCAACCCCATCACTCCCGACCATTCGCAAACTCCATCACCACCGCCACCACCATCTCCACCACCACCACCACCACACCACCACCCCCTATTTCAGAGATAGGCCCACTACAACCGACTACATCTACACAACCATGGGTGACCACCATCCCACCTCCCCAACTAGACAAACCATCAGCCTCTAACCCACAAACCCAAGATCTCGGATCAACTGTTGTAGGTACACAGGAGACAGAAGAATAAAAGCACAAGAAGAAGAAGGAGCATCATGGGAAGTCTCCCAAGATCCAAATTAGCTTGAAGGATGCAAGCTCCTTGACCGACACAGAGATGGGACAACTCCTCAAAACCCTAGCAAGTGAAGCAAAGACGAGGAGTGTGAGAAGAAGCAAAGAACTCTAGGTCAAAAACATAGAATAGGTAAAGTTTCTCGACAAATGTAGGAATTTGGCCTAGTTCATCATGCTGGGTGCCATAGAGATCGACATATATAGAATGCTTGAAATAGAATATCAACTATTTGAGAGCATGGTGTTGACCCTCCAAGTGCACATTTAGGAAACCAAGGAGGAACAGAAAGAGGAAACTACCCGACTGTTAATGGCACAGCACATTGCATTTTCTGAAGCTTACAAAGTATTGCAAGACCATATGGAGGAGTTTGTCATAACCGAAAATGTACTAAGAGACTGGCCTACTCACTATGGGCAAGTTTATCAGTAGACATGATATAATCGGCAAGGGATTCAGGCACTGGAGATCAGAAAGATCACTGAGGAAGCACTTAGAACGACAATAGAAGACATGATAGTGCTTGAAACTGCCAAACTGCAGAAACTGGAATGGGAAGCACATCAGTGGGTGCAATAAGCTCTCCCCAACTTAGAGAAAGTCAACATCATCTGCTAGCAGATGAAACCACAGAGGAGAAGGACCAGTTCATGGGTCTCGACATGGAGAGGATAGCCGAAGTCTCCATCTCGAAAAGATGTCGATCTTATCAGGCTTGACCACACTCACCATCGACATCCATAAAGTTTTGTAGAGTTGGACATATTTTCAACATCACCTCGCCATCACAGCCCCAACCATTGTTGAAGTCTGCGTACAGAAACGACCGACCATCAGACTTCACAGCCCACCACAATAAATTTTCAAGGTCAAGCAAGAATTTTGTGCCTCCCTGTTTCTTCAGGATGAAGAAACGTTTTGTTCATGGGGGAGATGTAGATGGAGCAAGTTGATAAGTTGAATTGAATGAGAGTAGACTTAGTTGATCAGCTGACTAAGTTGATGGGCCGACTTAGTTGATCAGCCGACTAAGGTTGATGGGCCAACTTAGTCGATCAGCCGTCTAAGTCGGTCGGCCGACTAAAATAAGGAAATAGTTCGGCCACCTAAAGTCGTGTTGGTTCACTGAACCGACAGGTAGTTATTTTGTAACCGTTCTATAATCATATATATTAGGTTGTTGATCCAGATGAGAAATCAGTTCAGTTCTCTGCATTGTATGGACTCATTTTGTATAGTATAATTTGTTATTCATTTATCTGCTCTTGTCTCTTGTCTCAATTTTATATTTATGTTTTAGTGTGTATTATTGGTAACCTTATGTGATCTGTGAGATTACAACAGGGTCCAAATAGTCCGTAGAGGGACAAGAAAGGCCATAAATGTGTGATCCACCATGCGTGGTAAGATCAGCTATAACAATGAAGGTACCCCAGGGAGTGGTAAACGCATTTTTTTCTTGATCATCAGGGTGTACAGAAATTTGATTGTAGCCAGAGAAACCATCTAGGAATGACATGACACTAGCTCCTGATATTCTTTGCGAGAAATGATCCATGTTGGGTAAGGGATAGTTTTCTTTCTTGGAGCATTTGTTTGGGTTTTTGAAATCAATGCATAACCTGATATTGCCATTTTTCTTCCTCACTATCACTAAGTTTGCAATCCATTTAGAATATATTAGTGGGATTATGATTTTATCCTTAAGGATCTTTGTGATCTCTTTCTCAATCACGGGAAGTAAGAGAGGACTGATGGATCTTAGCTTTTTTTTAAGGGATAGTGTCCTTTTCCAGGGGAATCCTATCTTGGATGATATTAGTGTCATAGGTTTTTAGGTCACTATATTCCCAAGAAAATACATCAGCAAACTCTTTCATAATGCTACAAAGTTATGACTTATGATCAGTAGTCAACTCAGAGGACAAATTTATGAATTTTGGATGATCTTGGCTACCTATATTGTACTCATGGACAACAGGGTCTTTCTCCCTTTTCACGGGTTTGAAGGGGACATCATTATGATCAAGGAGATCTTCAAGGGGTACTAGGCCCCTAGGTATATAATTGCTAGGTACTTGAACAATATTATGCTTACCCAAATTCTCTTTTAGGTTAGGCCTCTATGATTCCTCCACATTTAGGGTTTCTTGCTCAATATGCATGTTAGAAAATTCATCAATGACCTGGAGAAATTTACTAAGTTCATCATCATTCTCAAAGACTTTCCAAAATTTAACATTATCAGGTAGGGATGGCTTGTACTTGACTTGGATTTCATATCTCAACTTAGGAGGCAAAGGGGAGGTGAACATACTTGCAAAGACAACAAGGGAATCAGCTAGATGGTTCATAGATCTAGGTATATAGGAGAGTTCAAAAAACATGAAAGAGTCCCTGAGTTTCCATACCTCATCTCTATATGCCTTCAACCTAACATTCTTTGCTTGAAAAGTATTGTTCACTTGCTGTATGATGAGATCTGCATCTCCAAAGATCTTCAGGAACATGATTCCCATTTCCTTTGCAGCCTTCACTCCCAAAAGCAAGGCCTCATACTCTGCTATGTTGCTAGTAGTCTTGAAATCAAGCTTATAAGACAAATGGATAGTCTCTTTTGAAGGAGAAATCAGAAATACATCTGCACCTGTTGAGGCTTGAGTACTAGCACCTGTTGAGGCTACTGATCCAGCAGGTAACTCCTTGAACCATTTCCTAGCCTTACCATCTAGAATTTGCACAAAAACCCTAGTCAACACATCTTCTTGCTCAATGTTTATATTCTCAGCATAACTGTAGAATGCCTCCAAATGCTCCTCAGCTGTGAAATCTCCCTCCCCGGTAAACTTAGGAATATATTTCAGATAATCTCCAATAGGCATAGCAGAAAGGGGGTTAGGAAAATTTAGAGGGGCATATCTAGCAACAAGGATCCTTTCCATCTTGGTCAAAGGGGCAGCCATATTGGAAGTGGGTATGGAAAGGGAAGAAGTAGATGCTGCTGGTGTGAGTGGTAGTTGAGGAAGTATAGGTGGTAGATCTACCCTAGTGGGGTTTCCAAGGACTGGATCTACACAAGCAAAAGTGCTTGAAGATTCCCCAACCTTCAAATTTTTTGATTCACTTATAAATTCCTAAGAACTAGTTGCTTCAATAGAATAATATTTAAAAGGATTTCTATTTGATATAACATGATAAATACCTTTGGAAGTACATGATGCAGCTCCCCTTGCAGATCTGGAAGCCTGCCTTTTTGAAGCTCTTCCTCTCCTTATAATATTTTCAGGATCTGAAACATGTGCTACTGGTGGCCTTTGAAGATTTTCTATGGTACTTGGTCTTCTTGAAGCTACCTTATTCCAATGGAGTCGCCAGATAGATGATTACAACTCAAACTGTATCCCAAATTTTTCTATCATCAAAGTAGGTCCTATGTCGTCTCCCAGGGAATTTGAGCTTCAACCTCTTCTCCCCAGCAACGACACCAATTTGTTATCTCTCTAGAAAAATCCTCTAGGTTGTAGCTCGGGGATTCCTGGTAACTTCAATATTTTTTGCAATGGTTTACTCAATGGATCCAGTCAAATGACCAAAAATACCTCACACACTCAAGACATGCATAGTACTCAATCAAATAAACAAGGCTTCTAACTATCAATGTTCAGAGGGTTTGTAATAAAGGTGAATAGATGAATAAATCACTATGCTAGTAGATTCACACATAAGGCACTCACATATGAATGGCTGATCATAACAAAGAAAAAAAACTTGTAAATCCAATAACCCACACAGAGATAGGATGACAGCTATCTTGCATTAAGTAAATAGAATAAACATGAATGAAGCATCCAAGCACAAGTACAGATCATAAAGAAGATGAAAGTTGAACATGCAATGACAAAAGAGCTTGTATTAAGTGACAAAGCACATGAGAAGCTTGAATACAATAAGTGTCTAAAAAGTCTCTGAAGTTGAACCCTTGCTTCAACATTAGTCACAGGATTTATAGCCTTTACAAAATTTATTTCAGATCCTGAAAAAGTGGATCGAATTTACTAAAAGTAGATCATCATAACTATTTGTAAAAAACAGGTCAAAACACTATATTAACTGCCAATCTACCTAAATCCAAAACCTTCCTACTCCTTGAACTATTTAATAGCTGAAGTGGACACTGAAGTAGAACTCAAACTTTCTATCTGGTAGACAAGTCACTCTTTGCCAGAGTAGGTAGGGTTTGTGACCTAATTCAGCTCGCTGGCACCTTCAAAACTAAAACAGAGCCAAAATTATAGTGTCTTTAATTATTTTTCAACCTTATAAATCATCCATGAGGTGTTTGGATCAACAAAAGTCAGTTATGTGTGGAACTATGACTTTCTGCATTGTTTTGCGCTTTCAGTGGCTAAGAAAGAAAAATTATGGGTTTGTAAGCGTCGAAAGCTCTATTTTCGGTGGCTAATGAACAGCTACAGTGTTCTCCTAAGCCACTGAAATATCTATTTTAATATTTTAATCAAAATTATAATCACACCTTACCCTGATGTTTTAAGGCTTTAGTGTTGTCCCTTTGATGTCTCTGTAGCCTGCCTAGGGTTTGGGTTGGCAATTGGAATTTGAGCATAGTGACAGTAAATTCTGATGAGACCCGTGAGCTAGCCAGTGCTATAATCATTCTAACTAGAAATCAATGCTTTTTGGTGGTTCAATTATAGTCATGGGACAAGTGGAGGGCAGCAAGGGTTTGGGTTTTTTGACTGGTCACTTCAGTTTCATAACGACCCCCTTTTACCAACTCATGATTTCTTGTAGTTCTAGGCTTTTCGGTGGTTAATTAATTGATGCTGGTGCTCTCTTTGCTGATGGTTGTTGATTATTATGGATGCACTAATTGTTTTCCCTTTTTTGAGTTTTCGGTCGCTAAGGTAGTCCTAAATCCAATTTTTAAGCTGCCGAAAGCTGGGCTTTTCGGTGGCTAATGAACATTTAAGATGTTTGCCTAAGCCACCTCAAGATTAACTTTGATTTTTATGGAAAAAACAAAGTACTATGCATTCCAAACTTTATTAAACACCAAAATATTTCATAATGTACCCTGAAATCTTCATCACTATACCAAATAAATTTATGAGTCTCAAATTTATTTAGGAGATAACAGGACATATGTAGAAAGATTACATAGTTGCACAACACAAGAAGTTGGTGACAAGAAGTGTTGATTTCCACTTAATCACGGGAAATATTTACAAATTGGGAGTTGATGGAATCTTTTACGAGTGTGTACTAGAGCATGAATGATTAACTATCTTATAGGAGTCACATTAAGGCATTGCAAGTGGACATAATGTGGGAATTCCGCTATGCATAAGGTGTTGCACGCAGGATTATGGCGTCCTTCATTATTTCAAGATTCCAATATATGTTACAAATAGTGTGATGTCTAACAGTGGGTCAGGAAGTTGTCTCTCATGGATGAGATTCCCCTCTTCCCAGTGGCTTTGCTCAAGCCCTTTGAGAATTGGTCTATTTATTTTGTAGGTCCTATAAACCAACCTATGTGAAGGACTTGCACACAATATATAATTATTGCAACAAAATACTTGACAAGATGGTCAAAAGTTGTTCCATTAAAAGATTGTACCTCGGAGATCACCATGTGGTTCATATTTTGGCATATCATCATTAGGTTTGTATGCCCAAAGGTGTTAATGATAAATAAAGGAACTCATTTCTGAATTGCCCCATGACTGTGCTAATTAAATAGTTTATGATTTATCATCAAACAATTATGCCTTACCATCCTCAAGGGAATGGTACAGTGGAGGATTTTAACAAGATCTTGGAGCATGTATTAATAAAGGTGTACAATGTAGATCATGATGATTAGGATCAATCCATTCCAATAGTACTATGGGCATACATAACTAATTGCAAAAGGATCACTAAGCACACACAATTCAAGTTAGTCTATGGAAAAGAAGTAGTGGTGTTGCTGGAATTTATCATCCTTGGATTGCGCATAACCATTACATCAAATACGGAAGATGATGAATCAATACAACACGGACTAGATGAGTTGATGGAACTAGAAGAAGAATGATTCATTGCAAGGTTCAACCAATTGGTTGAAAAGAAGAGACAGAAGGAATGGCATGATCAGAACATTAAGAGAAGGATCCTAGAACTATGTGCACTTGTTCTGATGTATGACAATAAATTTGTGAAGAATCCAGGTAAGCTAAGGATAATATGGTTGGGTTCATTTGAGATCCTATTCAACACAAAAGAAGGTGTAGCAATGCTTTCCGCCATGGGAGGACAACCCATGAAAGATCTAATCAGTGAAAGCATTAGAGGAAATTTCAACTCAAAAGGGCCTTTCAACCCTAATTCAAATTTCATGTAATCATGTGTTAGCCAATGAAATTGCTTTAAATTTGAAATACTGTATAGGTTTTAAACATTTTTTTAATATAAATTTGGGGATAGGTATCATAAAAAACTACTTTTTTGTCCATATTTTCGACATATCTCCCTCTATTTTTACTCAAATTTCGAGCAAGAAAGTTCCCTCGATGTGGAATTAAATTCTAAATCCAACGAGTACCCACTCTACATACTTTTGATGGACCCCACTACCCCAAAAACAAGATATACCAAAAACAATGTGATGATGACATCATCATCACGTTTTTCATATATTTCTTGTTTTTGGGGTAGCCAGGTCTGTTAAAAGTATACAGTGTGGGTACTCGTTGGATGCATAATTTAATTTTGCATCTAAAAAGCTGTCTCGATTGAAATTTGAGTAAAAACACGGGAAGATATGTCAAAAATATGAACAAAAAAAGTAGTTTTTTTCTTTTCTTCCTCCAAAATTAATAAATATTATTTTATTGTTTTCCTTAGGAGGCCCATTTTGAGTTGAGATTTACTCTAATGCTACATCAAGCCATATCATGGCTCACAGGGCCAGGAAACTTTATAATTCTATGGCATTCATAAAAGCAGATATGATAGGATAGAATGTAGGATTTAGTGTCATTCTTAATAAAAGTAAAGTAGCATAGATGTAACATTGAAGTTGCAAATAAATATACTCAAGCAAATCTAGAGCGAAATATGAGGCCATCATTTTCCTATCATGCAACTTGTGTCAGTTATATTTTGTTTTTCAGTTACAATTAATTATGCCATATTTAGAAAAGTCATGAAAAGACAAAAAAAAAAAAGAACTAGCACATGAACAAAAAACGCCCCATAAAGGTAAGGGATTAGAAGAAAGGACTTCTCTAATTTTGTTAGGATTTTGATGCTTATACAAGATCTTAAAATGTTTAGCATCATCAAATTATAACCATAAGAAAAGGATCACTGAAATAAATACAAGAACAACCACACAAAAGAACATAGAGATTTATCTTGGGAGACCCTTGTGGAGGAAAAAACCCATCCAAAATTCCTCAATATAGAATTTGACCAAGTGCAGTGTTGTTGTAGACATAACAGATCCCATGTTTGTATCCAAAACATGGGAGCCCCAATTTTGTATGCAAAGGTAATGTTTTAAGTTCCTCAGTCATTTTTAGGGGTTCCCCATTGAAATTCATCGTGGTTTCTATGTCTTTAGCGTCATTTGATTTAGTTAACAATTTTTTAAAAGTCATGCACTTTTGGTGTGTTTTTATGAATTTCAAAAAGAACTAAATTTTCCAAAAAAAAAGTCTTTCCCGAAACCCAAAATTTTGGGTTGCGGGAGCGTGGTTTTTATGTTTCCAACTTTTCATTCCTGAAACCCAAAACCCAAAAATCGAGACGCGAAGTGCAGAAACATTTTTTAAAATTTAATTTTGTCATCTAGAAACCCAAAATTTTTGGATTGCGGATTTTGGGAAGAAGTTTGAATTAAGTGTGGCATGGTGAGTTTCTGAAACCCAAAACCCAAATTTCGGGATGCGGATTGTGAGAAGGTTAATAAAATTTAAATCTTGTGACTTGATCCCACATCCTGCAAGATTTAATCTCCACTGTTTATTTCATTTAATCCTTCAGTCTGAATTTGACCTGTGGAAAATATATAAATAGACATGTTCTTTGCATTTTCTTTACCATTTTTTGTTTTTAAAAATTACATTGTTGTCTGAGTTTTACTGCGATCTTTTACCAGAGATCATTTTCATAGCTTCAGTCGATTCAGGTTGGTCTTTTTTGTCAGTTTGATGGTTTGTTATTTGTTGTTACTCTGGTTTTTCAATCTATCTTGATTTATTGTTTATACATTTAAACAGATTTATTCAATCTCTTGGAATGTGATGAATTACTCGTTGCAAGAACACACATAAAGACATGGTAACCAAGGATCCAAACTTTGGCGTCTTCTCAGACACTAGTGGTAGGATTATTGAGATTTATCAAATTGAATGGCCCAAATTCTACTCAATCTTTGACAATGATTACCTCTCTAATATTCAAAATGACCAGTCAGCTTACCAAAAAATTAGGGATTCTGGGCTACATGTTATTGCTTCCAGGCTTTTTATACTCCCCTACACTGACGTAGTCAAATGGTTTGTGGATCATGAAAACCCTAAAGGACGGTATTTTAATGATAGCGCAGGTTCATAGTTGGGTACCTTCCATATTGAGGTCTTTACCAGAGGTTATGCTCTTAAAACAACTGTGCAACCTCTTAATGTTGAGTTTTCCCAAAATTCCAAGACCAGGTACAATTTTAACGAAATGTTGAAATCCTGGATGAATGAACCTAACAAGTTTTTGTAGAAAGATGATAACCTATACCTAGTCTCTTGGTTTAGGGAACCTTATTCATTGTTGGAATCCATGTTATGCAGAATTTATGGTCTACCCAATTGTTCTGTCTTTAAATCTGAATGGGCTCCGGTCGCCCATGATGTTCTGACAACTGGTGAGTCTTTCCCAAGGCATCAATCCTATCGTTGGATCTCAAAATGGCTATCCAGTATTATCAGAAAGCTACTACTCAGAAGAATTATAATTGATGTATTCTACACTGAGTTCCAATATCCCAATCTGGGATGGAACTGGACTTTACTGGACACTCTGGTACCTATTTATTATTCAACACTATGGTATTCTAATTATGCATCTATATTTTATGAAATCTATGAACATTTCTTTGGCAGCGTGTATTTTTCAATATTCAAATAGGAACCTCCTGCATTTTCAGCTGAGGCTAGAGCTTTAATTGCCACAATGAGTGACTGGTATGTTGGTGAGTCATTTTCATACATCCGAATTTTGGGTAACAATACTGTCCATATGCTACCCAAGATAGTTCCTGACAGGTTGGTCATTGAAGAGGTTTCTTTCAAGAATGTAACTGATGGTGTCTACAAGAAACTAGTTGGTACTAAAAAGAAAGGATGGCCTAAATTCCCTTTGGATCTCAGGCCATTGGTGTTACAAAGAAAACTTCCTATGGCTTGGGGTACCACAACAGATAGAGTAACCAAAGAAATCAATATTTTCCTATATGCAAGAGAAACCAAACATCTAACACTAAAGGATCTCAAAACATACCTTATTCCAGATGGTTGATGTAGATTCTCGTTGAGCTTTTCCACTCTTGCTTGTATTAGTAATTTGCTCTCTCAACATTCAGCAAACAAGACAAGCATGCTATATAATTGTACTAGACCTACTCTAGCATATATAATCAATAACATATAATAATTTAAAAGCATCCATGGATTCAATACTCATTTAAATACACATTATTGTACAGGAAAATATATTTCTATTAATATAAATTAGAGATGACAATAGTGACAACCTCTGTCGGCATGTTTGCAAACCGGAGAAACTGAGTCCTCCACTTGGGCCTCCACCACTTCAATCCTCTATCTATCAATAGCAAGCTCACAAGCAAAGGAAATATTGGGAAGAACACAAAGTGCTCCAAGGGACAAAGGGATGCAGACTCAAGTACAAGCTCCAGCAATAATGGACTATAGTTTTCTTTCTCTTCAATTCCTCTCTCCTTCAATGCATCCAAAGGGTTCCTTATATAGTGCTTCAATGGGGTAATGGAAAGTCAAATATGAGCGATATAAAGGCATATGGAAGGCCAAGAGACAAGTGACTCAGCTCCACATCAAGGAAAACTCCAAAACTATTTGGCCTTTTGCACACAGCCCGATGTACACGGGTTTAATGGTCATATCCACGTATATACGTGAGAATAGGTTTAAAAGTCATGTATGGAAAATAATGCATATTTTTAGGGATGATATTGGAAACATAAAAGGTACAAAAATGGTCCATGGGGTCCAAAGAGTCTGCAGAGGGATAGGAAAGGAGATAAAGGTGTGATCCACCATGTGTGGTAAAATCAGCTGTAACAGAAGCCCCCTAATGTGTGAGGTCAAAGGGGTGATACGATGGCCGAAATACATTATAAGTCCATCCTAGAAGTGGAGTGATGAAGAACCAGGTGCAAGAACCATCCATCCAATAGTATAATACAATAATCAAACTCTGCACATAATTGCAAGTACATACAACAGTCCTGGATACATCAGAGTACAATGACCATGAATAGACATGATACAAAATATGACATGTGTGGTCATCACCACATACAATATAGATAGATCAGAATATCCATGATGAAGATATACAAAGGATCATGATCTCCATGAAAGCTGAAGATATACAATGGATCAAGATCTCCATAATGGTTGAAGATATCTGACATACACTAGAATCAAGTCATGAGAGCTGAAATCGCATGAACACTAACATGATCAAGGAGGTATCATATATGAAATTCCACCAATCTAGAAGGTCTTCTACATAATCCACTATGAGTACATGTCCTACTATGTGAATAGAGGTGTCGAGGTTGAACATAGTATTCCATCGTCTAATTACTAGTCATTGATGTATACCGTTAACAAACGCGAGATCACCCACTGATAATGAAAATGGGAATCAAGGAACTAGAGTGCAAACTAAAAAGTGTGAATAAATGTGTTGAGGTCGAACACTTGAAAGAATCCATCGATCAGGGGACATTTATGTATTCCCAAACTGTCGATGGCGAGATAACCTACACTGATGATTGCAAGTCTCAAGGCACTCAAAATGACTCTAGACTCCTATCCCAGGATAAATGATCTGAATTCAATGGGATGAAATCCATTGGAAGGAGTGAATTAAGGCATCCCCCATCATCTAACATGAGGTACTCAGCAAGGCTATATAATGTGGAAGGACTCGATCAGAATGTGCATGAACCAGCACCAGTACCAGGAATGGCCAACATGCAAAGTCAAGAGAACTAAGGAATGGCCGACTTAGGTTTTAAATTCCTTCAAACAAGAGCATAAAGGAGAATGGTGACTGAATGTAGGTAGCATAGAATCAATATACAAAACTGAGACATCTATGTGACACAAGAGGCATCGACAGAGGCTCCACAGGGATTGGAAGCTTAACCAATTAGTGGAGATAAACTTAGAGAAATGAGTACAACTCCTAAAGTCAAACTATTAACCCAAGAAATGAATGTGATATATAGTTCTCTATTTGAAGGTGACACAACTTGACTGTTGCCAAAGATAACATCTTTTCCTGTCCGGCTTATTGGTTTTTTTATTTTTATTTTTGGACTTTTTCAAATATTTTGAAAAGCTTGAAAAAGAATAAAAGTTATTTATAGTTACAAACTAGGAGGAGACAAGTGTCAAGGGGCAAAGAAACTAGTTCCAAGCAGCGAAACATACCTATGCTCAATGCAAGCACACATGTGTAGGATAACGACACTCGATGGAAAGTCCCCTCTCGGTAAAAAATGGGGAATCAAGCTGCAAAGGCTATATAAAATTGCTCTGCATGGATAGACATGAGATAAGCTCAGGCTATATAGCTGATAATCAAAGTCAGGGAAGCCGGCATAAGGCTCAATAAGGAAAGCAAAAATCATGATAATGCAATTACAACTTGACATAAGGGAGTCCTAGGGAAAAAGGCCAGCAAAACGATCAAGAGGAGTATGAGGCTCTTGCACAAAGTGATGGTGATACTATACAAAGGACTCCCACACCCTAAGGGAAAAATGTTAGCATGGGCACCAAATGCAAAATAGGAGCTAACTAGGGCACCCATGTATGGTCAGGCTCCACCATTTACATCATGTCACTTCTAAAAGCAACAAGGGGATTCTGTGACAAGATAGAATGGGTTCATACCTAAGGTTATAATGAAACGGTCATAAGGTCATGCATAGTGCAAACAAATGTGAAACCTAAACTATATGCCAGTTTAGACATAATACCTGAAATCCGCACGAATGGGTCAAAACCACGGTCAAAATGGCACTCAAAATGGACTCCTGCATCATCAAATTAGTCCAAAATGGTCAGAAACGGTCCAAAACTATAGAAAGTGGGTAAAAAATTTCAAAAATTTCAAAAAAAAATTATAAAAAGTAAAAAATTCAAAAATTCCATACCATTTGAAATTTTTACCCATTTGAGCTCAAAACTTCCAACGCGAATTCCAGGAGCTTCATCCAGTGAAATTCGACACTGTTTGTTCCAGGTAACTTCTCATGTCCTCCTCTTCCTAATTCATGCATTTTTTTTTCAATTTCCACAATTAATTTTAATTTTTAGGCCAATCTAAAATAGTCATTTCGACCCACGCAGATATCGGGGTTTTTTCCGCGTATACGGCTGGCCATATGCGGAAAAACCTCCCAAAACTGTGTACATACATGGTTGTTTTGCAAACAGTCGCATATGCAGCCATGCATAAGGATTTTTAAGGTATACCATGACCAAAAATAATTTTTTATGTGCAGGATGGTTCTAGAATGGAGGGAGAGGGAACATGGAGATGAGGCTGTTCAAGGTGACTTAATGGCTCAACAAGATCTTCGTGCATGTGATCTACATAAGTTTTGGTGTCTTGGAAGCCTAAGGGCCAAACCAAGACTCCTGTAGATGCTAGTAGACTACTGGGATCCAGACTCAGAGTCTTTTCATATCGACGGGATGTCTCTCACTATAGAGACTGAGGACATATATTTTATTACTAGATTATCCCGATGGGGAGAGGTGGTGAACCTACGCTCTCATGGGCCCAGAGGTGGCCTTTCCATTGATGAGTACATTGCAGTATACTATTTTTCGGACACGAAAAATATTGGGAGTCAAATCCAAACAAACTCCATCTAGGTACTAGGACTAAAATCCATACTATCGGCACTCAGCAATATAGCCGGTCTAGCTTCACTCCACCAAGCCTCGCAGCCTCGGGAGTGTATGAGACCCATAGTGTATGACTGGAGTACTACACTATTGAATAACATGAAGCATCAGCTCAGTGGCTACAAGATGAGCAGGGTGAGAAACTTCAATTTCGGTAGCATATTGAGCACGTTCTTCTTTGAGCATGCACAGGGGCTAAGCCCTAGAGTGGACATTCCTCCACATGGAGTTCGAGATCCGTCCCAACAACGTTGGGAAAATGTTATGCACATACTGGGCAGAGGTAGGGTGGCTAACCCCTATCTAGTGGACTTCTTTCCATGGTGACGACGGCAGATTATTGCCATCGATGACTATCCCTATGCTGGAATAGATTTCTGGGGAGATCCAAACATGCCTCTACCACCAGGAGCAGCATATGGTGACATAGGTAATGAATCCCAAAACCTCTTTTTAAGTTTTTGAATTATTAAATTTTTTTTTTTTTTTTGATATATTGACTCAAAAGACATGTTTTGGTGTGACGACACATAGTGACAACCTATCATGTGTATGCAAATGTTGGACCACAGCGACCTAACGGTTTCCCTTGTCATAAATGGAGGGGAAGAGGATAAGACATAATGGGTGTGGATGCGGAGCAGACACTCCAAAGCATCCACAAAACTTTGTACACTTGACACATAGGGTACCCATGGCACAAGTAGAGGACTTTCCTGAGGCCATGCAGCGCTAGGTGGTTGGTGTAGCACGAGTATGGGTTCTATTATTCCAATGACTAGCTAGAGTTGTGGTGTGCTACCATGATTACAACCCCCCCCCCCTCCTCCTCAAGATTAGATACCTGAGAGTGTTTCATTTTTGTACTACCGTGTATTATATTTTGGTGGCTCGGAAGCCCCATTTTTGTATTATGACACTTATGTATTATGACGTCACATTTTGGATGTTTAATGAAATTTTTTTATGATGATCGATTTCATTTATTTACATGTGTGTAAAAATGTATGTTTGTGATATGCTTATGGTCTATGAAACAAATGCCAAACTAACACATAGTTAGCATATGAGTCAGCAACTTGATTAAACATTATTGAAACATGTATGTATGTTATGTTCTCAAATTTCCATTCTAGCAATCTCACACGTAAGAATCTTCATAATAATATCGGATCCCTAATACTATACAAGCCATTAAGTTGTGAAACCACTATTTGTGAATCAAGACGTACCTCAAGAGAGATAACACCATGTGAAATGGAATCTCGCAATAACTCGATGATGGCACTATACTCAGCAACATTGTTCAAAGAAGGCCATAAACATACGCCTCCTAAAGACAATACCTGACCCGTAGGAGTATAAATCACCTAAGTAGCAGAAGCTGAGCTTTGAGAGTGGTGGCTAGCACCATCAGTGAATCCTATGTAAGTGGAAGACTCCATTGACATCTACCATAAGAAACGAAAGCTAATCAACAAACTCGATCACCATAAGAAAACCTAACTATGAAAAAAACTGTACAATAATATACAATAATCAGCCCTGGCTAAAGATCATGCATAGTATTTTTTAGGATAGATCCCATATCTAGGCTCCACCAAGGCTTTCCCTGTTAGAATAATCAACCCAAAGTTAGCTACCTTAGACATTAATTAATCCAATTTTTGTCTTATTTGCCTAGCTTCCATATTCCACCTTATGCAAGTTGCCATTCACATGTCCAAAGTGGTCAAACTTGCTAAAATTGAGTCATGGAGCACTTGGGAAACCACTTGGAATCAAATCTACTTTATTCCTGGCCTTCCTAGTGCATGTTTGCTTTTTCTGATTTATTGCCTTCTTTTTCTGAGTTTTAAGGCAATTGGGAAAGTTTGACTAGGTGAAGTTAACTTGTTTTTTGTCCTCATCATCCTCCACTCTTTTTCTCCTAAGAAAAGCATGTATGAGTTGTCCTTCCATCATCTATTAGCTTGCCTAATTTATTTTTCCAATTCGTGAGCTCCTAGATAGATTTGGAAACTGCTTTATGCACCTATGGGGGATTTGCTTAGATTTAGTAAGCTTGCTTTTGACCGATTTTGAATGGAATCCTTATGCATTCAAATATCTCATGCATTATTTATTGTGGAAGCATATGACTTCATAGGGTTGGCTATTGTACACTTATTCAATACAGATTAGTGTTCTGCTCCATATTCGGTCTCCTTTGTGTGTAATTTGCATGTGTAATTGGAAATTGTTGTGAGTGTAATTGTTCTAACACCTGGTTTCAATTTCCACATGGTATCAGAGCCTTTGTAGATCGATTTCTCTCCTTCCAATTTGTTATTGTAGGTTTGACATCATTGACTAGGAGCATTCTGCTGACTAAAGGGACAATTTCTGAGCTATGGATCAATCTCAGAAGATCATCTTAACTCCATTTAACTTCTTTGAATGGAAATCAGAGATGGAGATACTATTGAGAGAAAAAGTCCTCTACAGAGTGACTATGGAAATAGAAGCAAATCCCAATGCAGTTGCAGAGAAAATTAAATGGCACAACAGGAGGGATGAGGCCTATGGTCTCCTGTGTTTGAGCATATCCAGAGACCTCCTTTTCCATCTTGATGGATTAAAATCACCAAATGAAGTATGGGAGAAGCTTGTTGAGCCTTTTGTTAAGATAGATGATATGAGGGGACATCAAATTGAAAATGAATTAATCTCCCTAAGTCCCAATAGCTTTGAATCCCTGCAACTCTATTTTTCCAAGTTCAAAGCCCTTGTTTTGCAGCTAAAACAATGTGGGATTGAAAAGAAGGAGGAGAAACTAGTTTTTGCCATACTCTTGAAGCTTGGCCCTGAATATTCAGTGTTTGTCTTGACCTTCCAATGCACAAAGTTGACAGGTCGAGCCTGGAAAATGCCTAGCCTTGCACATTTCAAGGAATCTCTCACATAAGAACAAGATAAATTGGTGATGATGGGCACCATCAAACCTTCCAAATACCAAGCTCTAGTTGCTAGAGATTCGAGGGTGGATTCAAAAGGAAATAATAAATCTAAGAATCCACCTGAGCAAAAGAGAGACAAGAACAAGTCTCCAGAGGAGCTCCAAATCTCCAAGAAGAACCCCCAGAAGAAGAAGAACAAAGGAGAAATGAGCAAGTGTGCATACTGTACTAAGGGAAATCATCCTGAAAGATCCTACATGAAGAAGAAAATAGACATGCTAACACAAATCTTGGAGAAGAATGGCATCTCCCTTCCTAATAGCTCAAAGAAGAGGGAAGGAGGATCAAATTCAGAAGACAAAGAGAGAGTTCATGCATTGGTTGCTGGCACATCAATCTCACCTAGTTTCATCATTGATTCTGGAGCTTCAAGACATATGGTTTCAACCAAGGAGGCATTCACCTCACTTGACATGTCGAAAGGTCCACCAATAGTACTGGGAGATGACTCTCTCACTGAAAGTTTGGGCAAAGGGAGGATTGATCTTGACCATGGTAAGTTCAGCAATGTATTGTATGTTCCAGGTCTTGCCTCTAACCTCTTATCAGTGTATTAGAAGACCCACATAGGGTTTCCAAAGAAGGTCATATTCTCCCCTGATGAAGTTGAGATCACAGATATCTCAAGTGGTAAAGTCATTGCAAAAGGAGTTGCAAATCACACTTCAATGGTATACATGTTCTCACACTTCCTACCCTACTCAAAACCCTCTGCTCTTCTGATTCATGGTAATGAGGCAAGCAAGATTTGGCATGAAATATTTGGCCACCTTAATTACAAGTATCTTTCTGATCTTAGTGAAAAGGAAATGGTCATAGGGTTACCAAAGATTAAGCTTTCCAAAGGAGTCTGTCAATGTTGCATCTTAGGAAAACACCCAGAGCATAAATTTGAGAAAGCTAGTCATGAGAGAACCTCTGCACCTCTTGAGTTGATCCACAGTGATGTTGCTGGCCCATTTCCTCATATTTCAATGAGTCAGGCCAAATATGCATTGGCATTCATAGATTACTTTTCCAGGTATTGCTGGGTTTACTTCCTAAAACACAAGTCTGAAGTTTTTGGCCTCTTCAAAGTCTTTAAGGATTTGGTTGAAAACCAGTCTGGGAGGAAACTCAAGGTCCTTATATCTGAAAATGGTGGTGATTATGTCAAGTCTGAGTTCATTCAATATTGTGTAGATGCAGGTATTCATATGCAGCATTCTATCCCTTACACACCACATTGAAATGGTGTTGCTAAGAGGAAGAACAGATCATTGAAAGAGATGGAAACCTGCATGATGGAGGCTAAGACTTTGCCACCAAAGTTTTGGGCCGAAGCTATAAATTGTGCATCCTATATCTAGAATAGGGTGCCTCATAAACAGCTTGATGGTATGACTCCTTTCAAATCATGGAGTGGGCACAAGCCAAATGTGACCCATTTCAGGATTTTTGGCTCAAGGGCTTGGGCTACAATTCCAACTGAAAAGAGGAAGGCTTTGCAGCCCCAAATGAAAGAGTGTCTATTTTTTGGGTACTCTAAATATTAAAAAGGGTACAAGCTGATCAATTTGAGCACAAACAAATCCTTCATTGAAAGGAGTGCTTAGTTCCAAGAAGAGCCTTTAGCAGCAGTGGAAGTTGGAGAATCCTCTTCACCAGCAAAACCATTGAATGTAAGTGAAGAAATAGTTGAGTTTTCTGATTCTGATATGTCTGATAATTATGATTTAATTACATATCCTAATATTACTACAAGACCAAAATGGGAAGCAAAGACCATTCATGCAGCTGGAGAACTAGCTGGAAATTCTAATGATCCTAGGAGGACTAGATCTTAGTTTGAGAGTGCTATGTGCATGAAAGATCCCTTGTTTGCAGAGAAATGCTATCTGATGGTTGAATCAGACCCATATAGATATTAATATGCAGCACATGATCCAATATGGCAAACAGCCATGAAAGAAGAGTTCAACTCACTGCAGAAAAACAACACTTGGGAGCTGGTTGATCTTCCCCCAGGGAGGAAGGTAGTTCAGTGTAAGTGGGTTTACAAAACCAAATTTTCTGCTGATGGTTCACCTTTGAAATATAAGGCAATATTTGTATCCAAGGACTACTCACAGGTACATGGCATAAACTACAATGAGACCTTTGCACCAGTGGCAAACATGGACTGCGTCAGGCTAGCCTTAGCCATTGCAGCTTCGAAGAAGTGGTAGGTACATCAAATGGATGTGAAGTGTGCTTACCTAAATGGAGATATTAATGAATATATTTACATGCATCAGCCTCAAGGATTTTCTACTAATCCATCTCTTGTGTGCAGGCTAAATAAATCATTGTATGGGCTTAAGCAAGCCCCTAGGGCTTGGTATGCCAAGATTGATAGCTTTCTGCTATCATTGAATTTTGTTCGATGCAATTCAGATCCTAATGTCTATTTGAAGCTTATTCATTGTTCATTAATGATTATTTTCTTGTATTTTGATGACCTTCTCATTACAAGAAGCTCAAAGGTTGAAATTGCCTCCTTGAAGGATGCAATGAACCATGCATTCTCTATGACTGATTTGAGGTTATTGAGCTAATTCTTGGGGCTCAATATTGCTCAAAACAAACATGGAATCAAAGTACATCAGTCCAAGTGTGCCTTGTATTTTCTGAACAAGTTCAACATGAATGATTGCAAGCCAAGCAAGACTCCCTTCCTTTCAGGAGTTAAGCTTGAAGAAGTTGATTCTTCACCTATCGTAAACAATACACTGTATAGGAAACTGATTGGGTGTTTGATGTACCTTACACATACTCAAACTGATATTTCTTATGCAGTAAGTGTGGCTCCAAGATACATGGATCAGCCTCATGAGATCCATTGGAGAGCAGCCAAAAGGATCCTTAACTTTGTTTAGGGAACAAGGACTCATGGGATCTTCTACAAAGCTAAATCTGATCTTGATTTGATTGGGTTTACTGACAGTGATTGGGAAGGTGACAACACATATCAAAATTCAACATTAGGATATGTGTTCATGCTTGCTGAAGGACCAATCAGTTGTTCAAGCAAGAAATAGAGTTCCATTGCACTCTCATCTACATAAGCAGAGTACAGAGGAGTTGTAAATGCAGCAACTCAATGTTTATGGTTGCAACGGTTACCTGGTGAGTGTGGCTTTGAATAAGAATACTCAACTACTATGTATTGTGATAACCAAAGTACCATTTGAATCTACAATGATCCAATTCAAAGACAAAGAACCAAACACATTGAGATCCATATGCACTACATCAGACAGCTTGTGCATGATGGCACCATTCACCTACTCTTCTATTCATCTTCAGAACAAGTAGCAGATATCTTCACCAAAGTTTTTTGTGAGAAGACATTCAGCAATCTGAAATCACTGCTGGGGATTGCTGATCATGCTGTGAAGCATGAGTGATGACAAGATGTTCAAATTTTGTTTTACTGTCCATGTTTAAGGGAGGATTTTTCCCACTAGGTTTTTGCCTCTTTCCTTGGTTAAATGGACATGCAGTATGTAAAGGGTGACTAATCCTTGTTTCTAGGCCCTATAATTTTCTGATATTTTACTCATAAGTCAGGCTTAAGGGGGGGTGTTAGAATAATCAACCCATAGTTAGCTACCTTAGACATTAATTAATCAATTTTTGTCTTATTTTCCTAGTTTCCATATTCCACCTTATGCAAGTTGTCATCCACATGTCCAAAGTGGTCAAAATTGCTAAAATTGATTCATGGATCACTTGGGAAACCACTTGAAATCAAATTTGCTTTATTCTTGGCCTTCCTAGCGCATGTCTACTTTTTTTGCTTTATTGCCTGCTTTTTCTGAGTTTTAAGGCAATTCGGAAAGTTTGACTAGGTAAATTTAACTTGTTTTTTGTCCTCATCATCCTCCACTCTTTTCTGCTAAGAAAAGAATGTATGAGTTGTCGTTCCATCATCTATTAGCTTTCCTAATTGATTTTTCCAATTCGTGAGCTCCTAGACAGATTTGGAAACTGCTTTATGCACCTATGGGGGATTTGCTTAGATTTAGTAAGCCTACTTTTGACCAAATTCAAATGGCATCCTTATGCATTCAAATCTCTCATGTAATTATTTATTGTGGTAGCCTATGACTTCACAGGGTTGGATATTGTACACTTATTCAATACAGATTAGTGTTCTGCTCCATATTCAGTCTCCTTTGTGTGTAATTTACATGTGTAATTGGCAATTGTTGTGAGTGTAATTGTTATAAAAACTAGGTTCAATTTCCACAGTCCCTTCATAATCCACCAGCTCATAGGCACCCTTTTCTAACACATGTTTGACTACATAAGGACCATGCCACATGGGATTAAACTTCCCTTCCCCCAAGGGTTCTTTAGCTTGATCCCACAAAAGGACCAAATCACCTTCACTAAACCTCCTTAGACAAATAAACTTATCATATTGGACCTTAACATGACACTTATTCACTTCTAGAGCTACTAAGGCATCCCAACGCTACTCATCAAGCTGCTCTAAGTTGACCAAACATTCCTCTAATGCAGAAGTGTCTGGTAAAAGCTCTATAGCTAGCTTCAACGAAGGGATTTCGCATTCAACCGGCAAGATAGACTCCACCCCATGTATGAGCTGATATTGAGAGAAACTGGTGGCAATATTAACTGTGGTTCTATAGGCCCACAAAGTAGGATATAACATGATATGCTAATTCGTCTTGCTTTGTGCGATGGTTCGTTGGAGAATTGAATTAAGTAATTTATTCACTGCTTCAACCTATCCATTTGCCTAAGGGTAATAAGGAGAGGAGTTCTCCTGCTTATGCCCTAAATTTGAAGCCAAATACTCCATGATTCTATTCTAAAAGTGCCTACCATGGTCAGTGACAAGCTCTTTCAGATTGCCGAACTGAGTAATAATTTGGTTGAACACAAAATCCCTGGCTATCTCATCATCATATTTAATCGTGGGCATAGCCTCATCCCATTTCGTGAAATAATCAATAGCCACTATAATGTGATGATGCCCCCCAGCTGAAGTTGGGTTGCAATCCATGAAATGAAGCCCCCACTTGGTGAAGGGACTGACGATGATAATCAGATGTAATGGGGCAGGATGTGAGCACATATTGTGTGTAAACACCTGGCAAGGGTGACACTTCTTAACCACATTGACACAATCTTTGAAGATCGATGACCAAAAATATCCCACTCTCAATATTTTTTGGGCTATAGAAAGCCCAGATAAATGACCACCACATGCCCCTCCATGGAAATTATTCAACACAACCTCAACCTCATCATGGGTTAAACAACGACATAAAATGGAATCTACCCCATGATGGTACAAAGTGTTATCCACTATAAGGTAGTTCTTAGATACATGATGTAATCGTTGCCGATTATCTCGTGAAAGGTGAGTAGGGACCTTCAATGTTTGCAAATATATAATGATATCCCCATACCATAAGTCTAAAGTTGAGATAAGGAAAATATGCTCATCGAAAAACATATCCTCATAAACCTCCTCCTCCTCCACACTTGGAAAATTAGAAATGATCTCCACAAAGATCAACGATTTCTTCGATTTCACTGAAACGAATTCGAGATCGAATTCTTGCAAAATAACAATCCACTTATTATATTTTCCCTTGATCATCCTTCTAGTGAGGACAAACTGAAATGGATTGACATGAGCTACCACTAAGGTCTGGTGAAGGAGAATGTAATGTCTTAATATTTGAACCGCATGAACGGTGGCCAAGGAAAGTTTCTCCACATGAGAATAATGGATTTCCACATCAATAAGGTTCCAGCTCAAATAATATATGACATGTTCATGGAGCTCCTCATCTTCCTGAACCAAAACCATACCAACTGTCTCCATGGATGCGGCCACATAAATAAAAAAATCATGGCTATAGTCAAGTGGACTAAGCATGGGGGTCGATGCTAAGGATCGTTTAAGAGCATCAAAGGACTCCTGGGCTCGCTCATCCTAGCAAAAAGTAGTGTCCTTCTTTAACATACGCATAAAGCCCTTAGTCAAATTGGAAAAATTAACCACGAATCTCTGCAAGAAATTTTCCATGCCTTGCAAACACTGAAGATGTCTAATATTACACGAGGGAGACAATTGTAGTATTGCCTCAACCTTTAATGGATCGACTCTTATACCCTCCTTGGATACAATGAACCCTAGCAAGTGACCAATGGTCACACAAAAGATGCACTTATGAGGATTTAACCTAACCCGGTAATGGCGGCCTCTTTTGAAACTAATCTCAAGTGGTATGGATGACGCACTCTCAAACAAGAATGAGCAGTAAGATCATCCAAATACACTTCGATAATTGTTTTGAGATCATGAAAAATTAAGGTCATATCCCGCTGAAATGTGGCTATGTCATTTTTAATACCGAAAGGCATCTTCGATATGCAAACGTACCACAAGGACAAATAAATGCAGTTTTATGTTGATCCTCGGGTTTGATCTGAATCTAATTCTATCTAGAAAAACCATCCATGAAGGAGAATACCTCGCTTCCCGCACACTCATCCAAAATCTGATCAATAAATGGTGTGGGAAAATTATCCTTAGGACAAGAACGACTTAAATCATGGAAATCAGTGCATATACTGATTTCTCCCTACTTCTTATCCACCAGAATGAGATTTGAAACCCACTCCATCAAGGGAATGGGATAGATAAAATCGGCTTTTAACAGCTTCTCTATCTCATCCTTAATAGTTGGTGCTTTTCTAGGATTCACCACACACAAACATTGTCCAATAGGCTTCACATTCGGATAGGTCTTAATTTCATGTTTGACAATATGAGGGTCGATACTTGGCATTTCCTCGTATGACCAAGCAAATATTTCATGAAAATCTTTAAATAGCTCGATATACTCCTTGATCTCATCAGGGGAACAGTCCGCCCCAATGTAGACGTTCTCAACTTTTCCATGATCACGAGAAATATTGATAGGAATGGTAGGTGATAAGTTCGCCATGTTCCCATCATCCATCTGACCAGGAGAGCTCAATGGAACCATGGGACTACCAACCTTCTCGCTAATAATCTGCCTAAAGTCCTCATGCTCTATACGATTAAGCTCAAGAAGAAAATATGATCTATGATGCAACTCTTCCCAAGGTGGCTCAACCCCAGACATGGCCTCAATAATGGCTTCATCTGATGGAAAAACATCATCAAGGCAATCATGTGCATGAGAGGACTCAACTTCCCATCCAGGTAGCACATATGGATCCTCCTCCTCCATCTGTGAAGAGGAAGGACTAGGCTCTACAACACAATCAAGATTCGCTTGATATGCTATCATTGCTGTAGGAAACAGCACATCCATTTCGATAGGTTCATTCAAAGGAATCAGTGAAGGAAGAATCCAAGGATCTTCCATATGGGTAGTGTGAAAATACACCGACTTCAACAAAGATGAAGCCCCATCGAAACTAGATCCAATAATAAGAACCGGGGCAGGACAACTAAAGGTCCCCATAAAATATGCATACATACCCACACCCATGCTCCCAGTTGCTAGCTGAGAATGATTGATAATTAGGATAGAATATCCTTATGATGCACTAACTCTTAGATTACGAAATGATGTCTGATCAATCATAACAATCTTCCCATTAAATGGAAAGCATACTACTCGAAATAGAGAAGAGGCTACGGCTTGTATACTATACATCCAATTCCGACCCAGTAAAATATTGTAGTCAAGGGGCGCAACAACCACCTCGACCTCAATCACGACGGTATTCCCTCCTAATTGGACCTTAAGAGATGGAAGAATCCCATGCGGCCGAAATGATATACCTTCAAAGGTATTCAACATGGTAGCGGATTGAGACAAATCGAGAGAACCCAAACCCTTCCAGTACAAAAAAGACATCACGGAAGCAGCAACACCTTCGTCAATCAGAGTTTGTTTGATGGTCATATTAAGACACTCTACATGAATCAAAAGAGACACGTAGTAAGGAAAGCGAGGTTGTAGTCCTATGGTTTAAAATTTGATGATGGAAGAAGAGTTATCATCATTAATCCAAAGAGCAAAAAGCAAGGCTTTCCTTTACGGAGGACAACTCCGAAGTACTTCAAGTGTGGACATCGCACAAGGAGTTTGGCCCAAATCCTCGACAACAGAATAGTTCTGGGCGGCTTGAGCATTCGGATTGTGCCCCTAATGCTTTGGGACTCCCTTAGGGATGCGAGGTGCAATTTCAGTTTTATCCATAGGGTTTTCAATACGCAAAGGGCTCTCGGGTGGAGCGGATTCTTTTCCAAGGTCCGGTTGTGACGAACCATAATCTTTCGCATGAGTTACAACCTTAGCAGCACGTACCATGTTGATGCAACCATGACCAGTATTGGCTTCCAGCATATTTTGATCTTCGCCCGATGCACAATGAGGATCATTGGTCCTCGATTTCATATTTTGATTATGGGGTACAGGATTGGTTAACACAGCTGGGCCATGTGCTATGAATCTCAAGGCATCTTCCATATGAGGGAACATGTGAGTGAGGTGGTACTCCTTACACAATTTGCAAGGAAACTTAACCTTACATTTAGACTGCTTGTCCCCCCAACATTGCGGGTGTTCTTGTCATTAAAATTGGCATTTTCATTCTTATTCCCACCCTTACAATTATTTTTACCCTTTTTCTTATTCCTTTCGGGCTATTGGTTTCCCTTCTGGTCCATTGATTGCATGAAAATTACACTCGTCATTTGGGTGGGTTGAGATGAAGTCATGGCTTATCCCAAAGTGGATTGATTAATAGACAATTGACTCACTTGCTTTACAACTAAATCCATAAGTTTGGCACTTGTACAAACCACAATGCCATCGGCATGTGGTCCAGGCTTAATCTTGGGATCAAAACTAGAATACAGAGCATTAGGCATGATCTCATATAAAATTTTGGATTGAGCATAGATCAAATCCAACTCATGTGCCCTAAATATTGCTTGTTCCTCATTTTGGACTCCGGATGTAGAAACATCCTTTACGATGTAAGGTAACAACAATTTAAGGAACCACTCAAAAATAAATTCCGGTGGTATGAAGGCTTTAATCAACCTCTTTCATCTATGCCACTCTTGGATATGATCCGAGATATGTGTGCCTTTATCTTTCCAAAATGTCGACAAAATTTCTGTACCAACGTCGTAACGCACGAGTAGCTGGAAGTGATTGAGGAAAGTCATGGCAAGGTCATCGAACAAAATGAATGCCCCCCTTGGTAACTCTATATACCATTTCACGGTAGGCCTGGTGAGGATGCATTGAAATAGCCTTAAATGGATCGAGTCATCATGTAAGGAATTGGAAGAGCACCAAAGGTGAAAAGTAGTGACATGTTCACTAGTATATTCTCCTGCTTTGCCCTCGAACTTGGGAATATCCGAGGGAATCTTGTTAGGGACAGCCAGCCAACCCAAGTAATTTTAACATTGCGAGGAAAGGGATCCTAGGTTTAGCTGGTCTATTCCACGTTCCCTGATATTTTTGGTTCATATAAAGCTGACTACTGTAAATACCATGGCCTTAGCCATAATATCCTCCTCCCATTTGACTCGTGTAGGGTTGCATGGACACATTATGATGTGGTGTACCTTGACTATGTGGTGCTGCAAATGCATAATGGGATGAGTAAGTGGGTTTTTGATACCCATACCCATAGGGTTGATAGTTCTGTCCATACTGTGGTTCATAATATTTTCCATGAGAAGCTCCATAAGGTGTCCCATGGGATGTCCCATGAGAAGCTCCATAATTAGGGATATGGGGAACTCCTTGCAATGGACTGTGAGATGATCCAGAAATAGGAATATGACCTCCCAAGACAATAGGAGGTACTTAACTCTGAGATACTACCGTGCGAGCAGTCGCAGTACGAACATGGCTAGTAGCAATATTCTGGCCCGAAGGACCACGTGAATGAGGGGAAGGAAAGGTTGTAAAAAATTCATTCGAAGGAGTAGGGTTTGAGGATAAAGGGACATGTGAAGGAATGTAAGTGGTGTTCCCTATGGTCACTCATCTCAGTTCTGGTATCCACATATGACTACTAACACTAGTTTTAGGATGGACATGTGAGGTAGCTTCCACCACCAGGATGGAAGGTGCAATATGACTAGTTCTCCCAAATCTCTCCACATGGAAAGGAATAGGAGTGCCCCCAGGCATAGTTCTAGGTTCAATTTCTAACTTGACATGATGTGTCATATTGTGTATAGGGATATCAGGCATGCCATAACGAATATAACTAGTGCTTGTGGGTTCATTATGAGTCTCGTCACCTGGTAACCAATACCGGTGACCTATGAATGAGGGATCATAAGCAAAATTTGAAGGTATTTCTGGTTAAGGATTATATACAGGAGTGGAATCTACATGCCCAACCTCTTGAGGTGGAGAAGACATCTCAGGAATCTCATCCTCGTGATCTCCCATCGTGTGTGAATAAATGTGAGAAGTAGTCCGCTCAGAATGTATGTTTCTTTCTCCCAAAGGAGGAGGAGATGTGGAAGGTGGAAGTCCTGCTAAATGACGAGAATGACAACGTGCCATGCTCAAATCCACAATGAATCAAAAAATGAAAAAGACTATATCTAATTACGTAAACCCTAGGAAAACTAGCATGCACAGAGCATACACCTATACAGCCAAATCACAAGCAAACAAGGGTAGGATATGTGAGCTCTTGAATGAAGAAGGTATGTCTCTCATAGGAGAGGCTTGAGACTCCCATACATAATAAGCAGAGGTTCATAACCAATTATAGTGGCCCTCAACTTCAACACATATAGTGACTATGCTGTCCGACCCCTACCTGGCTAGGACACCTATCGAATAACCTCTGCGAAGTACCCCCTCGATAACCTAGGTAAGGAAACTAAGATCACCTAAATATAATCAATTCTCAGGAGAATAGTCGCAGGAGGGATTGACCGTATGGGAAAGGTAGCAAAGCCAGAAACTCTAGAAAGAGCCCCCAGATACGAATACAATACTGGAAATATCTTTGGTGCTACTCAGTTATGACTAGGGGTCATCCCAATCAATAACCGCTCACACTGCCTTGTGCTTAACTCCCTTGTAAGAGGAGGCTCTTGAGAAACACTAATTATATAAAGGAATTTAACACTCTCACCTAGACAGACACATAAATTNAATGAACTATTCCAAGACCCTAAAACCTAATCTTGTTGGTGCACCCTATAAAAGAAAAGAGTGTAATTCATTTTATTATGCGTTGATTTTAATTGGCTTATAACTAAAAAGGGAAAATGGTCGTGCAACTAATGGTGTTATGACACAACAAGAAGTAAAATGCACACCTAACAATCAATGCAAATGCACTGTGTCAAATGAAAAATGGGGAATGCTACTACGTGAAGTGCAAAATTTTCCTTCAAATCAAGATGCAATCATTCCTATATGAAAATATGACTAATACTTCTCCAGGAAAACTAATACTTGGACATTGGCAAGTCATTTTCATAAATCCGAATTTTGGGTAGCAATACTATCCACATGTTGCCCAAGATAGTTCCTGACAGGTTTGTCATTGAAGAGGTTTATTTCTATACTGTAACTGATGGTATCTACAAGAAACTAGTTCATCCTAAAAAGAAACGATGGTCTAAATTCCCTTTGGATCTCAGGCCATTGGTTGTTCCAACTTCAACTTGGGTCGCAGTGTTGGGTGATCAGGTAGCTTCATTGAAACTTGGTTTTGCTAGCAAAAGGAAATATGACCCTAAAGGGTTTCTTAGTGCCCATTTCAAGCAAAACCATATCAATATTGATTATGTTCATGAGGAAGTCCCTGATGATTCTATTTATCAGGGAGTGAAAACTTTTTCTAAAGTCTTGGATAGGGCTAAGAGCAAGGATGAATAAAACCTCATCTTACAATATCAGCAGGAGATTAAACCTAGGGTTTCAGTTTACAAGACAATGGAGCTAAACATACTGGAAAAGGTAAGAAAATATAGAGAATGTAAAGAAGCTCATGAAGCAAAAGGTCCATTAGTGATAACTTATCCAGATGGAGGTAAAGGTAAAAGCCCTATGGAAGATGTTCCTCAGGTAACTATTTCTCAACAATTAAAATCCATACTGCAGACTTCTCAACAATCAAAGCAGAAATTATCCCAGATGACTTTTTTATTGGATACTCAAGTAGCTACGGCTACTAAGGTTATTACTAACACTCAGGTGACTACTGAAGTTTTCCAAGTGTTTGATGACCAAGCACCAATTGAGGTCAGGCCGACTAAGAGACAGAAGGTTTAGGTTCCTGCTTCTCAAACCCCTACTATATACTTGAGTGACTATGATACCGAAGAAGAGGTTATTACTGTTGTGCCTATATTCGAAGAAGTAGATGAATATTTGCAAGCATTTACAGATTTTCAATGGTTATGGTATGAAATTTTCTATTCCTGTTCTAAAGATTTCACAATCCACTTTTGTGTCTAACTCTTCAAATTCAACATTGGCCCTCTCATCCATCCAAACTCTCTCTACTTTTCCTGCTGGAGCAATCCCATCACCTTCACTATCTCAACTCTATCATACTTTGACATTTACATTTTCCCCTATCATACCTATCTCAATCCAACCTCCCATGTTTCAATCTACTCTTCTAGAGACCCAGTCCCTGAAAATTCCTCTGCAATTACCCTCATTTACCCTTTCATCATCATCAATCCCTTAGAAAATTTTTGTGCCTTCATCATCACTTCTAGCTGCTAACGTTCGCATTCCATCTCCTGAAACTTCCATCCCAGTCCTCTCTTCAATCTCTGAAACAATACTTGATCAAAGCATCTATTTTCCATTACCTACTTCTCATATTACTATGCCTATACCCAATTCCACCATAGCTCAGACATCTTCATTGGTCTCAACAATGGATGGGACTAAATCATTTACTGAGTTAGTGATTGAGTTTGATGAAGAAATTCTAGTCCCTCTTGGTGATTATTTTTACAGCAAATCATCAAAGGCAGTTCTTAGAAGAGGAAAGAATAGAAGCAGAGATCAAGGTGGTGTTGAAGCTAATTAGATAATATGGACACAACAGTCTGGTGATCCTCAGGTAGATGTTGTTGATATAGCTACAGCTTTGGGTGCATTCACAGGTGCTAATCTTGATGCAGTTAATACATTGAACATGGAGTTTGATTAAAGAAAGGAAGAAATAAGCAAGATTGGAGAAGAGCTAGACAGGACCAGAAGGGAGCATGATGCTTATGTTGTTGATCTTAAAAAAGTATTTGAAAATAGGTTGAATGAATTACAGCTGAAGAATACTTCTCTCCAAGCTGAATTGCAGAAGGAACATACTACCAATGCCACTATTACGTGAAGGATAGCTACACTTGAAAAACAATGTGAAGATGCAACTGCAAGTCTAGCTTCCTCTGCTTTTTCTAGGTTTTCTCAATAGGATTTTAAGGATTTGGCCATCCAGGTAAATCAAGAACATCATGAGTTGATAACTGAAATGTTTAGGACCCTGGATGATATTTTTGAGACTCGTGTTGTTTTTGGAAAGATGTATGTCACTCTTGAGAAGAAAACAACCAAAAGAGAAAAATATTCCAAGGCTTATGATGATATTCTGGAGTGGCAAAGGTATATGAAGGCTAGACCGAAGAATATCACTACGATTAGCAGTTTTCAACTGAAGAAAATCAGAATTGTTTTGAGTGCTTGACTAAATTTGACTGAGATGATTGACGATACCATTCATAAGGAACAGGCTATCTGTGGGAGAAGGTGGTATGTTATTGATAATATTATGGAAATATTACACTTTCCTAACATGGACCTCATTGAAAATGCTTGTCCACCAAAGCTAATTATTGAATAGGTTGATTGCCGGTGTGACAAATCCAAAGAGAAAATTCATAGTCTTGACCATATCAGCATTGAAGACGTGGATCAGTTAGTAAGAAAACCTTTTTCTATTGAAGGAAAGATACACATTTTTATCCATATTTGGCATAAGTTGTCTAAGAACAAGATTGAAAATTTTAAATGTGATTCCCAACTCGGGTTTAAAACAACAAATTATCCAAACATAGATGAATTGTTGGATATTTGGGCTAGGTGGTGAGAATTTCTTGGTTATTAGTTTCTTATAGATATTCCAATCCCATTTTCTTGGGGATTTATTCTTTTGTAACTATTATTTGAAGGGGAAGCTTCTCATGTAATAGAGAGGAATTTTAGAGGAGAAAATCAGAAAAGGATACTAGAGGAACTCTGATTAATGTAGGTCTTGTAATTTGTTACAAACTTTTAGTAATAAAATTAAGTTATTCTCTTAGATCCTGTTAACACTCCATTTTTAACAGTTGATTTGAGAGTCTTATAGGAGTTTGATGAGGGTCCCATTCCCACGAACTTCATGTGAACTCCCCTTCAGGTTATCAAAAGTGCAAGGCAGAGGAGAAAATGGAAGGTGTGCTGAAGGCGTTGAGCGAGACTCGAAATCAAAGGCTGAGATTGATCAGAGGTGGATCAATGGCTCCAAACCATTTCGTGTGAGTGGACATGCTCGACCAAATCCACGTTTCCAGATTGTGAAATGGGTTAAAGGTTGGAAACATTCTACGGTCTAGATGGGATCTGATTCAAATCTACCGCCTCAATCAATTTCACAAGCCATACTTGTGCAGGTAAAGCTGCGATTTCAAATCATGAAAGAGGGGTAGTGGTCCCGAAGATCAACAGCTATGATAAGAAAGGAGAGAAATATACGACCACGTTTTATTTCATAGAGAAAACTAGCATGAATGAATGCCAAGGCTTCTCATTGCAAAAGATAATGGGGCCCACTCATATCTACGGCTGCATGAAGGGTCGGTCGCGATCGACGGTTGAAAACATGTCACGATCCAGAACTTCCCACGGTTGTTCAAAGGAGAAAAGTTGGTGGTAGATGGAACGGAACGTGGATGGTGGATGTGAAATATTCCCTGGATCGGATGGTTGGAAAGGCTCCCAGGGTGTAGGTTTCACATCTAGTGTGGAGATGACAGTGGAGGAGACGTTCACATGTGTAATCTACGTCCTTGCGGATTGGCTGATTTCTTCGACGCAATTTGTAGCACGCGTAACAATGGAATCATCCCTTTGGCAAAGTCATGTCACATAAATATAGGTGGCTTTTGTGTGAGTTGGCCTACAAAAATCAGGAAATTAATCGGTGAATCTGCCACTCACATGAGGCAAAGCCAGCATGACGTAGGAGACCATTCTGTTTCCTACTTCAAAAGAGAAAGGAAACATGGGAGCATCCACTTCATAAAATTTGCAGCATGGATCTATTGTACCAGATGGCATCCATAAATGCTTCCCACAGCAGACGGTAAGGCACCATGACCAATGAAACTAAGTGACTAGATCCCCAGCAAGTAAAGGATCACTCTGCTCACGCCCTCACACATGTTGATACCAAATACACTCAATGATAGAGTGTGCAGGAATTATGACCATTCATTGCTAGGGTCAGTCTCGAAGCCTTATATATACAACTTTCGGAGCAATGGGAGTGAATTAACATATCTTTATAACTTGAGTTTTACTTCTCCATGAATCTACAAAGGCCCGAAGCGTTTGATGATGAAGATCTAGTTTGAGAAGATTGTCTATCTGGGGTTGTTGATGGTCAGTGGGAAGCTTCCACACTCGTCCATCACCTTGGTATTCCATGCCAAGAATGACACCAGCCATCGAGGTCCAGATGTGATACCCATGCCCCCAACAACGTGGGGCTTGGAGACTTACTCCTCGTAAGTGTTTTTCTAGGAACCCCTGATAGCATTGCACCCACCAAATCCTCCACAGAAGGGGACAATCATTGACTGTTCCCTATATAAGCATTTGCTTGGATGGGAGCGCCAGGAGTTTAAAGCCCTAACAACCTTATTTGTCAAGTCCACTTTCTGAGGGTGATGGGGTTGGTGTAGATATGCTACACCCTATTTCCTATGGGAGAGCATGCCTCACTGGAGGTGAGAAGTACAAGAATGAAAAGCCACCCCACAGGTTCATCTCAACTAGAAGCAACGCGACACTTCTTCCATATCCATGGCTAACAGTCTTACCCGGAGAGGAAGGAGGTGGAGGATGTGATTGAACTGGGGAAATATGCAAGTGACCTTACTGATGTGTTCCCATGCAGAAAGATGCATTTGAACATAATGGGAGCACACGCTTTAGGAATGGAAGGAGGCATCATACTCGCAATCCACCGTAGCATCCAAGCATGTCGAACTGTTACTCGGGCCGAATGCTACCACCAGTGCCATGATTTCTATTGTTTATATTTGTAAAACATGGCAATAGTTCCACTCACTATACTGTTAACACATGATAGTGACTTGTAACAATTTTCAAATCGATAGTCTTGGCATTAGAATAGTATAAATACACTCTTGATAGAGGAAGGAAGGGATTTGGTTGGATTGGGAAACATTCTAGGGATGAGGCTCTCCATTGTAAATAATATTTGATGCCTGTGTTATGAATAAAATTACAGAGGAAGAGTTGTTTCTCATGGCAGAGATTCATGTGTCGTTGCTTCTCCCAATATGTATCTTCTTTACGTTGTAATGTGCTTCATGTTTTCATTCTAGTTTGTTGATTACTTTCATGTCTGCAACTTAGTGTATAATAGTTAGGAAATCATACTCACTATGCTCTGGTTGTTGTTCCAGACATTTATCAAGTTTCTTCTAAATTTGCATGGAATTCATCTCGTTGGTGCTCCATGTGATGGGCTGTTCTCTCTCATCCTCCAACCGCCCGCTAAATATCTCCTGATTGGGAGATCGGTGACTACCTTTCCTCTGTTTGCAACCCTACACCATTCCTTTCCTTATGCAAGTGTTCCCCATGCAGGTTTTCAACTCCATTTCCAATGGTCCCTTACCCCGATAATCCCACCTTACATCTCACCTTGATACACTTTGTCCCATTCAGGATCTTGGCCCCCTGATTATCCTTGACTAAAAATATTACATGGAGTAGACTCCAAAGACAAAATGAGAGATCCCTCTCTGACTGCACAGGGCCAGAGGCGCAGTCTAAAGTGGTCTTGTTGTTGCCCGAAAGTGGGCCCCTCCCCCCTGCTTGACCTTGGGGGCTCAAAATCCCAGTGCCAACAGATCCTTTTGTCTATTGGTCAAGTTTCCTTGAGAATATTGATTTTCCTCACTTCAAATTGCTTATCAAACACTGTTAATCTTCCGCAATTCATAAGCACATTTATCTATAGTTTTGATTTATCTTTTCTCATGATCTATGTATGTCTAAGGTTTTAAAAGAGTTTATTCAATTAAAATTTTATCTATTTCTGCAAATGATTCATAGATAGTTATAATCTATGTTAATTTTTCAATTAACATATTAATCACAGGTTAATATTGAATGTTTCTAAATCTTTAACTTACCATCAGCTAATTTTGATTAATTGATAGTAATTTGAGTTGATAAGTAGTTAAATCTCTTTCACACTTTTGTTAAATTGATGAACATACTTATCTATTTTTCAAATCAAGTTAAACTGTATAGCAAATGAAATCCTTCTTAACGTAGCTCTATCTTAGTTTAGATTTCCTTTCTAGGTATATTGTTTTATACTTAAGACACTTTTCTTCCTTTTATAAGAAGAACATATCCTTCTAGGATCAAAACTCATCAACTCAAAGAGTGCTAGTGGAGGCCGAATATTCATGGATGTTAACCACACCAAACAGCTCGAGGATAGGATAATACTTGCATAGGATTTCTTGAAGCCTTTGGCTAGGTTTTCATCCTCTTTTGTGAGCTTGGGAACCCATTCCAACAACCTACACATCTGAGGCTTCAACAAGTATAAGACCCCAAGAACAATACTACATTCTCCCTTTCTTTAGTAGAATTCTTCTCTCTCTCTCTCTCTCTCTCTCTCTCTCTCTCTCTCTCTCTCTCTCTCTCTCTCTCTCTCTCTCTTGTGCACGTGCGCAATTCTTGAGTGAGAAGTGTGTACAAATTAGGGAGGAACCTCACTTATTTATATTCATCACGTGATTGACTCAATTACCTAACTAGGCTGGCCAGGTTCTCTAATTAGGGTCGACCTACCTAGGAAGACTAAAAATAACATTTATAAAATACTTTTGGTGGGTACTATTTCCCTGACTTACGATAAAGGTTTTACCTCATGACTTTTACATGAACAATTACATCAAGGACATATCTGAATGGAGGGATAACATATTTGAATTAGGAATACAATATAAGTACGATAGAATATATCCTAAAGTTACATTTGTTTTGACACTCCCTCTTAATAAGGAAGGTATTCTACATCATCAACAATAATAACAACAAATGTACAATTGACTAGTGAATCTATATGTCATAGGAAGTTTTGTAACAACAACATCATAAGCATCATCTTCATCATGGAACATCATCATCGCGGAACATCATCATCATAGAATATCATCATCATGAAACATCATCATCATGGAATGTCATCATCATGGAATGTCATCATCATGAAACATCATCATCGTCAAACATCATAATCACATAACATTATCATCATGGAACATCATCATCACAAAACAACATTATTATCGAACATCATTATCATGAATCATCATCATCGTATGCAACATCAGTAAGAAAATAATGGAACATCATCATCATCTACAACATCTGCATGTGAATACTTGAACATCATCATCATCTGCAACATTAGTATGTGAATATTGGACCCTCATTGTCATCTGCAACATTAGCATGTGAATACAAGAACATCATCATCATCTTCAACATCAATATGTGAATACAGCAACATCATCATCATTTGCACCATCAGTATGTGAATAATGGAACATCATCATCATTTTCAACATCAATATGTGAAGACTTGAACATCATTATCATCTACAACATCAATATGTGAATACTAGAACACCATCAACATCATTAGCATGTTAGTGCTAAAAAACAACATCATCAACATACAAATTCTATATCATCATAGATATTCTGGAACAACATCATCATCATTTGCATAAAATGCTAAGACAACAACATATCAATGTTGTATAAACATCATCATCATCATAAACATATAAATGTTGGAGCATAATCATCAACACTTAGTGTTGGAACCACAAAATCATCATCAGCAACAATAACACATAGTTCTGGGACCACAACTACATCAACAACATTAGCAAAGAGTGTTGGGACCACTACCACATGAACATCATCAACACGGAGTGTTGGAACCACAACCACATGAACATCATCTATACAGAGTGTTGGGACCACAACCACATGAAAATCATTTATACAGAATGTTCATACCACAACCATATGAACATCATCAGCACAGAGTGCTGAAACAATCTGAAGTAGCATCATGGTGGGAACTCTAGTAGACCAAACTTGACTTGTCTATATTACTAATCCTTTAGGACCAAACAATCATATCCATACATACCTATCTACCTGGGGACCAAAGAAGACTTGTCTGGATTACTAACCCTTTCAGGACAAACAAGCTTAACCATACATACTAATCCCTCTAGGATCAAGTAGGCCTTGTCAGCATTGATATACCAATCCCAATGGGATCATCCAGGCCTTATCAGAATGACATACCAATACTAGAATGAGTTTCCACACCATTTCAACAAGAACCACAACCACTTCCTCACCATTACTTACTCTTTCGAGGGAGGTCCTTATGGAATACACCAAGCTTGTCTCGAATGTATTAAAACCTTACACAAGACAAAGGCTTAGTCAACACATAAACAACTTGGTCTTGATAACTTGTTCTTTATCATTCTTATCTTGTACATTCACAACTTCATCATTCTTCTCATGTACATCCACAACTTCATCATTCTTCTCATGTAGGTATTGCATACAATCCTTCCTACAATTCAAATACAGTTGCATGGTTAGAAACATTTCATAATGATAAATTATTATGCATAAAGATATATGTCATATAGTCATGCAATTATTTCATCCAATACAACATTCATCCATATCTCGTATACATACAGTAGATTTCTAGATACATTCCATCTCTACTAGGACATTATTAAGAGCGTGCACTATTCCCAACATGTTAGCTTTCTAGATAAGTAGAAATGGAATGTGTTGCAACACCATAAAACACCCATCTCAAACATATTTGTATTATTACTAGTATATTGATCACCAATGAAAACACCCTAACATGCACAATATATTTCCTAAATCTAGGAACTTATCTATGTACACAATTGAACAAAACAACTAGATATACAAGAAATGATAATTCAAATACGTATCTTTGTTTGTTAGCTAGACTCCCTTTTGATCTTTGTCTCATTGCAAGAATTATTGGAGTCTTTGACAACGTTCTATACTTCATCATTTGATTTCGAGGACCTATACCTATCTTTCTCATAATTGGAAATATTGAGCAAGTCTTCTATAACATAGATCACCTAGGACTATGCACAGGTACTGAATCTATGTGCCCTAAAAATTCATCCCTTATTATCCAATGATAAAATGAATAAGAGAATTATCTTTGTCTTCATTGGTATAATTATTTTACATCAAAATACATATTCCTCATCACTTGAGGAATCTTCCCTTTCTTTCTTGTCAATTGGTTCTTCATGAAGGAAGATTCTGCATCAATGATGTCATATATGCCAGTTTTTCTAATCTAATTCTTATCCAGGAGGATCATCTCAAAGTCGATAAAAGTTAAAATATTCAAACAAATAACTAAATCTTACCAGGCTAAAGAGCTTGTTGACATCTTTTCGTCAATGTTTGTTTCATGCGAAACAACCTCCAAATGAAGAAGTTGGCAATAGTTGAAGTTTCAATAGGAATGGTTAAAAATAGTCAAAAGGTAAAAACAAATATAAATGTATGGTATGGAAAAACTAGTTGGAATCTATGGGATTTGAACCCAATCCCTCACCATGTTTCACTATCAAAGGTCCTCGCCGATGGTCTTTGATAACATTATGGAAAAATTAAAGATAAGGTTTAAGCTTATGTGTTATGGAAAAAAATGGGGAGGGACCAAGGGCATAGCCCTAGATCCCATGCCAACACCAAAGCCCCAATTCAAAGTTATATTATAGCACCAAGTTATTGTCACCATATATTAAACTATATAGTGGAACCTTATCCATATCCAATTCAAACCATATATTGAAACGATATCATAACATGGAGCCATTACCATATCAAACATGCCAACAAAACATATGTTAAACCATATATTATAACGTGGTTATATGTATATGTGCCACCATTCCCAAACCCAGGAAGAGGAGAGGCCCGTAGGTTTGACCCTGGGACCTCTGCCCTATATCCCCTATGTTTTAACCAACACACTATCACGATGATCTGTGATAAGGATCAGGAGGATTTCATTAAATATTGCAGTGGATGTTGGGGATATAAAAATGGTGAATGGCCCATGGACCACGAAGACAAAAAAATTACTTTAAAACTATATAAAAAACACAATTTCCAGCCAAGAGTTTAGAGTTCATGAGTTGGAAGTATAGAACAACGCGGTTTTTCACAGAGACCGAGACAGGGTACATGCACAGATTCCAATGTGCTCAGGCCATTAATGGGAAAATATCTTGAGGTGAAATCTGTATAGGTTGTACTATTTTGTCTTATTTGTAGGTAGATTGTCTCGTTTTACGTTCCAAAAGGAGGCCTCAAGCACATATAGTTAACTTTATACTCATTTTTGTCATAATTTTGCAAGGAGTTCAGTGGTGTTGTTTATTTTTGTTTCTAATTGACATAAAACAAAGGTGTTTCTAGAACACTCATTTTGTAATCTTTGAAGACTTAATAGATTGTCCTTCCCATTGGAAGTGGCCCGAAGAATTATCCCATGAGGGGGTGAAATCCGTTATTAGTTGTTGTCTTCATTTTCTGGTGTGCATGTATCTTTTTATTTTCTTATATGATTGATTTTAAGCATTAAAATTCATATTTTAATCCTGTTTATGAGTATTTTAACAAGGAATTTCACATGCAAATTTATGGTTAAAAAAGATCCTGAAAATTTCAGATCAAATTCAAATTGATTAGGATATTTATCTAAAATAATAACAAGCATAGAAAGATGCATAAGATAGAGCAAATACACAAGACACAAATATTTTCCTTGGGAAACAATAAAGGAGAAAATCCTACAAACTACCTCAAAATAATTTCATCACTAAGACAAATCACAAGATAGAAAAACCCACGTACAATAAATCTTCTGAATCTTGTGTTTCCCCCATCCTTCTACTTGGGAGGAGGTGGGGGGTTTCTAGAGGCTAGATGAGGAGCGACCTGAGGAACTGTCACAGTCGAGGATACATCGGGTGGAGGGTGGTTGATTGTGTTTATAGGTTGAAATCGTGTCAAAATGATTTGTGGGTTCAAAGGATGGTTGGTAGGTCTGAGGTACCATACCATGAGACCTAATGTTAAACCTAGTAGGTTGAGGGTCATAATGATGGGTTTACACACAACGCCTAAAGGTGGGGGTAAAAAATGTATCTAATGGATAGGTGTGGCTCTCCATTGTTTACCATGGATTTGACTCGGGATAGAATTTTGTAGCTAGGAAAGATGCACCTCCCATGGACAGGAGTTGTTCCTCTAGTATGAACGGTTCAGATCTAAAACAAATAGTTCACAACAGAATTGGAAGACTTTCCCTAGAATGGGTGGAGATATGGAATGAGTCTCGTTGATGGAACAGTGTAGTTTTTTCCTGTAATTATATATCTTCACAGATGTACCTTCATGATCACATGAAAACCAGCAAACGAGATGAAAAAGCACTAGAATATGATCCATTGTTCTATGTCAGTGACTAAGGAATCCAACAATAAAATACATGATTATGACACAACATGCTTTATGGGAAAGGAACCAATTTTTCATTAAATAATGAAGAATACATTTACAACCTTTTCCTTAGTGTCGATGTGCTCCTTCACAATGCCAATATCTTGTCCCCAAAATCTTTAACTTGCTCCCTCTATGCTCACCCTATTGATTTAGGCCAGAATGTCAATTCAACAGCATAACTTTGCTCTCTCTCAACCATGGATATGAGCCTGCTTTTATAGGCCTTGGGAGGATAGGATGGTTGAGTAAATGGTGGGTGAGGTGGATAGGAGATCCCAAAATGATGGATCTCAAGTCCAAGTGGTCCTTAGGTGTAGGGATCAGGGGGGCATGAAGCCTTAATTCGAGAATATTTGTGGAAACTTCTCTTTTTCACTTTTTACCAATGGCACCGCTTCTTTCTCAATATGACAGAGTAGTGACAGGGAAGAACCGCACCTTGTTCAATATGTAAAGGCCGTGGCACTATCTATTGTCAAAAGAGTAAAGGCAGTGCTGAAGAAGGTACCACTTGTTGACTTAAAGGCAGGAGTGCTGCTGGATTTTCATATGCAGGATTGATATCTAGGCCAGTGCTTTACTTCACAATTTTGGATTCAGGGAAAATAATGATGTTTTAGGACCTCATCACATGATGATGATGATATTTATGTGTAACAAAATTCCCCCCAAAGCATGAGGCTAGAAGGATACGATAGGTGATAGCTTTGAAAGAGCAAGTTATCACTTCGAGGCAAGAATCGACTTGATTAGAGATCATCAACCAGGAATTTTCAATACATTAAATACTTTTGAATCATGAAAAAATGTGTCTTCATCATGGTTGCAGACTAATACAAGGCAGATCCATGAGAGAGATTAACAACCATGGCTACTAGAATACAATGTAGATCCATGTGATAGAGGAATCATACTTGGGACATAGATACTAGAAACACACTGTATTTATGTCAAATGAACACAAATTCAAGAACAACCATGACCATACAAATTTGGATCCATGTTGGGACTTCGTACAATATACTCCTTCGCAACCTAGGTAGAAAGCTATGAGTGCTTTTAACATATACCCAGGGTCTTCATCTCGTCTTCCATAAAGTATGATTTTATCCATGTGATTACAATGATCTAAAGTCGAACATGTTAGAAACCACTTTATTACCAGTCAATGATGTGAACCATTAATAAGTGAGAGGGAGATCACCATTGATGTCAATGATTCCCAAGGTACCCTAGTACAATGTACTGAGTGAGAATAAATGATTTGATTTCGAACACTCGAGTCTATCAATCAAAGGTAAGTGATGTGAACCTATGTCGAGAGCGAGAGAATCTATCATTAAGGAATACAAATCTCAAGGTACTAAACTTGTTTCTAATACTAATTCCTGGATGATGAGTTGATGTCGATAGGAATAGTCTCGTTGAAGGAGGGCCATGATGAATCTCACATCGACGACATGAAACTTGGAACAAAGTTCTGGGATTTTGTAGATAATATAACCATAGGACTGACTCAAAAGGTACTGGCACAAAGTATGTTTTGACTGTAGGGTTAAACTTTCAAACTTCCCTTTGAACATCGGGTGGCACGACAAAAGTACTTGGTAGCATTGAGTCGATGAGGTGGAGCAAAATACAACATTGGACAATGGATTCTTTGAAAAAATCAAAGGATTAACATGACTCATGAAAGTGGATCAACTAAGAGACAAGCTGAATACCCAATTGACTAAATGCAATGTAGACAAGTGCCATGTTCAAAGGTGATGACAAACTGCCATTTTATTTGAAAAATGAATTGATTCCCTTCCCTTAATTTCCCCATCATGTTTGATGAGTGCCTCTTTTTCATTTTTACGAGTTCAAAGAGGGTAACAAATAACTATTGTAGATCATCTGAAGACAAGTCCATTCTCATACGTTTTACGAACCTAAGAAAGGAGGGGTTCGTTTCCAAAAGAGGGTATCTTAGTGTTTAGTTTAATGAGTCCAATAAAAGTTAACTCGGTATCGTTCATGTTTAGAGAGTTTGAATGAAGACGAAAGAAGACTCCAAAGGGTCCTTTCTTGTAAATAGTCAATCCAAACCAAAAAAGAGATAAATTGCCATCAGAAAGATGACTCTTCAAGTAATCTTATGAGCATGAAGAAGGCAACTGCGCTCAATAATATTTTCACATTTAGGGAGACTGAAAAGAGTTTAAAGAAGACTCCAATAGGTTTATTTTATGTGATGAATAGGTTTTACGACCCTGAAAAGAATAAAAAAAAGACTCGAAAGTTTGATACTAGGTTTTGGGAGCGTGATCAAAGTGTTGAAGTGAATGCTCAAGGACCTTTTCGATTTTTCAGAAGTACAAAAAACTCAAAAAATGAACTTCCCCATAGCCAATACTGTTTATTTTCATCCCTGCAAGACTCTTTAAAAAGGCTATTAGTCTCCTGAAATACTTAAATGACTTTTATAAACTATGTAAAAGGCTATTTTTGATAAAAATGATTTAAAAACATTAAAATAATATAAAACCCCCTAAAAATATGTTATAAAAGCTAAGTAAAATAGTAAAGATAAAAACATTTACCATTTTACCAAGTCAGGAGCATTTTGGGAGAAGTGATGTGTAGATTTCAATCGAAGATTGTGGAGCTGTCGTCCATCCATTTTATGCATCGTCAGATCTAGGTAACACCTAGAAACCTCCCCTTCTCTTTTATGGTTTCCATTTTTTATTTTTGTTGGGTATTAGAGCCTTAAGAGAAACCCTACAAAACACACGATGGGCACCACTTTTGGCCTTAACAAGAAGAGCGGTGCCCAATAAGAACTGTGGTTTTTTATTTTTTCTCAGGCCTTGACATTGCTATGTCCTAAATGGACAGTCGCAGTCCCAGTCATGAGGTCCAACAAACACATGACCCAGTCAAATTAGAAGTTTTCAAGCATTTTTAATGGTGGAATATGCTTCTAAATATCTCATTAATGGTTTTGATAGCTCATTTGGTCAAAATGGTGACTTGAAAGGAGAGACAACATGATGGTGATGATGCTCAAGCCATAAGAAATGCAGGTTGCATAGCTTCCTTGAGAGGTTGTGGCTTCTTAAAATTCTTTTGCGCTTCTAGTATGGTTTCGTACGCACGTCTACTGGAGTACATCCTATGGATGTGGAATCCAGAACAACAATATTTTTAGGTGGGACCTCATATTTTGACTGTGGAGGTGGAAGATATTGATTTCCTGACAGGGTTATCTAGACGAGGAGCACCTATTTATCTGACTGGTTCCCAAGGTGGGGACATGACTACACAGGATTTGATTAATCTCTATTGTTTCCTAGGTACAAAAATGTCAAGTAACAAGATCCCTATCAAGGTTGTGAGGTATCTAGAACTTTAGAATTTTCTATTTACCATGCAGATGGTTGCTGGGAGCCAAAGGCCCCACCAAGCATCCCAAGAAAATATGTTGTATGCTCTGGAAGCCATTGCACCCATGGTATATAAATGGGCTGAGGCATTATTACGTATATTTAAGGATCAACGGATGAAATGTAGGTAAGGAGAGTTGAATCAGTTTGGATATGGGACCATCCCAGCATGCTTCTTCTTTGAGAGGGTACCCCTCATGAGGCCCCACGTAGTATTTACAAATCTCAGAGATAGAGACCCCCGCATGATGCGGTGGGTGGATATCATGGCCCACACAAGAGGTGGCGGGGCCAAGGTAAAGTTCAAGGCCTCATTCTTCCACTGAGGGATCAGATCCTTATAATTGAGGAATATGCATATGTAGGAACCGAATTCCAATGAGATCATGTCCTACCACTACCACCTGGCGCTCAGTGGGGTGACATTATTAAGAATAAATACCTAAGATGTTGATTATGTTTTTATATTTGCCATGTTTTATGATTTTTATGGAGGACAACAAGACCTAAATTTACATGAAAATGTTAGTGATGCATGGCCTAGGGGATCCTCCCCAATGGACAAGAAATCATGAGCTCTCTTTCTCCATAGAGGTGGTGATGAGCTCATGGAGATGGAGGAGAACTTGGATCGACTAACTCTATACATCCTGGATGCTACTATAGATTACCTCCCTAGGAGGTTTTAGATGCATGCCACGAGAGTATCAGGCCACTTTAGTCACTTGCTATATAGAGTATATGTTGTACAGGATAATTCACCTAATAACCTAGGTCTGGGGGGTTACCAACATACTCTAACCTTGCAGACAAATTGACTTTAGAAGTACAGAATAGGAAATAGGAAAGTAGCAGGAACTTACTTGTGAAATACGAAGGTTGATCCAAGCTAGCTTCTTCCTCTCTGATTCGCTTCCAAAGTCTCTAGGATAATTCCTCCTTCACCTGTTAACAAAGATTCTTCCAAATACAGTATAATTCATATATAAAGATGCAGATTAGACAAATCATATATTATAATGAAATGTAAACATTTATCAATATACAACACATGAAACACAATATGGAAGAAGTAATCTGCTTTATTAACAATAATAGAGGGAGTTTAGGTTACAACCCAATGTCTGAACAAGGGACTCCTCTGTCACCAAAGGACTCTGAGTTTCTCTGCTCCAAAGATTCTGTAGACAATCCACCAGCATAACTTCGCTCTTCAAGTATCTATCTCCAACCCCCTCCCCAAGGCCTCTATTTATATGGATGAAAGGAGGCAGTTCTCGATGGTTAGGGAGGTTGCAGCAGTTAATGGGATTAAGGTAAATGAATAAACTAATTTCCCATTAACTCGTGTTTTTAAATATTAATTCTGAGGAAACCATGCGCGGGTCTGTAGTAGAGCAAACCGCGCATGATACGCGACTCTATGCAAGTGCAACCCACGCATAGATGTATGCGTGACCTGCTGAACATGATACTCGCGCATGATGCACGATATGTCAAGAGAGATAGTCGCGCATGCTACTCAAAATCCTAAAATGGAAAAGTAGTCAGCTGTGCATATAGGCAATGTATTTCATCATCCATCAAGGTATAATGAAACTAGGCAAACCTCAATCCATAAGTGTCCTTTTGTGTGCCAACCTGAGGGAAGTCAGCACTCGGACGGAGAGGTGCCAATCAGGTGTATAACAGTATAAAGGGCCATCATGTGCTACCATGGGCACCATTAGAGTGGTCTGAATGATGTATCCTTGAAAGCTTAGCTAGCTTCAGGATTTTTGTATCATTTTGTATGCCTGAAATCCGCAGTGCTTCAAATAAGGTCTCGTGACCATATTTTTGTAAAAACACTTTTTATACATACATACATACATATATGTATATGTATGTATGTATGTATATATATACGGACTCAGTTTCAGTGTTTAAATGTGCTTCAAATGGATGGATTATATTTACATGAGTTTTACATGTTTTCTACTATTTATTTTACATTATGATTGACCATGTTTATTTTAATGAGTTAGGAATGGGAAATATGCCAATCTAGAATGAAATTTTCCAATGAATCAGCAATCATATTATCAAACCTAGTGATAGGCCTATAAGTGATGAAATTGAATGACCTTTCTAACATATGCACTCTCTGAAAAAGGCGAAGAAGATAGAATTCATGATAGTGTAAACGTTATTTAGGTGAAAAACCACTAATTGAGAGTCCATAAACACTACAAAATCATCAATGCCCCGAGATGCAGCCTCAGTGAATAAATATATCACTGCCTGATACTCGACGATGTTGTCGGTAGCCAGACCAATACAAACTGCACCTAAACTGACTAAATCCTGAGCTGGGGAATACAACACCCAAGCCACTGAAGCAAGTTTCAAGGTATGAAGGCATGCACCATTAGCAGAACCATAAAAACCCATCCAATATGCATAACCAAAACATGGTATAAACAATATGGACATCAACTCAAAACCATATTGAAAATAACAAAACACACTGAAATCCAAATATACATATATACAAGGTACCATACATAAATCTATTAAGCATAGTACCTCTTCAGGTACAACCCAATGTGGGGTTTCCTGAAGGGTATCCCATCATAATCTATGATCTCATAAGCCCCTTTCTCCAAGACCTTACTAACGATAAAGTGACCATACCTGTTACAGAGAGAAATTCCTATGGCTTGGGGTACCACAACAGACAGATTAACTCTAGAAATCAATCCTATCCTATATGCAAGAGAAACCAAACATATAACACTAAAGGATCTCGATTTGTACCTTATTCCAGACGGTTGATGTAGATCCCCGTTGAGCTTTTCCACTCTCGCTTGTATTAGCAATTTGCTTCCTCAACATTCAGCAAACAAGACAAGCATGCTATATATAATTGTGTTAGACCTACACAAAGTGATCAAAGGGACAAAGGGATGCCGACTCAAGTATAAGCTCCAGCAACAATGGACTATAGTTTTCTTGCTCTTCAATTCCTCTCCTTTCAATGTATCCAAAGGGTTCCTTATATAATGCTTCAATGGGGTAATGGAAGTTTGAATCCAAGTGATCTCAAGGCATATGGAAGGCCAAGAGACAAGTGACTCGGATCCACATCAAGGAAAACTCCAAAATCATTTGGCCTTTTGCACACATCCCAATGTACGCAGGTTTAAGGGTCAAATCTGTGTATATACATGAGAAAGGGATTAAAAATCGTGTATGGCAATTATTGCATGTTTTTAGGGATGATCTTGGAAACATCAAAGGTACAAAATTGGTCCATGGGGTCTAAAGAGTCTGCAGAGGGATAGTGAAGGCCATAAAGGTGTGATCCACCATGTGTAGTAAAATCAGTTGTAACATATTCCCCCTAATGTGTGAGGTCATAGGGGTCATAAAATGGCTGAAATACATTATAAGTCCATCCCAGAAGTGGAGTGATGAAGAACCCAGTGGAAGAACCAGCCATCCAATCAATACAATACAATGATCAAAACTGTGCACATAACTGCATGTAGATGTAGCAGTCCTGGATACATAAGAGTACAATGGCCATGAATAGGAATGATACAAAATATGACATGTGTGGTCATCACCATGTACAATATAGATAGATAAGAATCTTGATGATAAATATATACACAGGATCATGATCTCCATGAAGGCTGAAGATATATACTGGATCAAGATCTCCATAATGGCTGAAAATATTTGACATATACTGGAATCAAGTCACGAGAGATGAAATCTCATGAACAATGGCACGATCAAGGAGGTAGAATATATGAGATTCCACCAGTCTATAATGTCTTCTACGTAAACCACTACTAGTACATGTCCTACTATGTGAATAGAGGTGTTGGGTTCAAACATAGTAGTCCATCGTCTTATTACTGGTCATTGATGTATACAGTTAACAGACACGAGATCACTCACTGATAATGAAAATGGGAATCAAGGTACTAGAGTGCAAACTAACAAGTGTGAATAAATGTGTTTAGGTCAAACACTTGAGAAAATCCATCGATCAGGGGACATTGATGTATTCGATGGGGAAATAACCTGCCACTGATGACTGCAAGTCTCAAGGAACTAAAAAATGACTCTAGATTCCTATCCCAAAATAAATGATTTGAATTTGATGGGATAAAATATACTAGAAGGAGGGAATTAAGGCATCCCCATCATCCAACACGAGGTACTTAGCAAAGCTGTATAATGTGGAAGGACTCAATCATAATGTGCATGAACCAGTAACTGTACCAAGAATTTTCGACATGTAAAGTCAAGATAACTGAGGAATGGCTGACTTAGGTTTCAAATTCCTTCAAACAATATCATAAAGGTGAATGGTGACTGAATGTAGGCAGCATAAACTCGATATACAAAACTAGGACATCTCTGCAACATAGGAGGCATCGACAGAGGCTCCATAGGGACTAGAAGCTTAACCAATCGGTGGAGATAAACTCAGAGAAACGAGTACAGCTCCTAAAGTCAAGCTATTAATCCAAACAATGGATGTGATATACAATGCTCTATTTTAAGGTGACACGAATCGACCATTGCCAAAGATAACATCTTTCTTGTCCATCTTTTTGGTTTTTTTATTTTTTTTTACTTTTTCAAATATTTTGAAAAGCTTGAAAAAGAATAAAAGTGCTTTATAGTTACAGACTAGGAGGAGACGAGTGTCAATGAGAAAACAAACTAGTTCCAAGTAGCAGAACATACCTATGCTCAATGTAAGGACACATGTGTAGGATAATGACACTCGGCGGAAAGTCCCCTCCCAGTAAAAATTGGGAATCAAGCTGCAAAAGATATATAAAATGGCTCTGCATGGCTAGACATGAGACAAGCTCAGGCTATATGGCTGATAATCAAAGTCAGGGAATCCAGCATAAGGCTCAATGAGGCAGGAAAAACTCATGATAATGCAATTACAACTTGACATAAAGGAATCCTGGGAAAAAATGCCAGCAAAAATATCAAGAGGAGTATGAGGCTCTTGCGCAAAGTCATGGTGATACTATACAAAGGACTCCTGGACCTAAGAGAGGACTCATAGCATGGGTACCAGATACAAAGGGGAGCTAACTAGGACACCCATGTATAGGAAATCTCTAGCATTCACATAGTCCCACTTCTAACAATAGCATGAAGGTTCTGTGATACCATGGAATGGGTTTGTATCTAAGTTTACAATGAAACAATCATCAGGTAATGAAAAATGCAAGCGGATGTCAAATCCTAACCTATATGCCAGTTTAGACATGATACCTGTGATAGGCACGAATGGGTGGAAACCTCAGAGAGAGTGTACAAAAACTGGACTCTACATGACAACCATATTAGTCCAACACAAACCAAAATATTCAATAAAGAATCCAAACTATAGGATATAGGGAGGAATGATCATGACAACTACACCCAAAGGAAACAATGCGGTGAACGATGGGACATAAAAAGGAAAGTAAGGTGTAGACCCAATGTTCATGCATCCACTACCACCCCTGTGAGGGTGACCACCGGTGTAAAGACTGAGAGAAGGGAGTCAACATCCTCCACAAATGGAGTAGAGGGAAGAATGTGACCACTCCCAAATCTATGAGCAGGGTAAGGGGTTTTTATGCCCCCAAGTCTGACACCAGGGTCTATACTAGGACCAAGGAAGGGTGATAGGATACCAGGCATGCTGAAAATAAAAGGACCCGAACTCAAGAGAGCATAAATATACTCAATTAACTGTGATCCCAAATGCCAACTAGCGCACAAAGAGTACACTCCTAAGAAAATCTACAACCAAAATACAAGCAAACCAAGGGGAGGATATGTGAGCTCCTGAATGTGGTAGGTATGTCTCGCCTAGGAGAGGCTCAAAACTCCCATACACTACAAGAAAAGGTATGTAACCAATTATAGTGGCCCTTAGCTTCAACGCATAAAGCGACTGTGATGTCTGACCTCTACCTGGCAAGGACACTCACAGAATAACCTCTGCAAGTACCCCTTATGATACCTAGGTAAGGCAATTAAGGTCACCTCAATATAACCAATGCTTAGGTGGACAGTCACAGGCAAGATCGACCGTATGGTTAGTGTAGCAAAGCCCAAAACTCTCGAAAGAGCCCCCAAATACGTATACAATCCTAGAAATATCTCTGGTGCTACTCAATTATGACCGGGGGTCATCCCAATCAATAACTGTTCACACTGCCTCATGCTTAACTCCCTTGTAAGAGGAGGATCCTGAGAACACTAATTATATAAAGGAATTTCACACTCTCACCTGGACAGACACATAAATGTTTCATTTAGTGGTCTTGGAGAATTGACTCACAATGAACTATTTCAAGACCCTAAAACCTATTCTTGTTGGTGCACCCTATAAAATAAAAGAGTGTAATTCATTTTATTATGCATTGATTTTAATTGGTTGTGATTACTCAAAGGGAAATTATCATGCAACTAATGAAGTTATGAATCAGCAGTGAAGTAAATATGCACACCATAACAAACAATGCTAGGTGCAATCTTTGTCAAATGAGAAATAGGGTATGTGACTACATGAGATGCATAAATATATATTCCTTTCCGAATGCCATTGCATTCCTTACTATATGAAAGCCTAAATAAAACTCTCATCCAAGCAATCCAATGTAAGTACCTCCTCAAATCCATATGAAAAAAATGCAACTACCTTGTATTTTTCAATATAAAAGAATGAAAAATGCAATAAAAGTCATCTAAAACTCTCAGTCTCTACAGCAAGTATAAAACACAATCCCAACAAGACACCGAGACAAAAAAGAGTAATACAATAATGGAAAAACAAAAAGGATAAATGACTAAAACTACTTTCAAATAAAAATCAATGAAAAAGAGGTCTCTGGTCACAAAAGAAGCATCCAACAGACAACATAAGACCCAAGGAAGACCCAACCATACTCACAACCCACCCAACAAATTCCCACAACATCAAACTCATCGAAAGGGAGGATGTACGCGACTATTTAAAGAACAGCTACGTATATACATGACTTTTGGTCAAAAAGATGCATGTATACATGGATTTTGGCCAAAAACCTGCGTGTATACACTACTTTTGGCCAAAAATCTGCATATGTATGCGAATTTTGGCCAAAAACCTGCATATATAGAGAAGCCAGTAGTAAAAAGTTAGCCAAGGGTCAAACCAATAAAGGGGAGTGTCAATGGATGAACATACTATAAAATGAAACATAGAAACAAGGAGAAACAAAGAGCAAGTCAAGAATATCAAGCACATTGTGCCCCCAAACCCCAAAGAAAAACAAGGAACATCCCCAGTATGGTCGCCAATTCTGTTACGGAGAGAAATTCCTATGGCTTTGGGTACCACAACAGATAGATTAACTCCATAAATCAATCCTTTCCTATATGCAAGAGAAACCAAACATCTAACACTAAAGGATCTCGATTTTGTACCTTATTTCAGACGGTTTATGTAGATCCCCGTTGAGCTTTTCCACTCTCGCTTGTATTAGCAATTTGCTTCCTCAACATTCAACAAACAAGACAAGCATGCTATATATAATTGTGTTAGACCTACTCTAGAATATAAAATTAATAACATATAAGCATTTAAAAGAATCCATGGATCAAATACTCATTTAAATACACATTATTGGACAGGAAAAGATATTTCTATTGATATAAAACAGAGATTACAATAGTGACAACCTCTGTCGACACGTCTGCGAATCGGAGAAACTAAGTCCCCCACTTGGGCCTCCACCACTTCAATCCTCCATCTCTCTATATAAATCTCACAAGAAAAAGGCAAGCTTAGGAAGAACACAAAGTGCTCCAAGGGACAAAGGGATGCAGACTCAAGTATAAGCTCCGGCAACAATGGACTATAGTTTTCTTGCTCTTCAATTCCTCTCCTTTCAATGTATCCAAAGGGTTCCTTATATAGTGCTTCAATGGGGTAATGGAAGGCCGAATCTGAGTGATCTCAAGGCATATGGAAGGCCAAGAGACAAGTGCCTCAGATCCACATCAAGGAAAACTCCAAAATCATTTGGCCTTTTTCACACATCCCAATGTACACGAGTTTAAGGGTCAAATCTGTTGGAGACATTTACCACCATACACACTCTTTTTGGTCAAATTGGCCTAGTTAAACCACTATCCTAAGTATAACTGACATTAATTGACATCATGGAGTATTAATTTCCATCATCTAGTCACACCCACGCATACCTACAATCAAGGAGGCTAACTTAGCCTTCTCCTACAGTCAAGGAGGATAACTGGAGCACTCCAGGGGTGATCTGAGTGATATTAATGCACCTAATTGCTAACTGGTGGTTACAATCAGTTCAACCAGTCAGTTAAGTCGCCTCCTCTCATTAAATATATTATTTAATGATTATTTATTATTATTTAATGATCTGGAGTCAACAGGGCACCTCCACCAACTTCTGATGATCAGTTCAGCTTCAGTTAACCTCATCAAGGTTCATTGAAGTCATGGATCATTAGCTCTTGATGGTTGGCTTGCTATGACATGTGTTTGATCTCCTTTAGTTGAGATTCAGTCATTTATTGCACTCTGAATTTAGTTAGGGTTTGATGAGTCAATTAGGGTTTTGGTCAAGTGGTTAACTGAGTGTGATTGAATGGCTAAGAGTCAGTTAAGCCATACTCACTCATTGAATTCGAATTGTCTCCTTGGGTATTCGAATTCCTCATGGATTCAAGCTATTGCTTGACATTGTTAATGTAAATTTTCATTGTTTATTGAATATACAGAGAGGAAACCATTCTGGTTCCGATTAACACCATTTCATGAGTATTTGTTGATTATTCTTTGATGAGATTGATTCTTAGTTCCTAGATCAATGTGCAAGATTAACATGGTATCAAAGCAAAGGTCTCAAGTTCAATTCCCCTGAGCTATGCCAGAGGCGGGGGGTTGGAGTATCGGGTATCTCCACATGGTATAACCGCCGCACCTCTGGGAATATAAAACAAGTGGTTTAACCACCACTCCTAGTGATTGGGCTTGTGCTGGGTTTCAAATGTTCACCAAAATCTGCAGGTTTTGGTGTAATGGCAAACCTTACAGAAGATGAGATATCAGAGATCTCATGAACAATGAATAGTTACAATAATAATGTCAAGCAATAGCTTGAATCCATGAGGAATTTGAATACCTAAGGAGACAATTCGAATTCAATGAGTGATAATGGCTTAACTGACTCTTAGCCTTTCAATCACACTCAGTTAACCACTTGACCAAAACCCTAATTGACTCACCAAACCCTAACTAAATTCAGAGTGCAATAAATGACTGAGCCTCAACTGAAGGAGATCAAACACATGTCATAGCAAGCCAACCATCAAGTGCTAGTGCTCCATGACTTTAATGAACCCCGATGAGGAACTGAAGTTGAACTGATCATCAGAAGTTGGTGGAGGCATCCTGTTGACTCCATATCATTAAATAATAATAAATAATCATTAAATAATCATTAAATAATATATTTAATGAGAGGAGGCCCCTTAACTGACTAGTTGAACTGATTGTAACCACCAGTTAGCAATTAGGTGCATTAATATCACTCAGATCACCCCCAGAGTGCTCCAGTTAGCCTCCTTGACTATAGGAGAAGGATAAGTTAGCCTCCTTGACTTATATAGGTAGGTGTGGGTGTGACTGGATGATGGCAGTTAATGCTCCACTGATGTCAATTAATGTCAATTATACTTAGGATAGTGGTTTAACTAGCCCAATTTGACCAAAAAGAGTGTGTATGGTGGTAAATGTCTCCAACACCCCCCCTTAAGTTATACTCAGGAAGAGTTAGAAAACATAGATGCATAAAAATGCTAGGGCCCTGGAAACAAAGGACATAGGTAACCCTGTACAATAAATTAATTGCTTAATATAACCAAGGAAACGGGGAAAACCTCATGGGAAAAATACCCCCCCTCAAACTAAGCAGTAAATCAAGAATTGGTTCTTCTATGCAGCAGCATCCTGAGACTGTACATGTGAACCTATGAATCCAAAGTAAATGAATATGTCTAGAGGAATCTTCCACTTTGGAAGAAGAACAATGCACTCAACTGAATCAGAAATATAAACAGCATCACGATGAAAACTGGACCCATGTAGAGTAGCTGAAATCATATGAAGAGAGAGAAAAGGTTCTTGAGGATTAGAACCATGTGTGGAACACTCAATAAACTGATATTTTTCAGCCTTGAAAACCAAACCATGAGTGGTAAAATCAGCCCCAATTTTTAGGAGCAAGTGTCCAAGCGGATGCAGAATGTCTTCCTCTTTACTAGTTCTGTGAGGAGATGAGCATGTGACTAAAGGTAGAGAAGCCCTAGGACTCTGGAGAGAAAATGCTTGAGCTCCATAATATGATATAGCTTTATAAATAGTTAATTATTCACAAAATAAAATATCAGCAACCTCATAAGAGGAAACTAACACCAAATCCCCAGCAACAAAATTGAAGAAGAACTACGGTACTTGATTTTTCACACCGCAATTGGTGAGAGAAGTTACAAGCATGAATGAAATCTCTTGGATTTTAAAATATGAACAAAATAATATCATATCAGAATGTAAATCAGATCTAAATAATTTCACAATAGATCCAAAATTGTGAAACGAAATCAAATCCCCAACAACAGTTTTGTAGGAGACTTGCGGTACTTGTTTATTCACACCGTTGATGAGAAAAACTACAAGTAGTACTGAAGGTTTATGAACCTGAAATTTTGAACCAAGAAATATCATATCAGATCCTATAAGTTTTAGATCCTAAAATTATGGTCAACCGAGATGGTGGATGCACAGTTGTCTTTTTCTTCAAAATTCTGAATTTTGGTGCATGCAATCCTGCAGGATTTTGCTGGAAGATATAGATCATGGGGAGAAAATGTGTCACTCTTATAATATGATATTTCTTCCAAAATATCCATTTTTTTACATATTTTCACACCAGCAGAAACATTGGAGGGAGAAAAATAAATTTCTGTTCACTTTCGGAAGCAATTACTGGTAAATTTTGCACAGAATTCAAAGGAAAATCACCAGTGAATGTTTGCATGGAAGTGCAACAGTATTTTTCTTCAATATCAAAGATTTGAATGTATTCTTCTATTTCATCAATATGAGAAGATGAGATATCAGAGATCTCATGAACTTCCGGAGCATCAGGAGAAGGAGCCACTGCATGGAGACTTTCTTCAATTCGAATTGACTGTGTAGAAGATTCTGCTTCATCTTCATCTTGAACAACTTCATCAGAGAGAGTAGAGGCCGAGAATTTTGAGAAAAGAAATATTGTGGTGCTGGCTGTGATCTCCAAAGTACTATTATGATCCTCATTGTGCTTACCAAAGGTTCTGTCCAATTTTGTCCAGAGATCCTTTGGGTATTCAGCAAAACCATTAAGGTAGTACAAGCTAGGAGAAAGGGCCAGACATATTGCTCCAAAAGATCTATCACCGTCATTTAGCTAGTCATTATCATTCTCATAAGACTCTTTTTCAAGTCCAATAGACACCTCATAGAGACCTCGTCTCTTCAGAGATGCAATCATCTTCAACTTCCATTCCAAATAGCATCTTAATGGGGTGAGAAGAGGGATTGATGAGTCCATTCGAAGTTGTACCTGTTAAAACCTACAAATCAAAACAAAAGGGGTACCGTAAGGTCAGACAGCCTGCACATTCTAGGATTTAATCACACCTAGCATAGTCAATCAAGAAAGCTCGATCAACAAGTTCTTTACTTGGGATATTGAGTGGTAAGCCTTGGCTTCTAGTGCAGGGCTGGAATTTTGAGTTATTTCTCACTTTTCATGGAGAAATCTGTCAAAAATCTTGTTTTTAAGAGATAGATATTTTTCCTGCCGTATGCTCTGATACCATATAAGGTTTTCCATAACACCAAAACCTGCATATTTTGGTGAACATTTGAAACCCAGCACAAGCCCAATCACTAGGAGTGATGGTTAAACCACTTGTTTTATATTCCCATAGGTGTGGCGGTTATACCATGTGGAGGTACTCGATACTCCAACAAAATCCACATATATATGCGATAAAGGGATTAAAAGTCACGTATGAAAATTATTCCATGTTTTTAGGGATGATCTTGGAAACATCAAAGGTACAAAAATGGTCCATGGGGTTTAAAGAGTCTGCAGAGGGACATGGAAGGCCATAAAGGTGTGATCCACCATGTATGGTAAAATCAGCTGTAACAGTACCACATGAATTCGAAATTTCCCTTACCTATTTTATCATGTCTTTGATCATAAGTCTAGAATAGGTCACCTTCGTTGAAGACACGAAGTTGAATAGGCTTTTCATATTGTGCCTGTGCACGTTTTTTGTATGCCTCGTTAGCCAAGGCATCATATAATCTACTTTCATCAAGGTTAGTTAAGTACATGTTTTCTCTCTTCCTCAACGGAAGTGTGTAGGAGAATTTCTACTGCATGTTTAAGTGACGGGATTTGACACTCGATAGGAAGTACGACTTCCAGTCCATAGACCAGCTGAAAGGGTGTAAACCCAGTTGTCATTTTTACTGAATTTTTGTAATCCCAACGTGTGAAAAAGAGAGTTAAGTGCAAGTTGGATTTTTGATCTCCAACCATCCTACGCAACATAGTTTTTAAAACTTTGTTAATGGCCTCGACCTGACCATTCACCTGCGATTAATATAGAGTTGAGTTTTCATGGAGAAAACCCAGCTTAGCACTCAGCTCAACCATCATATGATTCTAGAAATAAGACCCATGGTCAGTGACTATAGCTTGTGGGACTCCAAACCTAGCTATCACATGATTGAATAAAAAGAGGGTAGTGGTATTACCATCCTCTGCATATGTAGGAGTTTCCTCAGCCCATTTTTTGAAGTAATCCATGGCTATGATGATGTAACCATGCCCCCTGGTGGAGGTAGGATTACAATGTATAAATTCAATACCCCATTTCGCAAAAGGACCAACTGCAATGATGGGGTGTAAAGGAGCAGATTGGGAGCACTTTTTTGGATGAAAGTGTTGACAGGGTGGGAATTTCTTAACCACCTCATGATAATACTTGAATATTGAAGGCCAAAAATACCCAGCATGAAGGATTTTCTAGGCTATAGCCATCCCAGAAAGATGACCACCACATGCTCCAGAGTGGAAATCATTCAAAACCGTTTCAGCCTATTCATGTGTAAGGCATCGTCGAAGGATAGAATCTATACCATGTTGGTACAATGTATCATTCAAAATGAGATGGTACTTTGTGTTCTGACAAATACGATGACGATCATCATAGGATATGTCAGGCTGAAATATCTGGGTCTGGAGATAGATGATCAAATATCCATAGAATGGGTCAGTTGTGCTTATCAAGAACAAGAATTCATACGAAAATGAATCATTGGGCTGAAATTTCTTCAAAGCACAGGGAAGGTCACACATCAGCTCCGAAAACCAAGTATTTCTTTGAAGTATCCTTGGTGAAATCAATATGAAACTCCTGTAGGATAAAAATCCAACAAGTACCTGGTCATTGTTGTTTATAGATTTCTCCCTAGTACCTGGTGGGTCAAAATGTAGTACATAAGGTTTTGATCTACAAGTACAGTTGTGGTACGATGCAGAATGTAATGATGAAATATATAAAAAGCAATGATCATGGCCAAATCTAACTTCTCCACATGCAAGTGACAGGTTTTGGAGTCAATGCGACTCTTACTCATGTAATATATCACGTGTTATTGTCTATTGGGATTGTCCTACACTAGAACCATTCTGATGGTAGTAGCGGAGGTAGAAACATACAAGAGAAAGTCCTTTGAATAATCTTGGGGGTGTATCATGGGTGAATGGGTCAGAGCGTGCTTCATATTATCAAAGGCTCATTGGGCCTGGTCATCCCAGAAAAATGGAGTGTCCTTCTTCAGGAGATGGATATAACCGTATGTTTTCTTGGTGAAGTTGCACACGAAACGACGAAGAAATTTTTCCTTCCCTTTCAAACTTTGGATTTCAGTAAGGTTTGTCATGGCTGGTAAGGCCAAGATAGTAGCAATTTTCAGAGGATCAATTCGGATGCCATCTTTGGAAACCATGAATCCAATAAGACGTCTAGTCTCTACACAAAAGACACATTTGTGTGGATTGAGCCATATGTTATAATGACGACACCTAAGGAAAATGTCTCTAAGGTGCCCTAGATGGTCCTCCCATTGCTACAAATGAGTGGGGAGATCATCAAGGTATGGTTCCATGATGTGCTTGATATCATGAAAGGCATAGGACATGGCTTGTTGGAATGCAGCTCTGGTGTTCTTTAGGCCAAAAGGTAACTTCCGATATGTGAAGGTTCCCCATGGGAAAATGAATGTCATTTTATGCTGATTGATGGATAGAATATCTATCTGATTGTAGCTAGAAAAACCATCCATAAAATAAAAGATGACGCTCCCAGCACAATTATCAATGATCTAATCAATGTGTGGAGTAGGGAAATTGTCCTTAGGACAAGCCTTATTTAAGTCTCAAAAATTGATATAGACTCTAATAAGCCCCTACTTTTTGGTTACGGGGACAATTTTAGATACCCATTCCTTCAGGGGTACGGGATAAATAAGCCCTGCCTTCAAAAGTTTTCCTACTTCATCTTTGATAGCCACAACCTTCCAAGGATGGACTTGACATAATTTTTGTAGGACGGGATTTTCCTTGGGATAGGTTTTAATCTTGTGTATGAAAATTGGCAGATCAATCCCAGGCATCTCCTCATAAGTCCAAAAAAATATCATGGAATTCTTAGAAAAGAGCTCTAAAATTTTCAGTTTCTTCTGTCGAGCAGTTCTGGCCTACATGAACATGCTCAACAATTCCAGGATTGACTGATATGTCGATAGGGTTTTTCTTAGTGATGTTGCAAATATTTCCTTCATAATTTGTGTCTTGCAACAACACCGGTGTTTGTGGATGGGTGACAATATCAATACTTATTTTCCCTTGGTACTATAAGCAGTCATGAAAATCATGTTCACAGTCGCTACTTTCATACTAGGAGGGGCGAAAGGAAACACTCCCATAAGGGTTGAATCCTTCACCATACCTACCCCAATGGACTGACAAGGAGGAGGGGACTGACCTAGCATAGGGATGTTATTCGCAGTGGGAGTAGTAACATCTGGTGAGCAAAATTCAAGTTGATCGATATTTAAATTTTTTCCCAAATGAGGAAACTGGAGAGTTCAAAAGACTATCAAAGCGACGACGGTCATGGAATAGAACTAGTTTCTCCCCAATAGGAGATTGTAATCTAATGGGGCATCAACTACTTCCACTTGAATGGAAACAATTTTTCCCCTAAGCTCAAATGAAAGGGTTGGTAATAGACTTGAGGCTGGAAACCTCATCCATAAAAATATTTTAATGTCGTAGAAGACTTCTTAAGCTTAGGAGAACCAATGGCTCTCCAACAGGATATAGACAATACTAAGGTTAAAGCTCCTTCATCTAGAATGGTCCGATGGACCTTTATCCCAACTACTCTTGAGGAAATTTGAAATGGAAGTTGGTGAGGTAATATGGATTTATAGTTCTCTACATTAAAATGAATCAAGTTGGTGTTATCTAGGTCTAATGCCCCCAAATTTGTTAGCATGTTTTTACGCTACGTTGGACAACTTTGGAGCACCTCAAGGGTAGACATCACACAAGGTGCTTGAGCTAAATATTCAATAACATTATAGAATTTTGTAGCTCAGGAATTGGGATTGAAAAAAACCTTCCTAAGGGTATCCTTAGGAGGTCATAAAATCAAATCAAGATTAGGTTTTTTGATCACGAGAGGGCCATTAGACGAAGATGGAGAACTAGTAGAAGGAACTTTCTTAGAAGAAGGATTTTCATCCTTCTTCTCTATTGGCTTGTCATATGAATGACTATGAATATTCAAATTGATGGTATCTAAGGACATCATTCTAATTTCTTCCATGGAACCAGAGGTCCCTTGATTAGACATATGGTCTATCAATTGTTGTTGAGACGGGAAGGGATTGGTAAGCACCATGGGTGTGGGATTACTTTTTAGGAATTTACTAATCTCTTAATGACGAGGGAACTCCTTCATGAAGTGATCACCCCCACATAACAAGCAAGGGTACTTAGCTTTTCTCTTCCCCTTATCATTCTCTATGGCTACAGCCTTGGTATTCTCCTGTTGGTTTCTAGGTTTTTTTATTTTTACCTTTTCCTTCTTTCTTATTGTCAGGTGTTTGTGTACTTTGAATAGAATTTACCTCGGCAAAAACCATATGAGTTGAAGGAGTAGTAGCAGAAGAATTAGGTTGCATGGTAGGTTTGGTTGCTGATGAGGGTTGGATTGAACCAACAACCCCATCAACATGAATCTCTACGGGTGCCTTGGAAGGTTCTGTGCTGGGACAAGGAGCTTGAGGGATTAGGTCATACAAAGTTTTGAATTAGTAACATACCAAATCCAAATAATGAGGGCAACTGATAGCCTACTCTTTGGTAACAGCACCACCCATAGCCACGTCTCAGGCAATGGGAGGCAATAAGGATTTTGTGAACCAATCAGCTAACAGTTGGTCTAGGATGGGAGCTTTAATAAGTCGTCTTTGTTGTATCCACTTGTGGATATGGTTTGATATGTGTGTGGAGGTATTTTGATGAAGTGAGGTCAAAAGGTCCGTACCCGTTTCATAACGAATGGGTAGCTTAAAGTTTGTGAGAAAAACAGTTTTCAAGGAGCTAAAATACACAAACGAATGTTGTGGAAGTTCATATACCACTTTGCGACCGTACCAGTCAAAGTTCGTTGGAAGAGTCTCAAATGAATAGAGTCATCCATCAAGGAGTTCGAAGAACACCATAGATGAAAATTCATGAGATGATTTTTGGGATCATCTCCCTGCTTCCCATCAAATTTTGGAATGTTTGATGGTAACTTAACTAGAATAGCAAGCCATGAAGGGTTATGCTAAATGGGATCTTTTATCAACTTGGAAAAATTGGAAAAGTCCAAATTTAATAGGAATGAAAGTTGTCGATTAGGTTCAACATACTGGTAGTATTGATAATGCATGTGCATAATAGTGGGACCATAAGTTGACTGATATATTGGCTGCTAAGTTGGTTGATGGGAAAATGACCCTCCCGCAGAGCCTCTTAAAGGGGGTGCGCCTCCAGGAGGAGGGCCATCTAGAGGTGGTGGGCCTCTAGGTGGTGGTTTGTTGGGTGGTGTTCCTCCAGAAGGTGAACCCCTAGGTGGTGGCCCATGAGAAGGTGGGCCTCCAGGAGCTGGTCCCCCCGAATTTGGGCCTCTAGGTGGTGGTCCTCCGAGTGGTGGTATTCTAGGTGGTCGTCCTGTGTAAGGTGTACCTCCACTAGGTGGGCCTCCGCCTGGTGGGCCTCTTCCTAGTGGACCTCCAAAGGGTGAGCCACCATAAGGTGGCCCTCTTGCACCTCCAGTAGTAAGAATAGGCTTTCCTCCCATTGTTGGCATGTAGGACGAATTAGGTTTCCCCCATGATGTAAACATGTTTCGTAGGTAAGGGATTCCATGATACATAGTTCTTGTAGATATAGGTTGAAAATTCATATTTTATATAGGTAATTGATTTGTTGGGTAACCATAACCTCAAAAATAGTAGTTAACTACAGGTTGTGCCGCTAATATTTGGCCTGAACTCGATGGAGGGTTTACCATATTAGTATGGGTAGGAGGAACAACCACTATGGGTTTTCTTACAGCAGAAGTCTGTCTAGTCATAGTAGAAACTCCACTAACAGATAACATAGCTCGCACCAAGGGTTTCCCCCCAGTGTTGGAATGTACTGACACCATTTGAGCTGAGGATTGGCCCCCAGCTACAGAGGTTATGGGAGGACTAGAAACAGGCCTAGGATTTAAAACTGTAGGGTTGGAGGTTTGACCTAGATTATGAGGAGACATACCATGAGGTGGGACATCATCAATAAGAGACAAAGTCTCGATAAGTGAACAATATCCAGAATTCCATGGATCCTATATACGGGGTAAAATCACTGACCTAGGTTCTTTGTGAGGTATAGGGGTAGCCATAACTCTTTCCATCCTCTCTTGAAAACTACAAGCATGATCAAGAGATTCTTGAATTATCCTATATTCATCCTCACCTAGAGGAGGGTTCTCAGAAGAGGGTCTAGTAACCCCAAATTTGGCAATGGCTTGACCAATAGAAGTTCTCCAAAAAGGAGCATTAGGTCCATACTCAATTTCATCAGGACCATCGATACGACCTTCCATCAGAGAATTAAAGGAAGTGTTAGTTGTAGGAGGCTGTTGGACCAAAGGATTAATATAAGAAGCGAATTGATCTCCACTTTCTACAACTAGGCTACCTTCTGCATGGGAATCAGTAGCAACTCCTTGATTTGTGGCTTCCATTGGGCCTTCCCTTGTGGGGGGTGGAAAGTCGGGTGGTAAGCCCTAGTTTCTTCTAGATCGTCTCAACTGAAACTTAGATAGATTGTAAAAATTCACTAAACCTAACCTAGGGTTTCAAAACTAGGGAAATCACACAAAACTTATCCTACACAAACTATAGGCCACAAGTAACCTTAAGTGACAAGAGGGGATGAATAAACCGGTTCATCACCATAATTACCAAGATTTTTAAACTTGCGATATACCGTAGGGTCCAACAGTAAAACGTGGTGAGGAGGATCAACCATCCCTCACATGAATACATGACTACCAGGATGGCACGTGTGTAGTAATCTCCCCGAGTGTTGTTCTCAGTGTATTGAGCCAACAAGATGGCCAAAAGGGATTTTCTCAAATGGTCTCAGGAATCCTAGAAGGTCCTCCCGATATACACAAGGAATGTCAGAGTTCAAAACCATAGTAGTGTTGTCTCATGCACAAGCGTTCACAAGGGGCCTTCCGATATACAATCGAGTACGTGAAATACCTTTTGATATACCTCAAGGGTACATGAAAGGTCATTCTATATACCGATGGTACATGGAAGAACCATGCAGGTCTCGGGTTACATTGCAGGCAATAAATGATAGATCCTACATTTTACGACACTGAAACACATCTCTAACCTATCACTCAAGTTACTAAAATGTTTTAACCTATAGCTGTCATTAATTTTAAGTTGAACGGTTAGGTGAATGCATGGAGTTATGACATAAATGTAAAACCATGCAATTATGATATGCAAATTCTTTCACTGTACCTTTCAAAGCATGCCTACTTACAGGACGGAGAGAGTATTTTTTTTTCAATTCATTTCAAAACCAAAACTTTCCCAAGAATTCTAACTCAAAAAACTTTCCGAGAATACAAACAAGCAAGATACTTCTAAACTAATCTTTGAAAGAAAACAAAATAGGGAGAGATGTCTTTTCTAAAAAGAAAGACAAAAAACACTCAAAGGCATACTAAATAATTTTTCAATTTTTCTTCAACAATGGAAATATCTAACTTAAAACTACTAATATTTTTCTCTTGATTGAGATAAGAATGTAAAAATAAAGAAGAAAAATGGAGATCTAAAAGCTTATGAGGCTAGTTAGAGATCAAGTAATTCATCATCAAACATAATTATAACCAAATCTCAACAAAAAAAATCTTTTTTAACAAGCAAGAAGAAGTCTTTCGTGAACTTAACGAAAAAATGAAAACAAGAAGCCAACAAGTAGTTCTTCCTTTTTAGTCTTATCAAACAGTAAGCACGAGATCTAACTGAGCTAAATATTTCAAGCACTCCTTTCAAAAGATGCATACAAACAATGAAAATGATGAGCCTAACCTAGATTTTGAATTCAAAAAACAAGCATTTACCACATCTATATTTTGAATTTCAACTACTCAGATCTTTGCAAGCAAGACCAAACAAACTAAAATAAAAAACTAAAACAAACTTTGCAATGACAAGTCTTAAAAAATCCTGCCTAGCACCGCTTCCTGAGGGTCACTGACAGAGCAGTTCTGTGGTAACACTGCTTCCTGATTACTGAACACAGGAGGTGGCACCGCTTATGGATCACTTAACACAAGCAGTGGAACCGCTTATTACCCACAGTCCATGTGTGGTGTCCTGTAGAAGTCATAAAATCAAATAATGGAGAAAAAAAAAGTTAATCACTGAAGTACTGGCATAAAAATCATCAATTGACAGGAATATAAAGCACAAAAGGTAAGAAAGACTCAGATATGAACAGATCTGATGATACCAAACCAAGATCTCACTAGATCAGCTAGTAGATCTGACTAATAAAATACTGGAGCTTGGATTTCAGACAATATTTGAAGACCAAGGAAGATCAGATGCACTAAAATCTCTTCGCCAATGGAGTCGTCAGATTTGTAGCTAGGAAAATGCACTTCCTACGGACAGAAGTTGTTCCTCTAGTCTGAATGGTTCAGATCTAGAACAAATAGTTCACAAGATAATTGGAAGACTTTCCCTATAATGGGTGGAGATCTGGAATGAGCCTCTTTGATGGAATAGTGTAGTTGTTTCCTATAATGAAAGCTCTTCATAGATGTACCTGCATGATCACATGAAAACTAGAAAATGAGATAAAAAAGCACCAGAATATGATCCACTATTCTATGTTAGTGACTAAGAAATCCAAAAATAAAATACATGATAATGACACAACATAATTTATAGGAAAGGAACCAATTTTGCATTAAATAATGAAGAATAAGCTTACAACCTTTGCATTAGTGTCAATGTGCTCCTTTACAATGCCAATATCTTGTCCCCAAAAGCTCCAACTTTCTCCCTCTATGCTCACCCTACTAATTTAGGCCAGAATGTCAATTCAGTAGCATAACTTTGCTCTCTCTAAACCATGGATATGAGCCTACTTTTATAGGCCTTGGGAGGATAGGGATGGTTGATTAAATGGTGGGTGAGGTGGATAGGAGATCCCAAAAGGATGGATATCGAGTCCAGGTGGTCCTTAGGTGTAGGGATAAGGGTTCCACGAAGCCTTCCATCGAGAAGCTTAGTGGAAATCTCTCTTTTTCACTTTTTACCAATGGCACTACTTCTTGCTCACTATGACAGAGTGGTGATAGGGCAGAACTGTGCCTTGTACAAGAGGTAAAGGTGATGGAACTTCCTATTGTCAAAATAGTAAAGGAATTGCTCAAGAAGGTATCGCTTATTGAATTAAAGGCGGGAGAGGTGTTGAATTTTCATATCTAGGATTGATATCTAGGCCAGTGTTTCACTTCACAATTTGGGATTCAGGGAAAATACTAATATTTTAGGACCTCATCACATGATGATGGAGACATTTATGTCTAATAGAGTCATCATTGGTTACAGTTGTGGTTGAGGTACGAATGGTTGTGATTTTGTTGGTGCATCAGACGAGAGGGTGAAAAGGTATGATATCTTTGTCATTGTTGAAAGTGGTGGAAATGTGAAAAACATTGTAGTCATGATGGCTTCTTGAAAAACACTTATAGAGATGGTGATCAATGAGGGAACCAACGTACTCTTGATAGCATGATCTACCATGGGGAGGAAATTCTCTAAAGTGGCTGACCTCTTAGGGTCATAGTACATTATTTTGTCGATTTTGACTATCTTTCCATCATTAGGAAACATCATGGCTCAAGAACAATTTAAGGTGATGACCTTCATTTCATACATGTAACTACACCCTAGGAGGAGGTTATGGTCAAGTTTAGAATGGACCACTTCAATGTCTATGAGTACAGTCTTACTGACTAAATCTATTGGTATGCTAGGAAGAAGTACTTGAGGTTGGGTTGCATGCCTATCATAAGCACACAAGGACATCAAGCACAACTCTAACTTGGTTGACCTGATATTTTTCCATACCAAGGTGGACATGATGCATTTGGAGGCTCCCTCGTAAAAAATGCAGCAGTGAATGACAAGGTTTTGAATGGTAATGGGAATTTGGAAATTTATTGATGATGAAATCCATGGCTCAAAATGATCAAGGCCAAAGGTCATTAAACACACACTGGAGGGGTCTATGGTGCCCAATCTGGACAACAATTTTTCATGCTACATTGGGAAGTTCCTAATAAATTCCAAGGTTGACATGGCGGAGACGGATTGGGACAAATCATTGAAAATATTAAATTTAGTTTCAACCTGGGCATTATCATTGGCCATGAAACATCTCAATGGAAACCTTGAAGCCCTAGGATTTGCATCGGTAGGGGTTGAGGTAACTATAGAGTAGGGTCCATGGGAGCAGGCTCGCTAGACTGACTACAAGAAGATTTCTCAGAGGCTGAACCATAGTAGTTTCTTTGTGGTTGAAGGTTGACCTCTTCTTCCCTTGACAAGATGAAAAAATGTTGAACACCAGACCCTAGAGGGGTCGGGCCTTGAAATTCCCTTTTATAATGGTTTTATTTACATTAATTTCCGACCTATTTACCGTAATTCAATACATCTATGTTCAATAAGGTTGTCTTTTACTCTGTTTTATTAATTAAAATCTTGTAAATGTAAAATAAGACAAATATGTTATTTTTACCTATTAAATGTAGTATTTTGCAAATAATAGACGTTCTACACTCCACTTAGCCCCTTCTTTTGGTCCTAAGTTCTAAATTAGATTTGATTGCATGTTAGTTTACTAGTTTGGCTTACCCGTTTTTTCTGATTCTTATGAGTCATGTCGATCCTACATGTGAAAGTCAGAACCAGGAATTGATCATAAATTTATGACAATATTTTAGATAAATTAATGAAATATTAAAAAAAGGATTATTTAAAAAACAAAATTTGTTTAAATCTAAAATAAAAGGAAATTAGTATAAAACAAATTTGAGAACATCCATAATATAAAATATTTTTTAAAAAAAGATTTAAAGTGGAAATGTATTAAATTATGGTAATTACATGTTAAAATCCATATCCGTTGACTTTCCATTTAAAAACATAAAACCATTTATCAATGTCATCTCATAATCATGTTTTTTTTAAACTAATAGACTTTCTTTTATGTGTAGGTTGTGAAGCAATGCACGCATGAAGAATTAACTACCTAGAATATTTCGCAGCATATCACGTGAAGAAGGATGACAAAGAAACAAACTCATAAATGGATGGTGGTTCAGACAATAGAAATCAAGTACCCAACCGTCAATGTTACCAACAAACCAGCAGAAAATCCACTCAAAATTCGGACTTTCATCAAGACTCCCATTCTGACCACGTGTTTTTAGCATACATCAGATTTTCGGGATAGATTTTCAAGCAAATAGAAGCAAAATTGAATATTCTGGCACATGGCTTTTGTGCAGAATAGACCCATTTCAGTTATTGTGATCAATTTTCGTAAACTTCAAAGCCATTTGGGAGAAACTCATGGTTCTCTTAAACCAACTTTTCCAAAAATTGTGGTTGGCCATTTTCTAAATTTGTTCCTGTTTTGATGGGTAGTTGTTATAGCATTGATGACCCTCTATTTTAGAGAAGGGTGGTTGACCTACTCTCCCTTGTGTTCATTATATAAATACCTCTTTGGTTTTGGATAGGAAGGTAGAAAAACTCTTTGTAAAAATTTGCTTCAGCTTAATAAAAAATTCTATGTTTCAGTTGTTGATGAGTATTTTCGTGCTCTGTTGGTGACTGATCTAAGTTAGACACAAACCCTGATTGCTGAGAATGGACCCTCTGTTAGAATAAATTTGCGATTCTAAAAAATGCGGAATAAAACTATGAAACAGAATCGAAATAGGAATACCAAATAGATCATACCTCCAGCCATTGATGCTACTTGACTTGATGTAGAATATTTCCCTATTCCACACAAGTTCAGCTTCCTGTACGGTACTTCCAAGCTATGATTTCTCTTTCTTGATGGTGTAAGACTGAAGGGGAGTGAGTTAGTGAGCTTCGGGACCAAATAGGGGTTTAATAGCCAAGCTTCCATCAAGCTTCTGTTGGCTATGTGTCAACTGTTCCACAAATCCAGGCAGAGAACCCTAGATGGAGTAATGGACCACTCCAAAAGCTCCGAGCAAGAAAATGGTCTCCAAACTGAAACTGACAATTTGAGTGTAGTTTATAACCGAATGAACCAGTAGCATTTTGAGGAGCCGTGGAATGCAGATGCGGATGCGGGAGCTTACATTCTCCCACTTGGTCCATACTTCCAAACTTAATGTCTCATCTTAAAACCTATTGACAATCTGTATTAAGTAATAGATACAAGAATCATGGCGATAAGTCCTCTTATTACAAGTATTACCCTCCATGTATTTCTATGTATTTGTTGCTATTTTAATTTATGTGGCAACAATTTCTTAATGAATAAACCTTATGTTTATTCTTGGTCCTCATAGATGAATTTTCTCAAATTAAATTAAGGTGCACATAAGTATGAGAAAAAACATCACAATAATTAAGAATTTCATTAAAAATAACATTGTCCATACAATGAGAAACTACATAATGGAACCAAGTCCCATATTCATTACATGATCCTTGAATTTAAACGGTGGCATGCCCTTAGTCAAAGGATCAGCGATCATAAACTCAGTGTTGACGTGCTCAATGACCACTTTCTTTTATTTAACACGTTCTCTTATGGCTAAATACTTAATGTCAATGTGTTTATTTCGACTCCCACTTTTGTTGTTTTTAGCCATAAAAACAACAGCTGAATTGTCACAATACATTCTCAATGGCTTAGAGATAGAATCCATAATTCTAAGACCAGAAATGAAACTCTTAAGCCATACACCATGTAAAGTATCCTCAAAACAGGAGACGAACTCGGCTTCCATAGTGGAAGTGGCAATCAAGGTCTGCTTGGCACTCCTCCATGATACAGCTCCATCAGCCATCATAAAAATGTATCCTGATGTTGATTTGTGTGAATCAACACATCCAGCAAAGTCAGAATCTGAGTAGCCAATTACTTCCAAATTTTCTTTCCGTCTATACATAAGCATGTAGTCTTTAGCTCCTTGAATATACCTCATTACTTTTTTTTCAACTCTCCAGTCGTCTATACCTGGATTACTCTAATATCATCCCAACATTCCCACAACAAATGCAATGTCAGGTCTTGTGCAGACCTGAGCATACATTAGGCTTTCGACAGCAGAAGCATATGGAATGTTCTTCATTTTTTCCCTTTCAAGGTCATTCTTCAAGCATTGGTTCAAATTGAACCTATCACCCTTCACAATGGGAGCTATACTTGGTGAACAATCCTTCATCCAAAATCTCTCTAAAATTTTATTAATATAGGTTTCCTGAGACAGACCTAAGAGGCCTCGAAATCTGTCTCTATGGATCTTAATGCCAATGACATAAGATGCCTCACACATATCCTTCATATCAAATTTTTTAGAGAGGAATTGTTTCACTTCATGCAGCATACCCTTATCATTGGTTGCTAGCAAAATGTCATCCACATATAAAACAAGAAAACAAATTTTACTCCCACTAACTTTCAGGTATATACATTGATAAATAATGTTTTCTTCAAAACCAAAAGAAGAAATTACATTATGGAATTTCAAATACCATTGGCGGGATGATTGTTTTAAACCGTATAAGGATTTCTTGAGCTTGCAAACCAATTGCTCACCTTCACTAGAGGGGAATCCTTCAGGTTGTTTCATGTAAACCTCCTCCTCTAGATTGCCATTTAGAAAAGTTATTTTCACATCCATTTGATGCAACTCTAAGTCGAAATGGGATACTAATGCCATAATAACGTGCAATTAATCTTTCTTAGATACAGGAGAGAAAGTCTCTATGTAGTCGATTCCTTCTTTCTGAGTGAATCCTTTAGCAACAAGTCTAGCCTTGTATCTCTCAATGTTTCCCAATGAGTCTTTCTTTGTCTTAAAGACCCATTTACATCTAATGGATTTTGCACCATTAGGCAACTCAACAAGATCCCAGACTTTGTTACTCTTTATAGAATTCATCTCTTCCTTCATGGCATCGTACCATAATTCTGATTCTTTGCAATTCATTTCTTGTGAAAAGGACTTGGGATCATTTTCAGCTCCAACGTTAAAGTCAGATTCTTGTAGATACACAACATAATCATCAGGAATTGCTGATCTCCTTGGTCTAGTAGATCTTCTTAATGTTGTATCACTATCTTCTTGAGAAGTATGTGGTTCAACTCGTTGTTCAAAAGTTCTTGGAAACTCTTGAACTACCTGATCTACTATAATGTCGCCAGCAGCTTGTGGAACTTCAACAATTGGTTGTTCAACACCAGTTTGTACTTGAGGGGTGCTGTGAACAATAACCAATCTATCACTTGAGGTGGAAGGTTGAGATTCTAAATGATCCTTCTCGGAAACTATGTTCCTGGTTAGATCGCTCCCACTGATCATGTCATTTTCAAGAAATTTTGCATTTCTTGATTCCACAATCCTAGTGTCGTGAGATGGACGATAAAATCTGTAACCTTTAGACCTTTCAGCATATCCAATGAAATACCCACTAATGGTCCTTGGGTCCAGCTTCTTTTCTTGTGGATTATATATTCTCACTTCAGACGGGCATCACCAAACGCGCATATGTCGCAAACTCAGTTTCCAACCTTTCCATAATTCAAATGGTGTTTTAGGAACGACCTTGGTTGGAACTCAGTTTAATATATATACTACCGTCTTAAGTGCTTCAGTCCACAAGGATTTAGGAATATTGGAGCTGCTAAGCATACTCCACACCATGTCCAATAAAGTTCGGTTTCTTCTTTCCGCTACACCATTCTAGTCGGGTGAATTAGGCATGGTGTATTGGGAAACAATCCCATGTTCTTGAAGAAATTTTGTGAATGGCCCAGGTGCTTGTCCATCTTCTATGTATCTACCATAATATTCTCCACCTCTATCTGATCTCACGATCTTAATTTGCTTGCCGCATTGTTTCTCTACTTCAGCCCTAAATATCTTAAAGGCATCTAATGCTTCGTTCTTTTTATGAAGCATGTAGAGATACATATATCATGAGTAATCATCTATAAAAGAGATGAAGTATCTCTGACCATGTGAGTCCATCTCTGGACTAAATATATCAGTATGTATGATCTCTAATATGTCTGAACTCCTATTGGCACCTTTCTTTGACTTGTTGGTCTGATTTCCTTTTATGCAATCCACACAAGTCTCAAAATCAGTGAAATCTAGAGTATTAACTACTCCTTCATTTACCAATCTTTTAATTCTTTCTATGGATATATGACCTAACCTCTGGTGCCATAATTTAGAGGAATCTTCATTAATAACACATCTTTTAGTGCCAGTGTGAACATGCATTGAATCATAAGTGACATTGTTTTGTAAATTAATGCGGTAAAGACGATGAGACAAAATACCATTCCCAGCATAATCAGATTTATAAAATAAACTGGCGGATGTTTCTGAAAAGTTAAAGGAATATCCAAAAGCTACAAGTATTGAAATGAATTCAAGTTTCTAGAAAAACTTGGAACATAAAATATCTTTTCTAATTCTAAAACAAAACCACTACTTAAAGTTAAATAGCATGTTCCTATAGCTTCCACATGCGATCCCATCTTGTTTCCTGATAAAATGCTTTGCTCACTTCCCACTGGCTTCCTTAGGTTTTGCAAACCCTGCAAGGAATTCGAAATGTGAATTGTTGATCCAAGATCAATCCACCAAGTGTTAATATTGACATTGACCTTATTAGATTCATAACAAACAAATGAGATTGCATTACCTTTGTCCGCAATCCATTTCTGAAATTTTCTGCATTCCTTCTTCATGTGTCCCTTCTTTTTACAGAAGAAACACTTGGAATCCTTCTTAATATTAGCTTGGGGAGGTACTTTACCTTTCCCTTTCTTATTGGCTTGAGATTTTCCCTTCTTATGCATTGCCAGCATTGCACTTTATCCCAGTTCCATCACCAGTCTTTCTTCCTCTTGAACACACATGGTCATGAGTTCATTTATTGACCATTTATCCTTATGTGTGTTGTATGAGATTTTGAAAGGTCCATATTGGTGAGGAAGGGTGTTCAGGATGTAGTGCACCAGGAAAGAATCTGATATTTCAACCTTGAGTTTCTTCAATTGAGCCATAGTGTCCCTCATTTGCATGATGTGCTCGCGCACACCTTTCACACTGGTGAGCCTTAGGGATGAGAAATTCATGATTAGGGTGCTTGCTAGTGCCTTGTCTGAAGTGACGAATTAATCATCAATGGATTTTAGCAAATCTTGGACCCTTTCATGCTGATCAACTGAACCACGAATACTAGCTGAAATTTTAGTCTTAATGAACATCATGCTTAAACGATTAGATCGCTCCCATCGCTCATAAAGTGTGATGTCCGCTGCAGTGCTGGTATTGGTGATTGCTGATGGTTCATCTTTCCTAATAGCATAATCTATGTCCATCCATCCCAAATCAAGGAGAATTCTCTCCTTCCAGACCTTATAGTTATCTCCCTTAAGTTCAGGGATATCAGAATGAATTTTAGAGAAATTTGCAGGTTGTACAACTGCATAAAAATAAAGATCACATGCTTACGTTAAAATTGAGACCAAATAAAATTTCATGTTTTACCAATGTAAATTCATGCTTTAAGATTGAATCTATTGACATAAAAATTGCCTGTGGGCTAAATTTTTAATTCAAGCAGATTCAAATATTCTTTATGATAAAACTATTAATTCACAATTCCTGTGGGAAAGTTATGAATAATTCAATATTTTATCCTAATTAATTATATAAATATAATAAAAATTCCTGTGGGATAATTTTTTTTATATTTAGTATAATTAATTACAATTAATGTCTAAACTTTCTTGATGTGATCCTAAACAAAAAATATATATAATATTAATTAATTAGAGATGATGTAGCTATTCTCTAAAATATCATATAGATCACTAGACATTTTTGTTGTTCACTGTAACAAAACAAGCTTCAAATGAACAGATCTGAATGAGGGCAAGCTTAGAAATCTAAACTGCACTGTCAGTTCCAGAATTTTAAAAAAAATGGTTCAATATAAATATGTCTGTCTATAAGCCCATATACTTCAAGAAAGTGTTCACCAAAATGCCACTTGATAAAATAAAAATCTTTAAAAAAAGTTAACCAAACAGTCCAGAAATGATAATGGAAACTTCAAACCCTTGTTGCAATAAAAGACAGTCTTTAGGACAGTCTAGCAGCACCTTTCAAATTGCAGAAGCAGTCTTAACCCAGACTCCAGCACCCTCAAACTGTGGCACACTTTTTTACAGCACTAGCAGCCTCAAGAAGGCTGTAAAGAGGCAAAGGAGCCCTCTAAACAGGTACATCCTACTACAGCAGGCTAAGCAAAGACCACACAGCCCTAGCAGGCTCAATACATGTTATGGTAGGCACTTAGCAAGAACACACCCATAGAGCAGACTTCAGAATAGTCATGGCAGCCCTAGACTAGATCAACCAATGTCATGACTTAACACTAACAGGTCAACAAAGGTCACAGTTCAACATAATCAGGATCAAATAGTCAAAACCTAGCCCTAAGGGGCTGCAACAATCATGGCCATCCTAAAACAGGCTAATACGCTAATAACAGTTACAGCCCAGCCACAAAAAGAATCACAATTCAAGTTTGGCAGCCCCAAAAAGTCACGACCAAAAATAGAACCCAACATAAAGGTCACGGTCCAGCATAAGGAGGTCACGGCCCAGCTCAACACACAGATCGCATCTCAGTTGAGAAGTAACGCTAGTCACAAAACAGCCCAGCAGCATTCAAGGGATCACGGCCCTAATCTAACAGCTAGCAGAAGGCCACGACTCAAGCTGGGCAGCCACACAAGGTCATGCCTCAAGCTGGGAAACCACATAAGGTTACACCTCAAGCTGGGAAGTCACATAAATTCATGGTTGAAGCTACTACAACACACTAGCAGATAGAAGAAACGGTCACAGCCCGCTGCAAAATAATAGCAGCAACCCTAGACAAAGTTTAAACAAGCAGTAGAGACTTTGATGATAAGGTGAATATCAGTAGCAAAGACCCTCAATGTCAAGCACAAGTGCAGCAACAAACCCTTGGAGAATTTAAGAATCAGATCTTCAATCCTCTCATGTCAAGACACACAAAGAAAACCCTACAGTGGCGACTCCATACAGAACACCAAGGCAGAGATAACTAAGGCTCTGATACCAACTGTTAGAATAAATTTGTGATTCTGAAAAATGCAGAATAAAACTCTGAAACAGAATCGAAATAGGAATACCAAATAGATCATACCTCCAGCCATTGATGCTACTTGACTTGCTGTAGAATATTTCCCTGTTCCACACAAGTTCAGCTTCCTGTACGGTACTTCCAAGCTCTGCTTTCTCTTTCTTGATGGTGTAAGATTGAAGGGAATTGATCTAGTGAGCTTGGGGACCAAACAGGGGTTTAATAGCCAAGATTCCATCAAGCTTCTGTTGGCTATGTGTCAACTATTCCACAAATCCAGGAAGAGAACCCTAGATGGAGTAATGGACCACTCCAAAAGCTCCCAGCAAGAAAACGGTCTCCAAACTGGAACTGACAGTTCGAGTGTAGTTTATAACCGAATGAACCGGCAACAGTTTGAGGAGCCATGGAATGCGGATGCGGATGTGGGAGCTTACACCCTCAACAACTAGAGGTTTTTCATTGTGTATATTTCGTTATTTATTTTATGTAGATAAGTAGTTTTCACTTTCAGTTTTTAACTTGGTTTTCCTATAGGTGGTGTTGTTTTGTTTCATGTAATATATTTCTTGTTGTTAATACAATTTACATATTCATAATTTAAATGACCTGTCAAGCATACCTCCTTTCAACTTGTCTTTTCGTTTTTCATTTACAATTAGCTAGAATTCGTATTATTCCAGTAGTTCAAGCTTAGTTTATGTTTAATTTCAGTTCTATTAATTTTCTTGTAGCTATAGATTAAATTAGTTTACCTTTCAACTCTATTTTATTGTGCAATGGATAATGATGTCTTTTAATTATTAATTGAGTCTAAGTTATTTTATATATTGAATTTAATCATTAGGTAGGTTTAATTTATGTCTTTTACATTTCGTTATCATGTGCATGGATCAATTGATCTCAAAATAATTTAGATTAACGATTTCTTGAAATTTTAGTGTTTTCTATGTGTAGACTATCATTCAGATAGCATGTTCTTCCTGTCATCCAAACCTGTGTTCCAGTCTGTTATCCATCCTATCATTCATCCCTTGGCATTGTCAATCTATTTTAAGCTTGTTTATTTAGCTTTCTGATTATGTTTCGACTGTGGTGGTTAAGTAATGGTTATGTTTGTCTTTAGGATCATAGGTTAGATTGTTTAAAGCATTTATTAAAGTTTTATTCCTATTTTTCTCCTTTCACCCTATGTATTGTGTTTTGGTTTATTGTGGTTTCTAATTTCTTTCTTCAGCATCATTGTAATGTTTTGTAATTATATCTTTGGTTTAGATTGTTTTCATTTTTCCCTTCGCATTAGATTCATTGGTTTTCAGTATTTTAAAGTTTGATGATAAAAGTTCACATAACCTAGTTTAGTGTAAGTTTACTTTTCAAGTTGTAAATCAGTTGCATGATCTTTTTATGACTGGTTAAGATTCCTTAGTTTATGGTATAGTCTGCTGAAGAGGTAGAGTAGAAGTATTTTGTTTTTATGTTGTAGGTTTGCTTACAGATTGAATATATTTCCAGTTATTGTTGCGTACCTAGTTTTAGATTTGATTATAAAGCTCCAAGTTTAGTTTATTTTGATTAGTCTATTGTTTTTCAATGCATTTATTTACGCTTGGTCTTTAGAATAATATGTCCTTTGCTTTCTATGAATTGAAATTAAATAGTTCACTACTTTCCATAAATGAGTTGCACTTGCATTCTTAGATAGGAATTTACTTCTGTATACATGGAATAGTCTCCAATTTATAATATAGATCAGATAATTTGTTGCAAGTAGTTAGTTTTTCTTTCATTAGTTAAATTGATTTTGGACCAAGCGACTTCTTTCTAGATTAGTATCTGCAATTCCCTTCCATAGAATTTGTTAGCATAGCATTAGACTAGTTTGAATCCCAGTTATTAATTAGTTTCCTGCGTTTATAGAATAGATTAGATTAGACTTGAATTTATAGTTCAAGTTCTTAGTTAGTTTCATGTTTCCATAGACATATTAAATTCTTGCATTTGAATTATGAAATTCATGCATATAGATTAAAATCATATAGTTGCATGTTAGCACATTTGCATCTTTAGTTGGATTAGGTTAGTTCAAGCCTTTAATCCTGCACATATAGTGTTTGCATCTCAGAAGCTACCTTCCCGGGTTGACAATTAAGTGTTGAATTAGATATTGCATATTTTACCCAACATTTTGGCGCAGTTGTTGGGGAGGTGCTAAAAGGATTGGAGTCTAGGTAGATAAGGGTAGATAGGTTTCCTTTACATTACACAGCAAGGGGGGGGGGACAACGATAAGACGTAAAGACGAATTTACTACAGAATTTCCATAGTGTGACAACCTGACGCGTCCACTTTAGTGGGTTGGCCCAAAGCCTTGTTGTTCCTTTTTCACACAAGTGTGTTTAATTCACGCAAAGTTTGATTTACTTCTCTTAAGTCTACTTTTTGCAAACATAGGTAGTTTACTTTTCCATAATTTAATTTCATGTACGTGTGTCTTGCAAATTTACGTAGTTTACTTTCCTTCCATCTACTCTTATGCAAGTGTGCTATCTCTTCAGCAAGCTTAGGTGTTGCATTCAGATCTGTTACATTCGGCTCATTTTTTTAAGGTGTGTTTACATTTTTCATAAGGTATTTTATTTTCAAATGTGTGATATGTTTCGTAATTAGATTCTAAAGAATATATATATATATATATATATATATATAAACAAAAACAAAATGTTGGGTGCAGTAAGAGCCCCAACCACTAATCCTTATGTGAAGCAATACCTACCAACCAAGACATGGATTCAGAGGTGACCATCAGTTTGAGAAAACTCTCTCAAATCCTAATAACAGTTGGGATCTCGATTTCTTCTTCTCAAGAAGAACACAACTTGAAAGAAGTCAAGAATTTATCTAACTCTCCAGAAATAATAGAATAGACATAGTCTCATGAGATACAAACCGACTCTCCTTGCCAATATTTCAAGGAAATCGAAAAATTGGAGACTATATTCGATGGAGAGAGACCTGAAATTGAAGAGTTCTCCACATATCTATCGATAGAACCTTCATGTACTCAAGCAATTGAACATTTAAAAGAATAGGAAATGCATGGTTTGAGAAAGAAAGGTGACTATCAAGATTCCATCGAGCATTGGTTCGAAGAGGTAACGCGGTCACAATACCGTTCCTTCCTTCAACACCTTCTGATGCAGAAACAAGTAAGTTGGTTGGTATTCCACATTCTGGTAATCACTATAATAACCATCGCATATGTGGATAAATGTATATTTTCTATGTTGATTCACACTTGGTTACATTGGAAGAGCTCATATACCTGAATAACAATGTTTTCTTTCTTCTTAGGGTAGGGAAATATGTATATAAATAAAATGTTGCATTCTTAGTTTAGGGAATAATGCAACTTCATTTTTTTTCTTTCTTTCTTTTCAAATAAAAGAACTAAGAATACGATCATGTTAATGACTAAAACAAAACAATATTACATCATTATTCATTTTCATACCTGAATATTTATAATTATACCACTTACTCAAGACCAAATTTAAACATCATGGGGATGTGTCATAAATTAAGGTCTATCTAAAACCTAGAGGTCACTCGTACATCCTAGCTTCATTATCAGGGCATGTTATTTAGGCATTGTTACTACAGGGTAGCATAAGGGTGAATGAAATTCCTAGTTTGTGGGGAACACTACTATAACTCTATATGAAAGAGACGAGATTTGGGACTAGAGACACCTTTCATTCATTATCTTATGGCTTCGTCCAATTTACACTAAATACATCAATCGTGTGTATCTTTGATTCAATAGATTCCTCTTGTAGCCTTTATTTTGGTTCCATTATAATAAAAAAGAGAAGACTAGATGTCCTCTAATCCATATACCATCCCCCCAATAGCATGGTTTTTAGAGCTGCTCCCCCACTGCTCCTTCATAGGCAAAATCATTTTTTGAATATCTATAGGGACTGGAAACATTGGGATAAGAGCCTCTGATAGAAAACAGGTTTAAAAGGTTAACCCGTTGGGGTACTGAATAGGCTCACTGGAAGTGAGTACCAGCCTATGGTATGACTAGGTAAACCCAACGGGGTACTTAACATTCCCGACTAAAAGAGGGGAATCTGCCTAGGAAGGACAGCTTGTTAAAAAATAAAAAATAAAAAGAGTCTTAAAAAAAGAGAAAAAAATATGAAAATGACTTTGTGATAATAAAGGTTGTTGAGGGTCTACTAGAGGAAGGTATGTATGGTTGATCTAAAGAAAATGAACTCCATCAATCTGCCATTTGAGAACGTTTGTAAGTTGCACTTAAGACCCTACTATCTAACTCATACTATCCCTAGGATATCACTATCCTAGAAGTGGGACCCATAAACTTAGGAGTCTAATGAAATTAAAATGCAAACTCTATCCATAATTACTTGAATAATGATAAACCTTTGAGAGGTAGTAGGGATGACTGGTTTTCTATAGGCTTTATTGACTATCTATACCCTCATGTTTTCTATTTTAACCCAGTCTTAATTCATTCATGGCACGAGGATGTGTCATACCTTTGGTCTAGGGGAAAGGGTGTCTCAATTAATTTGTATGGTCTTCATAAGCATGAATTATTACTAGTGGTGGAATTTATGTATTACGAAAACTTAAATAATATGAAGTTGTTTTGGTCATCTCATAACATAACCTTTTTTTCTAAGTTCTAGTTTTCATGCAATAATCAAGTTGGCTCCATTTTGTTGAACGATTGCTTATAAACTATTTATAATCAAGCAGAGTTTTTGAATAAATAAAATACCACTTCTCATTCACTCATGGCATAAGGACATGCCATACCTTTGGTCTAGGGGAATGTTGGGCCTCGAAATTGTCTTTTATAATGGTTTATTTACATTAATTTCCGACCTATTTACCGTAATTTAATACATTTATGTTCAATAAGGTTGTGTTTTACTCTATTTTATTAATTAAATTCTCGTAAATGTAAAATAGGACAAAAATGTTATTTTTATGTATTAAATGTAGTATTTTGCAAATAATAGATGTTCTGCACTCCATTCAGCCCATTCTTTCGGTCCTAAGTTCTAAATTAGATTTGATTGCATGTTAGTTTACTGGTTTGGCTTACCTATTTCTTCCGATTCTTGTTAGTCATGTTGATCCTACATGTGAAAGTCAGAACCAGGAATTGATCATAAATTTATGACAATATTTTAGATAAATTAATGGAATATTAAAAAAAATATTATTTTAAAAACAAAATTTGTTTAAATCTAAAATAAAAGGAAATTAGTATAAAACAAATTTGAGAACATCCATAATATAAAGTATTTAAAAATAAGGATTTAAAATGGAAATGTATTAAATTATGGTAATTACATGTTAAAAATCTATATCCATTGACTTTTCATTTAAAAACATAAAACCATTTATCAATGCCATTTCATAATCATATTTGTTTTAAACTAGCATACTTTCTTTTATGTGCAGGATGTGAAGTAATGCGTGCATGAAGAATTAACGAACTAGAATGATTCGCAGCATATCATTTGAAGAAGGGTGACAAAGAAACAAACTCACAAATGGATGGTGGTTTAGCCAATAGAAATCAAGCACCCAACCACCAATGTGGCCAACAAACCAGCAAAAAATCTGCTCAGAATCCGGATTTATGAACAAAGTTTAGTTACAGGTCATTTGGATGTTCATCCAGACGCCCATTTTGACCACGTGTTTTTAACAAACAACATATTTTCGGGCTATATTTTTGAGCAAATAGAAGAAAAATGAAAAATTCTAGCACACATGGGTTTTGTGCAGAATAGACCCATTTCGGTCGTAGTGAGGAATTTTTGCAAACTTCAAAGCCATTTGGGAGAAAATTGTGGTTCTCTGCAACCAAATTTTCTAGAAATTGTGGTTGGTCATTTTCTGAATTCGTTCTTGTTTTGATGGGTAGTTTTACAGCATTGAAGACCCTCTATTTTTATAGAAGGGTGGTCGACTACTCTCCCTTGTAATCATTATATAAATACCTCTTTGGTTTTGGAGAGGAAGGTAGAAAAACTCTTTGTAAATACTTGCTTCAATTTAATAAAATGTCTATGTTTCAACTGTTGATGAGTATTTTCATGCTCTATTGGTGATTGATCTAAGTTAGAAACAACCCCTGATTGCTGACAAGGGCCCCTCAACAACCAGATATTTTTCATTGTGTATATTTTGTTATTTCTTTTATGTAGATAAGTAGTTTTCACTTTCAGTATTTAACTTGGTTTTCCTCTAGATGGTGTTGTTTTGTTTCCTCTAATATATTTCTTGTTGTTAATACAATTTACATATTCAGAATTTAAATGACCGGTCATTCATACCTCCTTTCAACTTGTATTTTTGTTTTTCATTTGCAATTAGCTAGAATTCGTATTATTCCAGTAGTTCAAGCTTAGTTTATGATTAAATTCAGTTTTGCTAATTTTCCTGTAGCTGTAGATTAAATTAGTTTACCTTTCATCCCTATTTTATTATACAATAGACAATGATGTCTTTCAATTATGAATTGAGTTTAATTTATTTTATAGATTGAATTTAATCATTAGCTAGGTTTAATTTATGTCTTTTACATTTTGTTATCATTTGCATGGATAAGATGATCTCGAAATCATTTAGATTAACGATTTCTTGACATTTTAGAGCTTTTTGTGTACAGACTGTCATTCATACCGCTTGTTCTGCCTGTCATCCAAACCTGTGTTCTAGCCTGTCATTCAGCCATTAGCATTGTCAATCTGTTTTAAGCTTGTTTCTTTAGCTTTCTGATTATGTTTCGATTGTGTTGGTTACGTAATGGTTATGTTTATATTTAGGATCATAGGTTAGATTGTTTAAAGCATTTATTAAAGTTTTATTCCTATTTTTCTCCTTTCACCCTATGGATTTTGTTTTGGTTTATTGTGGTTTCTAATTTCCTTCTTCAACCTCGTTGTAATATTTTGTAATTATATCTTTGGTTTATATTGTTTTCATTTTTCCCTTCGTATTAGATGCATTGGTTTTCAGTATATTAAAGTTTGATGATAAAAGTTCACATAACCCAGTCTAGTGCAAGTTTACTTTTCAAGTTGTAGATCAATTGCATGATCTTTTTATGACTGGTTAATATTCCTTAGTTTATGGTATAGTCTGCTGAAGAAGTAGAGTAGAAGTTTTTTTTTCTTTTTTTGTTGTTGTAGGTTTGCTTATAGATTGAATATATTTCCAGTTATTGTTTTTTACTTAGTTTTAGATTTAATTATAAAGATCCAAGTTTAGTTTGATTTGATTCGTCTATTGTTTTGCAATGCATTTATTTACGCTTGGTATTTAGAATAATATGTGCTTTGCTTTCTATGAATCCGCAGTTACTTCCTTTGCTTTCTACGAATTTTCAATTAAATAGTTCACTTCTTTCTATAAATCAGTTGCACTAGCATTATTAGATAGGCATTTACTTCTGTATACATGGAATAGTCTCCAATTTATAATGTAGATCAGATAATTTGTTGTAGGTAGTTAGTTTTTCTTTCATTAGTTAAATCACTTTCAGACCAAGCGACTGCTTTCTAGATTAGCATCTACAATTCCCTTCCATAGAATATATTAGCATAGCATTAGACTAGTTTGAATCCCAGTTATTAATTAGTTTCCTTCCTTTATAGAATAGATTATATTATATTTGAATTTATAATTCAAGTTCTTATTTAATTTCTTGTTTCCATAAATAGATTAAATTCTTGCATTTGAATTATGAAAGTCATGCATGTCGATTAAAATCATATAGTTTCATGCTAGCGCATTTGTATCTTTAGTTAGCTTAGGTTAGTTCAAGCCTACAATCTTGCACATATAGTGTTTGCATCTCACAAGCTATCTTCCTGGGTTGACAATTAAGTGTTGAATTAGATATTGCATATTTTACCCAACATTTTAGCGTCATTTTCGGTGAGGTGCTAAAGGGATTGGAGTCTAGGTAGATAAGGGTAGATAGGTTTCCTTTACGTTACATATCAAGAGGGAGGGGAAATGATAAGACTCAAAGATGACTTCACTATGTAATTTCCATAATGTGACAGCCTTATGCATCCACTTTAGTGGGTCACCCCAAATCCTTGTTGTTCCTTTTTTCGCATAAGTGTCTTTACTTCACGCAATTTTATTTACTTCTCCTAAGTGTACTTTTTGAAAACATAGGTAGTTTACTTTCCCATTGTTAAATGAACTTTTCCTTCCACAAACGTAGATAATTTTCTTTTCCATAATTTATTTCATGTACGTGTGTCTTGCAAATTTAGGTAGTTTACTTTCCTACTATTTACTCTTATGCAAGTGTGTTATCTCTTCAGCAAGATTAGGTGTTGCATTTAGATCTATTATGTTCGGTTCATTTTTTTTAAGGTGTGTTTGCATTTTCCATAAGGTATTTTCTTTTCAAATGTGTGATATGTTTCATAATTAGATTCTAAAGAAAAAAGAAAAAAGAAAAAAAAAGAAAAAAAAAAAAATATATATATATATATATAAACAAAATTTTGGGTGCACTAAGAGCCCCAACCACTAATCCTTGTGTGAAGCAAGACCTACCAACCAAGACATGGATTCAGAGGTGACCATCAATTTAAGAAAACTCTCTCAAATCCTAGCAGTAGCTGGAATCTCAATTTCGTCTTCTCAAGAAGAACACATCTTGACAGAAGTCAAGAATTTATCTACCTCTCCAGAAATAATAGAATAGTCACAGTCTCATGAGATACAAATCGGCTCTCCTTGCTAATATTAAAAGGAAACCGAAAACTTGGAGACTATATTCGATGAAGAGAGACCTGAAATTGAAGAGTTCTCCACATATCTATCGACATACCCTTCATGTACTCAAGTAATTGAAAATTTAGAAGAAGAGGAAATGTATGGTTTGAGAAAGGAATGTGACTATCAAGATTCCATCGAGCACTGGTTCGAAGAGGTAACGTGGTCACAATACTGTTCCTTCCTTTTACACCTTTCGGATGCAAAAACAAGTAAGTTGGTTGGTATTCCACATTCAGGTAATCACTGCAATAACCATCGCATATGTGGATAAAAATATATTTTCTATGTTGATTCGCACTTGGTTGCATTGGAAGAGCTCATATACCTGAATAACAATGTTTTATTTCTCCTTAGGTTAGAAAAATATGTTTATAAATAAAATGTTGCATTCTTAGTTTAGGGAATAATGCAACTTCGTTTTTTTTCTTGCTTTCTTTTCAAATAAGAGAACTAAGAATACGATCATGTTAATCACTAAACCAAAACCATCTTACATCATTATTCATTTTCTTACATGCATATTTCTAATTATACCACTTACTCAAAACCAACCTTATACATCATGGGGATGTGTCATAAATTAAGGTCTATCAAAAACCTAGAGGTCACTTGTACATCCTAGCTTCATTATCAGGGCATGTTATTTAAGCATCTTTACTACAGGGTAGCATAAGGGTGAATGAAATTCCTAGGTTGTGGGGAACACTACTATAACTCTATATGAAATATGCAAGATTTGGGACTAGAGACACCTTTCATTCATTATCTTATGGCTTCATCCACTTTACACTAAATCCATCAATCGTGTGTATCTTTGATTCAGTAGATTGCTTTTGCAGCCTTTATTTTGGTTCCATGATAATAAAAAAGAGAAGACTAGCTGTCCTCCAATCCATATACCATCTCCCCCTATAGCATGGTTTTCAGAGCTGCTCCCTCACCACTCCTTCATAGGAAAAATCATTTTCTGAATATCTATAGGGATTGGAAACATTGGGATAGGAGACTCCGATAGAAAATGGGTTTAAGAGGTTAACCCACTGGTGTATTGAATAGGCTTACTGGAAGCAGGTACCAGCCTGTGGTATGACTAGGTAAACCCGACGGGGTACTAAACAAGCCCGACTAAAAGAGGGGAATCTACTTGGGAATGATAGCTTGTTAAAAAAGAAAAAAGAAAAAGAGTCTTAAAAAAAATATAAAAAAATATGAAAATGACTCTATGATAATAAAGGTTGTTGAGGGTCTACTGGAGGAAGGTATGTATGGTTGATCTAAAGAAAATGAACTCCATCAATCTGTCATTTTAGAATGTTTGTAAGTTCCACTTAAGATCCTATTGTCTAACTCATAGTATACCTAGGATATCACTATCCTAGAAGTGGGACCCATAAAATTAGGAGTCTAATGAACTTGAAATGCAAACTCTATCCATAATTACTTGAATAACGATAAACCTTTGAGAAGTAGTATGGATAATTGGTTTCCTATAGGCTTTATAGACTATCTATACTCTCATGTTTTCTATTTTAACCCAGTCTTAATTCATTCATGGCACGAGGATTTGCCATACCTTTGGTCTGGGGAAATGGAGTCTCAATTAATTTATATGATCTTCATAAGCATGAGTTATTACAAGTGGAAGAATTGTATGTATTACAAAATCTTAAATAATATGAAGTTATTTTGGTCATCTCATAACATAACTTTTTTTTCTAAGTTCTAGTTTTCATGTAGTAATCAAGTTGGCTCTGTTTTGCTAAAAGATTGCCTCTAAACTATTTATGATCAAGAAGAGTTTTTGAATAAATGAAAGACCACTTCCAATTGATTCATGGCATGAGGACGTGCCATAGCTTTGGTCTGGGGGAAAGTTGGGCCCCTAAATTGTCTTTTATAATGGTTTTACTTATATTAATTTTCGACCTATTTACCATAATTTAATACATATATGTTCAATAAGGTTGTCTTTTACTCTTTTTTATTAATTAAAATATCGTAAATGTAAAATAAGACAAATATGTTATTTTTATGTATTAAATTTAGTATTTAGCAAATAATAGGCATCCTGCACTCCATTCAGCCCCTTCTTTCGGTCCTAAGTTCTGAATTAAATTTGATTGCATGTTAGTTTACTGGTTTGGCTTACCTGTTTCTTCTGATTCTTGTTAGTCATGTCGATCCTACATGTGAAAGTCAGAACAAGGAATTGATCATAAATTTATGACAATATTTTAGATAAATTAATGGAATATTAAAAACAAAATTATTTTTAAAACAAAATTTGTTTAAATCTGAAATAAAAGGAAATTAGTATAAAACAAATTTGAGAACATCTATAATATAAAATATTTAAAAATAAAGGTTTAAAGTAGAAATGTATTAAATTATGGTAATTACATGTTAAAAATCCATATCCGTTGACTTTCCATTTAAAAACATAAAACCATTTATCAATGCCTTTTCATAATCATGTTTGTTTTAAACTAACAGACTTTCTTTTATGTGCAGGCTGTGAAGCAATGCACGCATGAATAATTAACGAACTAGAATATTTCACAGTATATCACTTAAAGAAGGATGACAAAGAAACAAACTCATAAATGGATGGTGTTTCAGCCAATAGAAATCAAGCACCCAATTGTCAATGTGACCAACAAACCAGTATAAAATCTGCTCAGAATCCGGATTTTTGAAGAAATTTTAGTTACAGGTCATTCGGACGTTCATCCAGATGCCCATTCTAACCACATGTTTTTAATAGACAACAGATTTTTTGGCTAGATTTTCGGGAAACTAGAAGCGAAATTGAAAATTCTGGCACATGGGTTTTGTGCAGAATAGACCCTTTTCGGTCACCATGTGGAATTTTCGCAAACTTCAAATCCATTTGGGAGAAATTCGTGGTTCTCTAAAACCAAATTTTAAAGAAATTATGGTTAGGCGTTTTCTGAATTCGTTCATGTTTTGATGGGTAGTTGTTATAGCATTGAATACCCTCTATTTTTAGAGAAGGGTGGTCGACCTACTCTCCCTTGTAATCATTACATAAATACCTCTTTGTTTTTGGAGAGGAAGGTAGAAAAACTCTTTGTAAAACTATGCTTCAATTTAATAAAAAGTCTATGTTTCAGTTGTTGATGAGTATTTTCGTGCTCTGTTGGTGACTGATCTAAGTTAGACAGAACCCCTAATTGTTGAGAAGGGACCCTCAACAACCAGAGGTTTTTCACTGTATATATTTCATTATTTATTTTATGTAGATAAGTAGTTTTCACTTTCAGTATTTAACTTGGTTTTCCTGTAGATGGTGTTGTTTTGTTTCCTGTAATATATTTCTCGTTGTTAATACATTTTACATATTTAGAATTTAAATGACCGATCATGCATACCTCCTTTCAACTTGTCTTTTCGTTTTTCATTTGCAATTAGCTAGAATTTGCATTATTCCAATAGTTCAAGCTTAGTTTATGATTAAATTCAATTCTGTTAATTTTCCTGTAGCTGTAGATTAAATTAGTTTACCTTTCAACTCTATTTTATTATGCAATAGATAATGATGTATTTTAATTATGAATTGAGTCTAAGTTATTTTATAGATTGAATTTAATCATTAGGTAGGTTTAATTTATGTCTTTTACATTTTGTTATCATGTGCATGGATCAACTGATCTCAAAATCATTTAGATTAATGATTTCTTGACATTTTAGTGCTTTCTGTGTGCAGACTATCATTCAGACAGGTTGTTCCGCCTGTCATCCAGACCTGTGTTCTAATCTGTTTTCCAGCCTATCATTTAGCCCTTAGCATTGTCAATCAGTTTTAAGCTTGTTTCTTTAGCTTTCTGATTATGTTTCGACTATGGTGGTTAAGTAATGGTTATGTTTGTCTTTAAGATCATAGGTTAGATTGTTTAAATAATTTATTAAAGTTTTATTCCTATTTTTCTCCTTTCACCCTATGTATTGTGTTTTGGTTTATTGTGCTTTCTGATTTTTTTATTCAACATCGTTGTAATGTTTTGTAATTATATCTTTGGTTTAGATTGTTTTCATTTTTCTCTTCATATTAGATGCATTGGTTGTCAGTATTTTAAAGTTTGATGATAAAAGTTCACATAACCTAGTTTAGTGTAAGTTTACTTTTCAAGTTGTAAATCAGTTGCATGATCTTTTTATGATTGGTTAAGATTCCTTAGTTTATGGTATAGTCCGCCGAAGAGGTAGAGTAGAAGTATTTTGTTTTTTTGTTGTAGGTTTTCTTATAGATTGAATATATTTCTAGTTATTGTTTTTTACTTAGTTTTATATTTGATTATCAAGCTCCAAGTTTAGTTTGATTTGATTAGTCTATTGTTTTGCAATGCATTTATTTATGCTTGGTATTTAGAATAACATGTTCTTTTCTTTCTACGAATATGCGGTTACTTCCTTTGCTTTCTACGAATTTGCAATTAAATACTTCATTGCTTTCTATAAATCGGTTGCACTTTCATTCTTAGATAGGCATTTACTTCTGCATACATGGAATAGTCTCCAATTATAATATAGATCAGATAATTTGCTGCAAGTAGTTATTTTTTCTTTGATTAGTTAAATTGCTTTCGAACCAAGCGATTGCTTTCTAGATTAGTATCTGCAATTTCCTTCCATAGAATATATTAGCATAGCGTTAGACTAGTTTGAATCCCAGTTATTAATTAGTTTCCTACCTTTATAGAATAGATTAGATTATATTTGAATTTATAGTTCAAGTTGTTAGTTATTTTTTTGTTTCCATAGATAGATTAAATTCTTGCATTTGAAATATGAAAGTAATACATTTAGATTAAAATCATATAGTTGCATGTTAGCGCATTTGCATCTTTAGTCAGCTTAGGTTAATTCAAGCCTTCAATCCTGCACATATAATTCATGCATCTCACAAGCTACCTTCGTGGGTTGACAATTAAGTATTGAATTAGATAGTGCATATTTTACGCAACAGGAGGTTGGATGGATGATGCAGCATACTATGTCATAGGTTTTGCAAGACCATAGGAGGTGGGGTCGGTTGAGCTGGAGGAGGTTGTGCCTATGGGATATGGCCAAGTGAGGGACTTGGTGGGTATATTGTCCATAAGTGTTTCAGAAGGAACATGGATGATTGGTTCGCAAATCCGTATTCTTTCCCTATTGTGGTGGTTTTTTAGGGTCTTGATTCACAGCATGGGACCCATTATTTCCCATAGGGTTAGGAGGAGGTCTTCTTCCTCCCTAGCATTGCTTATTCTCACGATTATGCCCTCATCTTCAGTTCTACTGGGAGTGATGGTTTTTTGGGGTAGGTTGGTTTGGTGGTTGGTTCTGTTGGGTGTAGACATGTTGTTGGTGTGAAGGGGAACTTGAGGGGTTGTTGCTACAATAGGATATGGCGGTGGGTTAGGAAAAGGATAGTAAGGTTGAGCTACCATAGGTGGAGCATATCCTTGATGTGGGTTCCTGTAAGTAGGTTCATGGACCTAAGGGGTCGAGGTTGAGGGTTCTTAGTAAGGTGATGCTCTAGAATTGGAGGTAAGATAGGACAAGTCGATACCATAACCCAAGATAGGAATAAATCCCATCGCTGGTGGGGTGTCACTTGGGAGAGCACTATATGGAGGAGTCACTATTGTATATTTTGGCTTTGATGCACCTTGGTAATATACATGGTTTTAAACCCGTATCATATGATGTACTCAAATATTGTAAAGGAGCTAGTGTTCCAGTATATTGAACATGGCATCCCTAGCTATGAATTTGTATATCACATTACTATGTATTTGTTTCAGGTATTTCCTGTGCTCCATTTGGACCTCTGAGTTCTCCAAGATAATTCTATAATGTATTTCGGCCATTGCTTCCCTCTAACCTCACACATTAGGGGGAATATATTATCAATCCAAATGGCACTTCTCCGTCCAAGTGCCGACATTCTTTATGTTGGTACACAAAAGGACATATTAGGATTAAAGTTTGCCAAAACACTATAGATGGGCATGACTTGGGATGCATTTACCCTTAAACCAGCTTGCTATATAATTTTTTCTAAGTGTTGAGTTGCGTACGCGACTATCTTCACTGCAACTCATGTACTGTATGTGACTATCTACATTGCAACCCACATACACCAGCATACACGGGTTTCCTTTGAGCAAATTGCATGGCATACATGGGTTGCCTATATCAATAGTTGCGTACACCTTAGTTTGACCTTAAAAAATATAAAACGTGATTAATTGAGATTAGTTGGGCCCTAATCCTTAACTATCCCAATTGTTTCAACCACCCCAACCTTCAAAATCACTCTATTTCCCAAAGTATAAATAGAGGCCTTGGGGAGGGTATTAAGGAATCATGATTGGAGAGAAACATTGTACTGGTGGTATATCTTCAGAAGTCTTAAAGCAACAAAACTTAGAGTCCTCTGCTTGTAGAGGATTCCTTGTCTCAGAAGCTGGGTTGTACTCTTATCTCATTCACTGATTGTTAATAAAGAGAATTCTTCTTCCAACATTGTGTTGAGTCTATTTCATGTATTGTGGTTAATGAATGTATTTGATTATATATTTGATATATTGTTTATCTAACCTCTTATATATACATGCATCAGATATTACTTGTAGAATTTTCTCTTTACCGATGAAAGAGGTTCATCCCTGGAAGCTTTGGAGAGAAGAGGAGTGGGATAAGATCAAGCTTGGATCAACCATCGGTAATCAGGTAAGTCAATACTTTCTTCCTATTCCCTTTCTATTCTCTGTTAAAGCTGATTGTCTGCAAGGTTAGTAGTAATTTGGTAACCCCAGACCCTAGGTTACAAGGGTGCTTAATCCTAAACAACAGAACTGGCGACTCTGCTAGGGAGTCCAGCCTATTGTGGGTTAGTCCTGTAGATACTTGCCCAGTCTTTGCTCTGATTAAGTGTGTGGTTTTCTATCTTGGCTTTGATTTGCAGTATTGTGTTTAGAGACCTATATTATTTTTCTTTTTGATTTTTTTTTGTATGCGGGTTGTTGTACTACACAGTCGCGTACAACAACTTGTATACACGGGTTTCTCTATTGAACAGTTGCGTACAGTACACTAGTTGCTGTATTAAACAGTTACATACATCTTTTAGCAACAAATTGTTTTTGGGTAGGGTTGCTTGTCCCTATATTATTTGGATTTTTCTCTGCTTTAGGATCTTCTATTGCTGGCATCTTACTGGAGGTCTTAGAGTCTTGTACACCATACTTTGTACGTTTCAGTAAGCCCTTGAGTTTTTTTTGTTTGAGTCTTCTTTCATTTAGCAATTTGAAGTGTTGTGTATCTGAATCAGTGATCAGGATTTTAGATACCTTGTACTCTGTACCAATTTCGAGTAGTCTCAGTTTGTCACTTTCCCTTTAGTGATTTCAGTGGATTTTATTCATTATTTCTTTGCAGGCTAGGTGTTTTCCAAGTCTCATCCTTAGGTGGTTGTATTTGGTTCTTACAAGTCTGCTATACTTCATATTGCTTGCTTTATGGTCTGATTATTCAAGCATACTCAAGAAATTTTGCATTTAGGTGCATAGTAATTTTTTAAGAGTTTGAAAAGTGAAGAAAAAAATTGGAAACATTTGCATTTTAATTGCATATTGTAGTTTTATTTTCAGTGTTTTCGAATAAAATCTCAAAAATTACAAAAAATAAGTCTTATTCTTCTCATACTTAGTTGTAATTTCATTAGTTCATATCTACAAAAAGAAAAAGAAGCTTGATTTAAGTAGTTATAATTTTTTTTGGAATTCATTTTATACACCTTATTACTTTTCTTATCGATTCTATAATATCATAGTCATTCACTCCACTTAACCTCTGACTAAGAACAACCCTTAAAATGAACGCTATAATTTATAATTTATTAGTAAGTTTTGTTTTATAGGGTCATACACCTACTATCTTAGACTAGACTCGTGGGATAGGAAGTGTAAACTCCCCACAAATACTTAAATTTAGACGTAGTTGGCCAATCGATAGGTAAATCCTTCTCTGTGTTGATAGTATCTGGGAAGCTCCTCTCAAACGGGAGTTAAGAATGAGGCCACGTGGAGGCTTGGACTGAGGATATAACCCTCTTATTCCTTGTCAAAACATAGACCAAGGTTTTTACACATCTGGGGATTCTATCCTAGACATATTTTCGGGCTCTGCTACCTTGCCCATGCATACGAATTAGGCTTGTGACTATCCCCCCAGACTATTGATATAGTTAAGGTAGCCTTTAGTCTCTTTGACATCTAGGGTTTATACACAAGTAAACTGGAAGGCTATTTCTGGTTCACCTTAGATGGGCTTGGAAGGTAACCCTTGTTGAAAGTGTAGGAGGACGGTGGGTGATTCCTCCACTTGTTCCTAAGATCCTCTTCAAGGACGCCAAGAAACTGTCTTTCAAATTTCTTCGGGAAAGCATATCTTATACCCCTTGTGATTGTTGAGACTTTAGGAAATTTTGTAGTGATTTCTTTGTGATTTGTCTGTGTTTAACCAACCTTAGGGTGTGAAGAGTCAAATTTATAATCATGGAAGACCAATCTGTCAGAAGTTCATGAAGGTTGCAAAACCTTCCTCCATTTATCACATTGGAACCTCCACCTCCCCCTCAAAGGCAGAGATTAGACACGGACGTTTATTTCAAACCGATAGGAGTTATTGAAGTTCTAGGTGAACTAAAACTTAGGGAAAACCATTTTGATTTAACTACAGTTGATATAGAATACTTGTCGGCTGATGAGTTTTCAAGGAATTTTAATTCACCTCTAACTGAATTAAACGATCCTGTGATTGTTTAGGTTCATCATTTCAACTCACCCGTGATTGGTATCTATCTGGGCAGACTAATGTCTACTTTAGGAGAAATTTTTTCTACTTCCACCTCAGCTACTCCAGCTGAAGGGGTTCCACCTCCCTCGATAGGTGCCCCTAGAACAATTATACCTACTACACCTTTAACTCCAGCTAGCCAGGTGGTTCAACCACCATCGCCCATAAGTTTACCAGGTACTTCTGGTGGTATGGTCACTGGGATTCCTAGTGTACCTTCAGTTCCTACTTCCTTCGCACACACTTATCAGACTAGTCCTATAGGATCCTTGACATTTGTCCAGGGTTTTCCTTGGAATGGGGGGCACATTCCCCCATCCACTCCATATGTAGGTCCAACACCCGCATATGTACGGGTGCAGTTCAGAAACCCTAATCCTTATGGTCAAGGTTTCAAACTCTGGTTTCAGCTCCCTTCACAAGCTCTCCTTTCTCTCTTTTCAGCAGAGGGATACCTTCTCCTGTGTTCCAAACCCCAACTTCGACTGTGGAAGTTAGAACCTCATACACTGTACTGCACATGAGAAATCCACTGGCTTATGGATGAAATCCTTTCCAAAGAAGCCCAACCACTTTGCAACCGGCAGGAGGGGGAAACCCTGCCTTCACATATGGGAACACGGGGGCAAGTCCTTCTAATCCCCAAGCTGGTACTTTTAATGCTCTGGCTAGACCCAATCTCACTTTCCTAGCAACATTAAACTTGCCATATTTTTTGAAACTAATGAATGACTCGGTGAGACATAACTCCTCCTGGCCACCCGTTCCTACCAAGATTCCCTCGAACATTCTGAAATTTGAAGGCAAATTTGGTGATGATCTAGGAGCTCATGTCACCACTTTCCATTTATGGTGCTCTTCCAACTCATTGAATGACGCTACAGTTTGGTTGAGGTTGTTCCAAAGTGTTGATGTAATTGTAACTTCGAAATGTATTCACTTGTATTTATTATGTATTGTAACCCGATGTTTATTCTAGGATGTACTTATGTCATGTCATGCCCCGATGTTCCTATTGGGAGGATCTATAATGTAAGCAAGTCATGTCAAGTCATTGTGGGTAACCCTCCTATTGTCTAAGGGTTAAATTCCATGCAATTCCGGGGCACTAGGGTTATTAGACTCACCTAGTGAAGTCGGCCCTAGTAGGGTTTTAGTCATGTCAGGAATTAGTATAAATAGAGAGGTGACCTCTCTATTTATCATACATCTCATACACACTCAAGTGTAGTGCATAGTTGAGGAAGGAGAAGACATTGGGGCTAGATAAAAAGAAGGTTACTATTGTCGGGAGATCATTTTACTGTTTTGGGTTTCACTTTAGTGTTGATTCTATCTTTGAGGAATTTGTGAGGTTTTCTCCATTTATGGTTTCCCCGAGGAAAAACACCGTGTTCATTATCTCTTGTGTTTGATTGATGTGCTTGTTGTTCTCTCAGTTAAAGATCCTAATGAAATGCTAGATTAATGTTTAAAATTTAACATGGTATCAGAGCTTACCTGAGAAGAAGACACTGTGCAGCTGCGGGAACTAGGGATTCCTAGTTTGTGGATCTCTGTCCATATATTTTCATAAAAATTAGGATGGAATAACTCTCCTCCCTATGGTGCATCATTTCGTTGAAGCAGAATCCAATTCTGAGGTTTTTCAGTTTTGGACCCGACACTGCTGCCAGAAATTAGGGCTTTTCACAGAAGTGGAATTTTTTAGTGAGCCTAGGCCTGGATTGATATCCTCCACAAAATCAAAGTTAGGGATCAAATTCAAAGCATTTGGTTGGAAAAAACTTCAAAAAACCAAAACCCTAATCTGCTCCTGAACTAGCACTGCAGGATTTCAACTCCAAATCCAGATCTGACATCTTGACCTGGTAAGATCTAAATCTTTTGTATTTCCATTTGAGGTTCTCAGTTAAGATGTATCATCATACCAAGCTTGATGAAAAGCTTGAGGGATCTGATAAATTTTGAGCTTGGAATTATAGGATCTCCTTGGTCCTGGAAGAAAATGAGTTGGACTCCTATATCTCTGAGGAGGTTCCAGTTCCAGAGGGAGATGAGGCCAAGGCCTTACATAAGAAGAAGTTGGCTATGGAAAAGAGGATTCTATCAAGTATCACCTCATTCCTCAGGTTTCCTCCCTAAAGAAAACTAAAGCCATGTTTGATTCCCTAACCAAATTGTTTGAAGGGAAGAACATTAATTGGAAGATGACTCTAAGGAACCAGTTGAAGAATGTCAAGATTCAGAATGAGGAGACCATCCAGTCATATTTCACAAGGGTCTCCTAGTTCAAAGAACAACTAGAAGTTGTAGATGAAGAAGTGGAGAATGCAGAAATTGTGATGACAACATTGAATGGCCTCCCTAGGTCATGGGATTCTTTCATCCAAGGAATCTGTGCTCGAAATAAGTTGGTCAAGTTCAGTATACTATAGGAATAATTTTCTCAACAAGAAGCTCGGATAGCAACTCAAGAATAAAATATGGGAAGTGAAGATCAAGCTCTCATAGTACACTCCAAGAAAGGAAGAATGGAAAATCATAATCACCAAGGTAAGCATTATCATCAAAAAAATAATTTTGTAAGAAAGGATCCATCCATACTCAGATGTTATACATGCGATGAAATAGGACACTTTGATAAAAATTGTCCCAGGAATAAGAATGGATCCAAGAATAAGAGGAACTCCAAAATAATACATCATGATCACACTACTAAGGATGATGATCCTCCCAGGAAGAGAATAAAACAAGAAATTGAAGACTCTTCAAGTGAAGATGAATATGTTCTGATCTCCACTCTCATGGGAACTGTCACTCATGGAAGCAAATATTGGCTTATTGACAGTGGGGCTTCCAAGCACATGAAAGGTTTCGAGGAATCCTTTGAGAACCTATCCGAACATAATTCACCCCATAAGGTGAAGCTTGGGGATGACTTCCAATATCCCATAAAAGTTAGTGGTGAATCCTCCTACAAGCTAGACTCAGAAAAGTCTATAAAAATGAAAGATGTCTTGTTTGTACCAGGACTGAAGAAGAATCTTCAATCCATATCAACATTAGATGCAAAAGGCATGAGGGTTGCATTTCTAGTTGGTCAAGTCCTCATGTGGCCAAGAGGAAAGACTATTGATTATGCAATAGTGATTGGAGAACAAGAAGGAGGTTTATACAAGCTGAAGGGCCATCCAGAACAAGCTATGGTCCATGACACGGTAGAGCCAAATGAACTTTGGCATAGAAGGCTTGCACATGTGCATTACAGAGCACTACCACTTGCAAGAAAAGTTGTTGAAGGTCTTCTAGAAATTCAAGTAAAACATGAATGGGTCTTCAAAGGATGTGTGAAAGGAAAGAACACAAAGAAGACATTTCCAAGTAGCGAAAGCAAAGCAAAAGGAATCTCGGAAATCATCCACTCCGATGTATGTGGACCAATGTCATTAAGTTCACTAAGCGGGTATGTATACTATGTTTCTTTCTTTGATGACTTTTCTAGGAAGACATGGATTTACTTCATGAAGAACAAAGATGAATTTTTCGGCAAGTTCAAGGAATTCAAAGCCTTGATTGAGAACCACACAGAAAATAAAATCAAAATTTTTTTATCAGATAATGGCGGAAAATTCACATCAAATGTATTCAAAAACTTATGCAAATAATCAAGGATTAAGAGGGACTTGTCCACTCCTTACAATCCACAACTGAATGCAGTTGCAGAAAGGAAGAATAGAACCATCATGGAAGCTATGAGAGCAATGCTTCATGATCAAGATCTTCCTATGCATCTATGGGCAGAAGCAACCAGAACATTGGTGTATTTACAGAACCATACTCCACACAGAGTACTTGAGAACAAGACTCCTGAAGAAGTCTTCTCCAGCAAGAAACCGGAAGTCAGCCATCTCAAAATATTCGACTGTCAAGTGTGCATACACATACCAAAAGAAAAGAGAACAAAACTAGATCCTTAAGGAAAGAAGGGTATATTTGTGGGATACTCTGAAAGCTCGAAAGCTTGCAAAATATACTTCCCAAGATTCAAGAAGATTGATATCAGTAGGGATGTAACATTTGATGAAGACACAGCTTACAACAAATCCAGAAAGAGGCCTGTTGAAGATATGGAAGAAGCAGAAGCACCCAGAATTCATGATACAACCATGAATGAAGAAATTCAAGAAGAAGATCGAGAATTTGAAGAACCACAAAAACCTGTAGATCCATCTTCAGAAAATAATCCTCACAAGAGGAAACTTGCTTGGGTACAAGAAGTTATCCAAGGTGCAGAAAGATATGGGGCTTCAGAAGAGAATCACAGAGAAAGAAAGAGAACCAGATCTTGCTCCGAATATGTAGCTTTACTATGTGATGTTATCAATAAAGAACCTTCCAACTATGAAGAAGCGACAAAACGGAAAGAATGGAAGGATGCGATGATCGAAGAGTATCAATCGATCATGAAGAATGATGTTTGGGATGTTGTCCCAAGACCATAAGGGAAGTCGGTTGTAACTTCCAAATGGATCTACAAGATCAAGCATGCTGGAGATGGTATCATAGAGAAATAAAAGGCAATATTTGTGGCTCACGGTTTCTCACAGAAAGAAGTAATAGATTATGAAGAAACTTTGCATCTGTAGCCAGATACACTTCCATCAGATCGATACTTGCTTGGCTGCAGTAATGAAATGGAAGATACACCAAATGGATGTCAAGACTACTTTCTTGAATGGTGTAGTGGAAGAGGAAGTGTATGTAGAACAGCCACTTGGTTTTGAGACACATGATAGGGAGTCTCATGTGTGCATATGAAGAAAGCCCTATATGGTTTGAAACAGGCACCTAGGACATGGTATAGAAGAATTGAAATCTTTCTATCCAGTTTGGGCTTTACCAAGAGTAAAGCAGATTACAACCTTAACTACAAGGTTGAAGATGGCAACCCAATGATGCTTCTAGTAAAGGCAGATGATCTGTTTGTAACAGGTATGGATGGGTTGATTGCTGATATGAAGAGAAAGCTTGTTGCCAAGTTCAAAATGAAGGACTTTGGTATGATGCATTATTTTCTAGGCATGGAGGTGTGGCAGAGTGCAAATGGGATTTCCCTTGAACAAGGGCAGTATGCAGTAGAGATCCTGAAGAGGTTTGGTATGATGGACTGCAAGGCTATGGCCACACCTATGGCATTGAACCTGAAGCTATTGAGCGATGCTTCATTAGAAGCGGTTGATGCTACGATGTATCGTCAGATTCTTGGGTCCTTGATGTACCTAATGAACACGCGACCAGATATTTGCTTTGTTGTGAACACCTTGATCTAGTTCTTAATAGATCCGAGACATGTTCACTTGATTGCTGCAAAGCACATTCTGAGGTACCTGAGGGGTACAATTGATTATGGGCTCAAGTATGAGGTGAATCAAAAGATTAACCTGGAGGTTTATGTTGATTCAGATTGGGTAGGCAATGCCATCGATAGGAAGAGAACTTCGGGGTGTTGCTTTAGTATGGGATCAGGTGCGATCTCTTGGTTTAGCAGGAAGCAATCCTATGTGGCACTAAGTACAGCTGAAGCAGAGTATGTCATAGCTTGTTCAGCTAGTTGTGAGGTAGTATGGCTGTGGAAGATACTGTTTGATTTATTTGATCTCCAGATGGATGCTACTTGTATACATTGTGACAACCAGAGTTACGTGAAGTTGTCAAAGAATCCAGTGTTTCATGACAAGTCGAAGCATATAGAGATCAAGTATCACTATATCAAAGATATGGTGCAGAAGGGAGCAGTGAAGCTCCAGTATGTTGCTACAGAGGAACAGATAGCTGATGTGCTGATAAAGCCATTAGTTAGGGTGAAGTTTGATTACTTCAAGGAGAAGCTTGGTGTTCTCTAGAACGAGGTTTCCTCCAAAGGAAAGTGATGAGACCCATAGCCATTCTAACATGGTGATAGTATTGGTTCCTTCCATGGTCAGATGTAAGGGCTGAGCCATTCTGTCATGGTGAGAGGATTGGTTCCTTCCATGTCAGATATGAGTGTTGAATCCATAGCCATTCTGATGAGTAGGTCAAATGTAAGGGCTGAGCCATTATGTCATGGTGAGAGGATTGGTTCCTTCCATGTTATATGTGAGTGCTGGCCATTCTGACGAGTAGGTCAGATGTAAGGGCAATTGCCATTATCTAGGAGAATGGAGGCACCTAGTTAGTTACCAGGTAGCTCAGTTTGGGACTGGGGGCCATTCTGATATGACTGTAGGATTAGTTCCTACAAGATCAAATGTGAGTGCATGCCTATTAAAACATGCATGTTGGATTGGTTCCTCATATGTGTCGAATGTAAGTGCAAAGCCTTTCTTGATCATTGGTTGAATAGATGTAAGTGTTGAGCCTTTCTTTATCATTGGTTGAACAGATGTAAGTGTTGTGCCTTTCCTGATCATTGGTTGAATGGATGTAAGTGCAAGAGCCTTTCTAACATTGGTTTTCAGATGTAAGTGCAGAGCCTTTTGGCATGGAGGATTGGTTCCTCGCATGGCCCAGTGTAAGTGCTAGGCCATTCCGATCATTGGTTGAACGGATGTGAGTGCTAGGCCTTTCTGACAGGGTTGTGGGCTATGTTACCACATGGTCAGATGTGAGTGATGGGAATTTCCTTTCTGATATGATTATAGGATTAGTTCCTACATGATCAGATGTAAGTGTTGGGCAGGCCATTCTGACTTAAGTGTCAGATATAAGTGCTAAAGAAGACCTACATGGTGGCTAGGCCTACATCTAGCATGAAAAAGGGATGGCTCTGTAGAACTTCCTGTGAAGAGAAGAATCATGAGATAGAACCTATGAATATTTAGTGTTGATGATCCAACAGAGATGATCTAGATCGAGGGATGATCCGGATCCAGAGATGATGCTCCAAAAATGATCCAGATCGAGTGATGATCTAGATCCAGTGATGATGATCCAAATCGAGTGATGATCCAGATCCGAAGATGAATATGACTTGAAGATGAAGATGAATTGAAGACAAAGATGAATTGAAGACAAAGATAACGAGATGATATAGAGAAGAAGACCAGTGATGACAATTNCCTTCCTAGTTAAGAGGGAGTGTTGATGTAATTGTAACTTCGGAATGTATTCACTTGTATTTCTTATCTATTGTAACCCGATGTTTATTCCGGGATGTACTTATGTCATGGCATGCCCCGATATTCCTATCGGGAAGATCTATAATGTAAACAAGTCATGTCAAATCATTGTGGGTAACCCTCCTATTGTCTAAGGGTTAAAGTCCCCGCAATTCTGGGGCACTAGGGTTATTAGACTCACCTAGTGAAGTTGGCCCTAGTAGGGTTTTAGTCATGTCAAGAATTAGTATAAATAGAGAGGTGACCTCTCTATTTATCACACATCTCATACACACTCAAGTGTAGCGCATAGTTGAGGAAGGAGAAGACACTGGGGCTAGATAGAAAGAAGGTTACTACTGTCGGGAGATCATCTTATTGTTTTGGGTTTCACTTTAGTGCTGATTCTATCTCTAAGGAAGTCATTTGAGGAAATTTGCGGTCTAAAATGGGCCTTATAAGAAAACATGCCAACAATGAATTTTGTGAGTTGGAATTCAAGAGCCAATAGAATTTCAATAAAATGAGTCAACCATAAGGGTTTAATTGACATATTTTTCATAAAAGAAAACTACTTTTTTTGTTCGTATTTTCGACATATCGCCTTGTGTTTTTACTCAAATTCCGAGTGGGAGAGCTCGTTGAATGCGGATTTTAATTCTGCATCCAATGAGTACCCACACTGCATACTTTTGATAGACCCTACCACTCATATTTCAGATCACATCCAAGAGTGGAGAAGATGAAAGAGCCTTATCAAAGCTACTATTCCTCCCTATTTTTTACTAGAATGGTTCCTTATATTGCCATATATATCTAAGGATGTATCTACTTTGGGAGTGACCAATGAGGAAGAGGCTATCCTCAGGGCCCAGTAGCTATATTTGATATATTCTCAGTCTGGGATTTTATATGAGATCATCCCTGATGCACCGAGGCCAACACACAATGTAGAGAAACCTAAGCCTGGACCCCATGCCGATGGTGTGGTTGGTTCTGTAAAATCTCCCACTATAGAGTCTTTGGCTAAAAAACCCCATGAGTTATCTGTCAAACATTCTATGGCAGAGGTAGCAAAGGATGCACCCTCACCCTAGGATGCAAATTTTTTTGTACAATCCTGTCAGAAGAGAAATCAGCAACCCGGTGGGAAAAAGAAGAAAGAAAAAAAAGGGTGAGGGAAACCAAAACAAGAAAAAACCCACAAACAATGCTGATGGGGGGGGAAATGAAAATAAGAAGGTGAAATTCCCATGTAAGTTGTGCCATGAAGATCACCTGACCCATCAATGTCCCCTTATGGAACAAGCTCAGAAGCTATTAAAAGGCCAACAACCGGTTGTCCTGAAGGATCCTTTTACCCAAGGACAGAATTTTGCTTCAGCTTCAAATGCAGTAGGGGACACCCCAAATGCTCCTGACCTTAATTATATCAAAATGGTTCAATCCCATACTTTACTCCAGACTAGGAACAAGAACTATGAAATAGATGGTTTGAAGAAGGGTAAGTCGATAGGTGAAACTTCCAACCCTCTCACAATTGTGAAACCTGTCGAACCTATGCCTAAGATACCGAAAAGTGTCTTCAAGAAAACCTTGCACAATCCCAATGCTAGGGCTGTAGGAAACTACTCCATAGTTGAATATTTAGCCTAGAATCCTTGTGCGATGTCGGCTTTAGAGGTGCTACAGAGTTTTCCCACTCAACGAGATGTACTCTCAGCAGCCTTAGGCAGTATGGACTCATCAAGCCTCATGTCAAAGTTTAATTTGTCCGATGTCAAAATTCGCCTGCCATATCATGTAGCCTTATCAATAGATGTAATCCATGGCAGAAAAACCATTGGAAGGGCAATTGTCAATGAAGGTGCTTCTACATGTGTCATGTCCCTATCTTGTTGGAAATCTCTTGGATCTCCAGAGCTGGTTCCATCGAACACCCTACTTACTGCTTTCGATGGAAGATCATTTCTTCCACATGGTATCCTACCGGATTTCGAAATTAAGTTGGCAGGGAAAGCAGTGTCTATTGAGGTATAGTTGATTGATGCGCCTTTGGATTATAACTTGATCTTGGGGAGAAGTTGGACTTATGCCATGTCAGCTATTGCATTGGCCATATTTCGAGTAGTAGTGTTTCCACATGAAGGGAATTTGGTTACTGTAGACCAACTCAATTTCACTCGAAAAGGCCACATGGAAACTAACGAGTCCACCGTACCATTGATTGATCAGGTTAAACCTGCTTCAAAGAGCTTAGGGGATGGAATGTATGCATCATTGATGGGCACATTCGATATTCCAGCTTCGATTAATTATCTAGAATCTACTAGTGTAGGGAAGTCTATAGCAACAGTTGTTGATAGAACATATCATTGGGTTCTTCCTTCCCACCATGAACCAAAAGTTCCCTTATCGACAGTGGAAGTAGCTTATCAATCTATTGTTCATATCACTATTGATCCCATTTCGGTCCCTCTCATAGTCTCAGAGGAGCTAGAAGAAGCCTATTTTCTCGGTTAGGTAGTGAATTTTTTGCATTCTAGAGATTGCTTAGATATGGTTTTCCTTAGGATGAAGCCATTCTGGAAGCCATGTGTGGACGAGATAAGATCTGTGAAGATATTCACCATCGATCATATTTCCTTCCATAGTTAAGCAGGATCGAGAACCAGGAGTTCCATATGAGACTGGCAGGTGATGTTGATACACCTATTAATCCCTTGCCAAAGGAAGGAATATTTGCTGAGGGGAATATGGAAAACATTTTCACTACCATTCCTATCAACATCTCTGCAAACCCAAACATTGTGGAAAATGTACACATTGATGCAAACTTCTCTCTGGAGGAGATTGCAATCTATACAGCCTTGTTTAAGGAATTCTGCGACGTATTTGCCTGGTCATATGAGGAGATGACAGGCATAAATCCATCAATAGTCGAGCATGAAATCCGAACTTACCCTGATGCTAGACACGTTCGACAAAATTTGATACCTATTAATCCACGTAAAGCAGCAGTTGTTAAGGTTAAAGTTGAGAAACTTCTAAAAGCCGGTTTCATTTACCCGATAGCTTTGATAGAATTGGTATCCAACCTCATTCATGTTGACAAAAGGCATGGAACTATATGTGTTTGTACTGAATTTTGGGATCTAAACAAAGCCTGTCCTAAGGATAACTACCCCATGCCATTCATAGATCAAATCATTGATTTTTGTATGGGGAGTGAAGTCTTTTCGTCTATGGATGGTTTCTCTGGGTATAATCAAATCCATATTAAAACAGAAGACCAAGATAAAACAGATTTCATCTATCCTTGGGGTATCTTCATGTATAATAAAATGCCCTTCGGATTGAAAAATGCAAGGGAAACCTTTCAGCGTGCAATGAATTTTTCCTTTCATGACATTAAAGCCATTGTCAAACCCTACCTTGATGATCTGCTAGCACATTCTCATAAGAGGATCAATTACCCAGATCACTTACATTTGATTTTTGAACGATGCAGATAATACAAAATTCACTCGAATCCCCACAAGTGTGTTTTCTGTGTCGAGTCAAGGAGACTGCTCAGATTCATTGTTTCCAACAAAGGCATTTAGGTGGATCCTTTGAAAGTTAAGGCCACCATAAATATGCCTCCTCCTCATTCTATCAGGAAGCTTCAAAGCCTACAAGGGAAGTCCAACTTCCTTCGATGTTTTATTGTAAAGTATGTCAATATTACTAAAGGTTTCATGCACTTGTTGAAGCAAGACACCCCATTTGTATGGGATGAAATCGCACAACTTGCATTCAAGGCATTAAGGAAAGCTTTGTTGTCGGCACCGTTATTGTGTCCGCCAAGTTACTCTCGTGATTTTATATTGTATCTGGCCGCATATGAGTCAACCATAGGGCTAGTACTAGTCCAGGAGGATGATAAGATCCAAGAGCATGTCATCTACTATCTCAGCCATGATTTAGCTGGCCCTGAACTTAGGTATTCCCACGTTGAGAAGTTGGCCTTGGTAGCTGTGTATGTTGTTCAGAGGTTGCGTCACTACATCTTACTGAGGACCGCGATGGTAGTGGTGGATGTTAATCCCTTCCAATATGTTTTTTCCCGATGGATAGTTGGACGCAAATTCAATAAATGGATAGTCATTCTTCAGGAGTTTGAATTATATTTTCAATCCACCAAATCCAAGAAATCCTTAGTTTTTGTTGAGCTCATTGTAGAATTTATGGTAGAGGAAGATGCAGCCATTGAAGAAGACTCATTCCCAGATGAGAATATATTTTTGATCTCCACCTCTGACCCTTGGTATGGAGATATAATTGTTTATCTCCAAACTTTGAAGTACCTTGCAACCTTCTCACGGGAAGAACAGCGCAAACTATGCGTACATGCCAAAAACTACCTCATTATTGGAGATACCTTATATCGTAGGGGGGTAGATTATATTTTGCATCGATGTCTTACCCATGAAGAAGAAGAGACGGTCCTAAATGATTCCCATAGTGGATCATTTGGGGGCCATTTATCTGGGTTAGCAATGGCCCAAAATATATTATGTGCTGGTTATTTCTAGCCCACGATCTTTAAAGATTGTGTGGAAGCCATGAAGCACTGTCATCCTTGTCAGCTTTACACTAGAAAGATGTGGTTGCATCCTGCTCCGTTATTTCTCGTCATCTCAGTGGGCCCCTTCATGAAGTGGGGGATATATTACATGACGTACAACCCAGTCGCGGCTAGGGGGCATAAACATATCATTGTCACTATCATGATCATTTAATGAAGTGGGTAAAGGCAATGCCCACCTTTAAAGATGACAGGGAAACTGCAGCTTTTTTCGTTTTCAACCAAATTATCGCATGATTCGGTATCCCTAAATAGATTGTCACTAACCATGGTAGTCACTTCCAAAATAGTATGATGATTGAATTGACCACTATGCTAGGGTTTAGACAATGGCATTCATCTTATTTCTATCCTCAAGCAAACAGTCAAGTTGAGGCTATAAATAAAACCTTGAAGACTATTCTCAAGTGCACTATTAATGAAACTCATTCCAATTGGCACATCATGCTATATCCTGCATTTTGGGCATATCATACAAATGTGAAAACTTCTACAGAGTTCTCTCCTTTCCAATTCATTCACGGAGTGGAAGCAGTCACCCCAGTTGAATGGGAAATATCGTCCTTAAATATTGCTATTCATGTGTTACCTAATACGACTAAGCTGGAAGAATGTTTATTACATTTAGAACATCTAGATGAGTAGCGTAGATATGCACTGATAGCAAACAAGGCTCATAAAAATAGGGTAAAAAACCAATACGATAAATTAGTCAAACCTCGGATTTTTTCTGAAGGGGAGCTTGTCTTGCTCTGGGATCAGGACAAAGAACCCCTAGGGGTAGGGAAATTCAGGTCTATGGGGTTAGGACCCTATGTCATGTCAAAAGTGTTGAAGAAATTTTCATATGAATTAACATATTTTGAGGGGAATAAGCCGCTCGAGCCTAGAAATGGACTCTACTTGAAAAAGTACTATGCTTAGGCTCAGCACTTTTTCCTGTATTTTTATTGTATGTATTTTATGTACAATAGTTCATTGGTTTGTGTTCTTATACCATCTGTTGGTTGTTACAGATTTCTTCTGAGTGGTTCATAGATTTTGCAGATGGCACTTGTCGCCACACTTGTAACCTGGCTTCAGCCGCATGGGTCATCTACTCGCCCTCAGGAGAGCTAGTTGCCTCTAGACGCGCTTTCCTAGGTCCTGCTACCAATAATGTGGCCGAATACATGGCTATCATTGAGCTTTTATGGGATGTTTTGTCACGTGGTATCACTCAGCTAGAAGTCAGACTTGACTCTCAACTGGTGGTTTCCTAGCTCAATTGAGCTTATCAGGTGTGGAACCCTATTTTACTACGCTAGTTTATGCAAGTTAGGTTATTAGAAAGAATTTTTGAGTTTATTATATTCAATCATATTCCAAGAAATCAAAATTCATTACCTGATGCATATGCTAATTATATCTTGGATTGGAACTTAACACATTTTGCATAAAAATATACAACAGATACATTACAAAACACATGTAAATAAAACTGGCAATATGTGTGTGTGTGTGTGTGTGTGTGTGTGTGTGACTATCTGTCCATATAGATAGGTCAAGTTTCTGATCCTCATATCCAGTCATAACTGTATAATATACAAAAAAATATACCAAAAAAATGGATCGAAGTCCATAAAATGCTCCTAGGTCTAAGCTTGTCCACCCTGGTCACCTGGACCACCCTGGTCCCCCTAATCATCCTGATCACCCTACTCTCGGGCTTCTTCAGCTTCCTCAGCTGTAGCAGCCTCAATGGCGTCGATGTACACAAGTACTGCTCTAGCTACCTACCTCATAAGGTGTATCTAGATAGGTGGTATACCAACCACTAGCTCCTGCATAGCGGTAAGGATATGCTCAATACGTAAAGTAGGTACTCTTTGGGTAATCCTGGCCATCTTTCCCTCAAGAACCCTAATAAAACCATGGTCTTCTCCTGCCATGGGATGCACATACATATGTGGATGCCTAGCAGGGCGGACTGGTCCAATATTTGCATTTTAACATTTTAAAGGATTAAAAACTTTTATGCATATGTATATATATTTATGATTAAAATTCATAAAAATTTAAAAACTTGAAAACAAAAATACCTAACGCTCCCCATGCTCCTCCAGGAGGGAGGACAAGGTCAGTGTCACCTTGAAAATATATTCCCACGTATGGAAACTATTCCAGTGCTGGTAGTTGTCACTCCCACCATAAGTAGAAGTCATCATCATATACACTCTGAACCAATCCATCGCCTCCCTGGGAGAGGAATATTTCTCCCCACCTACCCAGTCTAGGCTGACGGGGAGAACGAACTGGTAGTGGTACTACAGGACTCAAACCTGGCACCCTCTCAAAGAAAAAGGCCACCAATATGCTACAATAATGAAAGTTGTTTCATCGGCCTCTTTTACAGTTATAGAGTTGCTTCCTCATTATCTAGATTACTCCCGAACACTAGTCATATAGGGCTCCCTGTACATAGTCCACTGCAAGTCTCATTTGGTTTCGAGTTGCAAGGTGAAGTGATGATGACCCTACAACCCTCACTATAGTACTTTCCAACACCTGTAATGGAAAGCAACGAATATGAACAATAGGGATGCATCTACCCCTCTTTTGAGTACCAGGTGTACAGTATACATCTATGTAGTTATGTACACTTAGAAGGTCAGTTCCTCTACTGGTACCTTCCAAGTTAACCGAAGCTCCCCGTCATGACAAATTGGAGATAAAGTACACATCTTCTGAGGTAATCTCTAGAAAATCACCTTGTAGGTCAAACATACCAAGATCATGGTCCCAATAGTTTATCAAAAACTCTAGTAGGAGGACATTAGATCGCATAGGTGAGGTACAGAAGAATTTTAGCAACCCACTTTTCTGCAAAGCATTTACCGTGGGGGAATTCTGTAGAGCTTCTTGGTCCATGTCTTCATGCTCCCTCTCCCTCCACTCAAGCACCATGTTTCAATCTGATAACAAGCCATTTATCAAACATTAAATTCATAAAAAACAAATTGTTTTTTGGTCCTACAATTCTTTTTCCTACCTCACGTAGTGTATGCGACTGTCCTTTGGATAAGTCACGTATTGTACGCAAGTTTCCTTAGGGAAACCTGCATACAGAAAGTGTGTATGTGGATGTTGATATACCATACCTATGTACACAGCGTGGTTTCTTTGAGGACAGTGGAAAACATCAAATTTTAGCCAAAAATTGAAATTTTCTTGGATCAAATGAAAGAGCATGGAGTGTAGTTTTACCTGGCACTTGCGGTTTTGAGAATTGTCCATCGAGTTGTCCGCAACAAGTAATCAAAGATAGAGGTAAAACTTGTCCATTTGGGTAAAAAGTCAAATGGTGAGTTTTTTATTTATGTTTTGAACTATTTATAGAAATATTATTTTAAAAAGTGGGTTTTTACTTATAGTCCATATTTTTTATAAAAATCAAACTAATACCATGTCTTTTTCTTCAATGTGACAGGTCTAAGGTCATTTGAAGTTGTTTTTCACTCATATAGGATAGGATTTCGGTCATTCACATGCATTTTTGCATTCACACCTAATCCATATTAACCTTAGAATTTCCACTTTGACCACAGACTATGGTATTTTAAACATTAGTACCTCGTTTATTCCATTGTTCTTCTGTGGATAGGACTTTCCTCACATGAGTATCCTCAATTAGAACCCACTTATTGTATTTCGATAGTCATGCTGCATCTATCAATAGGTTCAAGGGAGTCTCCTTAGATATTTTGCACGCCAAATTGAGCCTCATTTTGGTCTATTTTTACAAGCTATCCTTTTATAAGACTCCCCATCCTTACGGAGTTTCTTTAGGCCCAGGTCTAACTCCTCAAAATAGACTTGTCCATTCAGGCTCCTTAAGAATATGTGAATGGGCATCCACATTGGTGGTAGGTTACCTCTTTCTCGGACCATGTGGAATAATACGAGAAAGGATCAATCTCTTTTCTGCGGAATTGAGAAGAGTATTTTCAGGTATAGGTTTATCACTTTTCTAGACCTGAGCGACTAAATTTACGGGAACACCCAGTATGAGTTCAGTTTTCTCTTTTTTGTGCTCTGGACCCAAACATGAAAAAGATTCCGAGTATACTTTATGTCTTTCTCATGCTCATTAAACACCAAGAACAAAACATCGAGTTTATTGTTATAAGCACCATTCCTCGTACTCAAATGGATGTTTTCGAGTGATCTTGCTTTCCTTCACACTCATGAAACTCAAGCTATATTCTGCTCTTGAAGGAGTGTTGGGTAGGAGGTAATTTAACCTTTTTTGGACCTCCCTGACTAAGTACAAAAAAGGATCACCTTTTCTTCTACAGAAGTTACTGAGAGTTCTTATGCGGTATGTTTTCCACTTTTTCGGCCCCAGGAGACTAAATTGGACAAAAAAGGACCCCCCCTAGAGTCTTCTTCGGATTTTTTAGACTCTCTAAATATGAAAACACCAAGTGAGAATGTATTAGTTCAGGCTCATAAAATCCATGAATCAGTGACACTATCAAACATTATTTCAAGCTTGTCAAAAAATGAAGAGAGGCTTGAGTTGAATTTCTTGGACTAATTAGAATTTAACAGGAAATATAAGGAAGAAGTTTTCTTTTGATTCTCAGTTGGTGGCAGCATGTCTGCTTTGAACATAGCACTCTTTGTACTTTCTGATACTCATGTCTCAGTGTTCACTTTTAGTTCAGCTATCACTTCAAGTTTCTTACTCCTCCTCTTTTCTGTTATACCTGGGGAATTTGATCATGTCTCCTACATGACAGATAAGTGTAGTAGTATTATCTGCAAAGTTAAAAGCTTCCTTGGGTCATCTCTGTTTCATGCTCAATGTTCAAAGATTTAGCCCTACATCTTATCTGTATCCTGATTCCATCATTTTTCTATCTATTATTACTTGTGTATCCCTTCCTTTATCCAGTTCCTAGTCACTCTTATGATCCGTTGGAGGATTTTTTTCCTTCCTCATCACATTATGGTTTCTCATCAACAATTCCTGACGAAGAAGACCTAGAGTTTTTGATGATAGTACCTTAGGATTCACTTTCATTATTGGTGAATTCCTTTGCTTCAATTGTCAATTATCACCTATTGGTTGGAAATCTATTGAATCCTATCCATGTTTGACTTGAACACATCTATTCACATGGCCTGGATTGTACTGGTTCTTTTGGATTTTTGACAAAGACCTTAGGTTCATATCTTTGGCCTAAGTTGTGCAAGATTATGTTGTGTTCACTTACACAGTTTCCAGATCTTTGAATACTCACCATTATTGTATATTGTGGCTTCAATCCACCTTTGTAATATACATGGTTTTAAACCCATATCATATGATGTACTCAAATATTGTAAAGGAGCTAGTGTTCCAGTATATTGAACATGGCATCCTCAGCTATGAATTTGTATATGACATTACTATGTATTTTTTTTAGGTATTTCCTCTGCTCCATTTGGACCTATGAGTTGTTCAAGATAATGATATAATGTATTTCGGCCATCACTTCCATCTAACCTCACACATTAGGGGGCATCTGTTATCAATCCAAATGGCACTTCTCCGTCTGAGTGCCAACATTATTTATGTTGGTACGCAAAAGGACATATTAGGATTGGATTTTTCCAAAACACTATATATGGGCATGACTTGGGATGCATTTACCCTTAAACCATCTTGCTATATAATTTTTTCTAAGTGTTCAATTGTGTACTCGACTATCTCCACTGCAACTCTTGTACTATAACGACTATCTGCATTGCAACCAGCGTACACCAGTGTAAGCGGGTTTCCTTTGAGTAAATCGCATGTCATACATGGGTTTCCTATATCAATAGTCGTGTACACCTTAGTTTGACCTTAAAAACTATAAAACGTGATTAATTGAGATTAGTTGGTCCCTAATCCTTAACTATCCCAACTGTTTCAACCACCCCAACCTTCAAAATCACTCTATTTCCTAAAGTATAAATAGAGGCCTTAGGGAGGGTATTAAGGAATCATGATTGGAGAGAAAAGTTATGTTGGTGGTATATCTTCAGAAGTCTTGGAGTAGTACAACTCAAATTTCTTTGGTTGCAGAGGATTCCTTATCATAGAAGTCGGTTTGTACTCTTATCTCATTCACTGATTGTTAATAAACAGAATTCTTCTTCCAACATTGTGTTGAGTCTATTTCATGTATTGTGGTTAATGAATGTATTTGATTATATATTTTATATATTGTTTATCTAACCTCTTATATATACATGCATGAGATATTACTTGGAGAATTTTCTCTTTACAGGTGAAAGAGGTGCATCCCTAGAAGCTTTGGAGAGAAGAGGAGCAAAAGAAGATCAAGCTTGGATCAACTGTTAGTAATCGGGTAAGTCAAGACTTTCTTCCTATTCCCTTTCTATTCTCTGGTAAATCTGATTGTTTGCAAGGTTAGTAACAAGTTGGTAACCCCAGACCCTAGTTTACAAGGGTTCTTAATCCTTAACAACACTTTTTCATGCTAGATGTAGGTCTACAATGCTAACCCTTTTTCATGTTGGATGTAAGTCTCCATGTACAGAGCCATCCCTTTTCATGTTGAATGTAGGTCTATAGTGCCAGCCCTTTCTCATGCTAGATGTAGGTCTCCATCTACATATCCAACCCTTTTCCATGCTAGATTTAGGTCTCCATCTACAGAGACAACCTTTTTTCATGCTGGATGTAGGCCTCGCCCTCTGCAAGGTCTTTATCTATAAAGCCAGCCCTTTTTCATACTAAATGTAGGCCTCTCCCTCTGCAAGGTATTTACCTATAGAGCCAGCCCTTTTTCATGTTGTATGTAGGCCTCACCCTCTGCAAGGTATTTATCTACAGATCCATCCCTTTTTCATGTTGGATGTAGGCCTCGCCCTCTGCAAGGTCTTTATCTACAGAGCCAGCCCTTTTTCATGTTGGATGTAGGCCTCGCCCTCTACAAGGTCTTTATCTACAGAGCCAGCTTTTTTTCATGCTAGATGTAGGTCTCGCCCTCTGCAAGGTCTTTATCTACAGAGCCAGCCATTTTTCATGCTGGATGTAGGCCTCGCCCTCTGCAAGGTCTTTATCTACAAAGCCAGTCCTTTTTCATGATGGATGTAGGCCTCGCCCTCTATAAAGTCTTTATCTATAGAGCCAACCCTTTTTCATGCTAGATGTAGGCCTCGCCCTCTTCAAGGTCTTTATCTACAGAGCCAACCCTTTTTCATGTTGGATGTAGGCCTCGCCCTCTACAAGGACTTTATCTATAGAGCCAGCCCTTTTTCATGCTGGATGTAGGCTTATCCCTCTTCCAAGTATTTATCTTCAGATCATATCATTGTCACATGGAGCACAACCCAAATACACATAACACAACATTCATATTCACTGGCATGGTAGGACACACCTACTACCATCTGAGAAGGGCTCATGTGTATCACTTCCCCTTGGAGGGAACCTCAATATGAAGAACACTAAGCTTCTCTCTGAAGTATTCAAACTACACTCTCACTAATGGCTTGGTCAATACATCAGTTGTCTACTTGTTTGTCACAACATACTAGAGCTTCATTGTTCCTCTTTGCACCATATCCCTGATATAGTGATATTTGATCTCAATATGCTTCAACTTGTCATGGAACAAAGGGTTCTCCAAAAACTTCACACAACTATGGTTGTTGAAATATATACAAGTAGCATCAAACTGGAGATCAAACAGGTTATATAGTAGCTTCCTCAGCCACACTTCCTCACAACTATTCGAACAAGATGCAAGATACTCTGCTTCAACTATACTCAGTGCCATGCAGGATTGCTTCCTGCTAAACCAAGAGAGCACACTTGATCCCATACTAAAGCAGCACCCCAAAGTGCTCTTCCTATCAATGGAACTTTCTTCCCAATTTGAATCCACATAACCCTCCAAGTTAATGTTCTGATTCACCTCATACTTGAGCCCATAATCAACTGTAGCCTTCACGTACCTCAGAATATGCTTTATAGCAATCAGGTGAACATGTCTCAAATCTGTCAGGAATCGGTGTTGATGTATTTGTAACTTTGAAATGTATTCATCTATATATCTTATGTATTGTACCCTGATGTTTATTCCGGGATGTGTATGTAATGTATTTGAGTCATGTCATGCCTCGATGTTCCTATCGGGAGGTTCTATAATGTAAACAAGTCATGCCAAGTCATTGTGGGTAACCCTCTTGTTGGTCAAGGGTTAAATTCCCCTCAGTTGTGGGGCCCTAGGGTTATTAGACTATCCTAGAGAAGTCAACCCTAGGTGTGTCATTATAAGTCAGGGCAATAGTCCCCACCGTTTTGTTAAGGATAACCCTCCTTTTTTATCAGAGGAGGAAAAGTCCCCACAAGTTGTGGGGCACTCAGGTTATTAGACACTCCTAGAGATGTCGGCTCTAGTAAGTAATTGTTAAGTGAGGCCGACATGTTGGAGTGGGATTCAAGTGAACTAAATAATATAATAGAGATTGAGCCTCTCTATTTATTGCACACACACTCACTCATTGGGGCGCATGAGTGAGAGAGATAAGTTGCTGGGACAAGAGAGAGACTACTACTGTCGAGAGATCATCTTTATGTTTTCGGGTTTTACTTTTGGTGCTAATTCTTGTTAGGATATTTAGACACTTAGGAGTTAGTTAAGATCAAATTGTGTAATATTTCCATTAGGTAAAAGTGTGTTTCTTTCATATGCATTAGTATGCATTTGTAAATATTCTAATCCGACGGTCATGATATGTTCTAGACATAGAGTGATCCGACGGTTCAACTTCTCTTACATCATACCTACCAATCATCCGTGGCTTAACACCCGATTGGTCTATGATCTCTATTTAAAGAGCATCGAGGGTCCTTGGCTAGTTTATCGATTATGAGAAGCTCATGTAACTATCTTTCTTTTGCATAATAAATTGCTCCAAGTAGCTATTTGGATGGGGCCGTGGATTGTTTCCCTCTTGAGGGTTTTAACCACGTGACAAAAATTGGTGTATTGATCTGTGATTCATTTGTGTAAAGTGGTTGCTCTTGGTTTTTGGTCCTTTGGGAGTAGCTTGTGTACCCTAACATGGTATCAGAGCTTTTATGAAGAGTCGCTTTCAGTTTTGATCAAGATCTACAATCGGTTTTGCCAAAACTTTGAAATGGTTTCTGGTTCTGGATTTTCTATGCATTTGTGGCCTGTGGGAGCTATTCCATTGCGTCCAGAGTGTTGTTTCCATTTGAAAATAGTTTTCATTTTACCAAAAATCATTTCTATTTGTTCCAGAAACACCCATTTCAAAAAATCTGAAGGTATAATGTTATAGTGACGGATTTATTTTATTTTTTTTAATCTCTCATATTTTATCAGTCTTATTATTAGATATTTTTTGTTTTATTCTCGGACTGTTTCCTTTCCTAGCTGTGTATGCTCTTTGTCGTACACCTTGCGCAATCGTGACGAATTAGAAACAATGAGGGAAAGTTTTTTTCTTGTCTTCTCGGCTATGTATGCTCTTTGCCGTGCACCTTGTGCGATCACGACAAATCAGAAACAGCGAGAAAACTTGAAAACGTAGAATTTCTGGGTAAGATAACCAAGATCTAACCCCATTGTATGGAAAAAGTTTTTTTTGTTTTTGTTTTTCATTTTTTGTGTGATTTGCAGGAAAAGAAAGCAAGCACGGAGAATGAGAGAGAAGAGTAAAAAAAAAAGCCCCTTTCCTGTTTCCATACTTTTACGTACCTTTTAAACTTAGCTCACTTGGTCCAAAGTTGCTTTACTCCTTGATAAGTCTTGAGTTCAATTCTTATCAAGCTACTTTTTAGTGCATGCAATTTCTATTTTCAAGTTACTTTATTGTAAAAGTGCATCTCACATAAATAAAATAAAATAAAAGTGAGTCACTTAAGTCTTTTAATTTATTGCCGCACTATTTAAAATTCCATTATTGTAAAAGTGAACATCACTTATTCTACAAAAGTGATTCACTTCAAAACAACTTTATTATAAAAGTGATTATCAAAGGTTGATCTTGAGAAGAGGGGGCTCCTTTTTTTCTGTTGGTCAAGTTAATATCTGCCACGTCACTATTGGAGACATCTTCAACATTTTCTTTGATCAAGCATAACTTCATCATCCGAAATCGGTTTTAAATGTCGTTTTTTTTTAAAACTGCATATTTTTTCGAGCTCTTTGCATCCAGATAGTTATTTTTTGTTATTTCAGCCATTATTTTATAGTATGGCCCTTGTGATATTATACTTACAAGTTCTAACTATTTCTCATGGAAATCTCGTATGGAGGATGTTCTATGAAGTAGGAGACTTTTCAGGATGACCTCAGGGAAAGAAACAAAACCCACTGATGATGATAAGAAATCTAAATGGGCAAATAGATGTGATGAAGCTCATGGATTGATTGGGATGTCAATCTCTATTGATTTGCGATTCCACATATCTGAAATCGATGAACTTGATAAAGCTTGGGAAAAGTTGGAATCTGTGTATGGTAAACACAATGAAATTCGAGGTCATCAACTCGAGAATGAGTTAATTTCCTTGCATCCAAATGATTTTTCATGCACTCAAGACTATTTATCTAAGTATAAAACTCTTAGACTCTTATGTGCAGAATACAAGATTAAGAAAGAAGACAAACAATGTATTTATCATATTCTTTCCAAACTTGGACCTGCATATTCTATTTTTGTATCTACATTCTACGCCATGAAAGAATCCTTGACTGCAGCTAGCTATCAAGAGCCTAGTATTGAATCCTTTTTTTATTCCTTAATTAGAGAGCAAGATAAGCTCATTCATCTTGGAATAATTAACAATGCAGATACATCTGAGAAATCCTTATTGTCCCCATAGAAAGAAAAGTCCAAGCCTCTCAAGAAACAGAATTTTCACAATAATAAGAAAAACAACAAGGGTCCCAAACCCTCTCAGTCAGCTCCTTCTTTAGAAAATGACAAAGGATCCAAGAAAAAATGAAAGAAGACTGAGTGTCATTGCAATTTTTGTGAGAAAGATAATCATAATGAATCTAAGTGTTTTAAGAAGATGACAGCCTTGGAAGCAGCAATGAAGAAGCACCACATCAGCCTAGATTCGTATTTAGAATCTACCTCTCATGGACATGCACTTTGTGCTTTTGGTTACTCTTATACTACATCTTCTTCTTCTACTTCAATTGAATGGCTCATTGATTCTGGAGCATCTTATGACATGGCTAAGGATAAAGCCATCTTTTCTACTATGCATGAATGTAACACCAAAAAAATATTTGTTGGTGATGATAGATCTCTAAGTGTTGTAGGATCTGGAACAGTTCTAGTAGAAAATGGTCATTTCAGTGATGTATTATGTGTTCCAAAAATTTCCTGCAATTTGTTATCAGTCTATCAAATTACTCATTCAGGTGAAGGTAAAACTGTGATGTTTACACCTCACCAAGTTGTAATCAAGGATTTTAAAAATCCTCAAAATGTCCTTGCTACTAGAACTATTGATGATATTACCAGGTTGTACAAATTTAACAACTTTGGGTCATCACCTTTTCCTTCAGTTTTTGTTGCTCATAGTGATAACTTGAGCAAACTTTGGCATGAGCGATTTGGTCACTTAAATTATCATTCCTTGCAACAACTATGTAAAGACAATATGGTGACTGGTCTTCTGCTGGTATCTTGCAAGGATGGTGTTTTTTCCGGTTGTGTACTCGAAAAACATCATTGGGACAGTTTTGACAAACGTGCTTCTTGGCACGCCTCGGTTCCCTTGGAGCTTGTGCATAGTGACTTGTGTGGCCCTCTTCAATCTGCTTCCTTTTTTGGTTTCAAATATTTCTTAACCTTCATTGATGACTACTCTAGACGCACTTGGGTTTACTTTCTAAAATTTAAGAGCGAAGTATTTAACATGTTCTTGGCCTACAAGGCCCTTGTTGAAAAACAATCTAGTCATCAAATTATTAAGTTAAGATCTGACAATGGAGGAGAATATGTTAACAACAAGTTCACTACTTTTTGCACTGAACAAGGAATCCAACAACAGCACACTGTTCCATATACACCACAACAAAATGGTGTAGCTGAATGGAAGAACTGCACTTTAAAAGAAATGGATAATTGTATGATCCAATCTAAGGGACTAAGTCTTCAATATTGGGCTGAGGCCATAAATTGTGAAAATTACATAGTTAATCGCACACCCACTAAAGTTTTACAAGGTATAACACCGAAAGAAGCATGGAGTAAAATTAAACCAAATGTAAGTCACTTTTGTGTGTTTGGTTGTGAAGCGTGGGCTCATATTCCGGATGAAAAACGGAAAGCATGGTAGCCTAAAAGTGAAAAGTGCGTATTTGTTGGATATTCTGAAGATGTAAAAGATTATAGACTTCTTCAATCCCATTCTCATGATATAATCATTAAAAGAGATGTTAAATTTGATAAAAATCTCTTAGCCTGCGAGCCTAACTTGGTGGGTGTGCCATCTTTGGCCTGCGAGCCTGATTCGGTGATTGTGCCTTCTTATTCTTCTTCTTCCAGCTTCCTTGACAGGTTTTCAACTCCAGTTTCTAATGATTACAGTGAGGATGAAAATCCACCTCCGCCTGCTCATCTTCCTCCAATTGCACCAGCACCAATACTTCCTCAATGGGTACGTTCAACATGTGAAGTAGCTGGTGATCTTGCCGGTGATCCTAGAGATCAACGTCAAACATGTTCTCAGTATCAGTGAGCCTCTTCTCTTTTGGCTCAAGTTTTTGAGAATCATGATCCAGAAACTTTTTCAAAAGCTTCTGGAAATCCAGATTGGGATGCAGCTATGGATGAAGAATATCATTCCTTAATGGCGAATGATACTTGGGATCTTGTTCCTCTTCCAAAAGGAAGAAAACTTGTCAGATGTAAATGGGTCTATAGAACTAAGTATGCATCAAATGGAAGTGTTTAAAGACTTAAGGCAAGATTAGTTACCAAAGGTTTTTCCCAAGTTGAAGGGATTGACTACAATGAAACCTTTGCACCTATAGCAAAAATGAACTCCATCTGCCTTGTTCTTTCCCTTGCATCCTTACATAACTGGTAAGTCCATCAAATGGATGTCAATTCTTCCTTCTTACATGGTGATTTACATGAGGAAATTTACATGGAACAACCTCTTGGATATGTTCAGAATAACTCTAGCCTTGTTTGTCTCCTTAAGAAATCCTTATATGGCCTTAAGCAAGCTCCTAGAGCTTGGTATGCCAAAATGGATAGCTTTCTCCTTGACACTGGTTTTTCTAGATGCCATTCTAACCCCAATGTCTATACCAAGAAAGTAGGAAACCATCTCATTATACTTGTTCTTTATGTTGATGATCTTATCCTTACTAGTAGTGACCCTAAACTTATAACCCATGTGAAATCCAGTCTTAAGCAAAATTTTGAAATGTCAGACTTAGGACATTTGCATTATTTTCTTGGTCTCCAAGTCTTACAAACCAAAGAAGGAATCTTTCTTTCCCAGTCTAAGTATGCTTGTGACCTTTTTCGTCACTTCCACATGGAAGATTGTAAACAAGCCTCTTCTCCCTTCCAGTCTAGAGTCAAACTTTCAGCCACTTATTCTTCCCCTGAAGTAGATGCCACCTTGTATCGTTAGCTTGCTGGTAGTCTTTTATACTTGACTCATTCCCATCCTGACCTTTCCTTTTCCATTGGTCGTGTTACCCGTTATCTACAAACTCCTCATGAAAGTCACTGGAAAGCAGCAAAAAGAATACTTTGATATATTCGAGGTACAATTCAGTTTGAGATTCATTACAGTACAAGGGGGGAACCTTTGTTGGTTGGTTTCACTGATTCAGATTGGGCCAGCGATCCTGATGATCGGAAGTCTACTGCAGGTTATGTTTTTAGTTTGGGATCTGGACCTATCACTTGGGCTTGTAAGAAACAACAAGCACTTGCTCTTTCTTCAGTAGAAGCAGAATATCAATCCACAGTTAATGCCATTCAGGAAGCTTTATGGCTTCGACAGATCCTTTCAGAGTTTGGATTCTAGCAGTAGAAGCCTTCTCCACTTTGGTGTGACAATCAAAGTGTCATCAATCTTGCCAAATATCTAGTTCTACATCAGGGCAGCAAACACATTGAGATACACATGCACTTCATCAGAAATCTTGTTCATGATAGTGTTATTGAAGTTCTCTGTTGCCCTACAAATGATCAAGTTGCAGACATCTTCACCAAGTCTCTTACAGAAGCGAATTTTTCTAAACTTCAGTCTATGTTAGGAGTTCAGGAATGTGTCCTTGAGGGGGGATAGACTCTAATGCCTCATTCCTTCTCCTAATAGTGTCACTTTTGTAAATCCTTCAATCCTATCCCAAGTTGTTCTTAAGGGGGGATGTTAGGATATTTAGACATTTAGGATTTAGTTAAGATCAACTTGTGTAATATATCTGTTAGATAAATGTTTGTTTCTTTAGTATGCATTTGTAAATATTCTAATCCGATGGTCACGATATGTTCTATACATAGAGTGATCTGACGGTTCAACTTCTCTTAGATCATACCTACCATTGATCTATGGCTTAACACCCGATTGGTCTATGATCTCTATTTAAAGAGCATGGAGGGTCCTTGGCTAGTTGATCGATTATGAGAAGCTCATGTAACTTTCTTTCTTTTGCATAATAAATTGCTCCAAGTAGCTATTTGGCTGGGGCCATGGACTGTTTCCCTCTCGAGGGTTTTAACCACATGACAAACATTGGTGTATTGATCTATGATTCATTTGTGTAAATTGGTTTCTCTTGGTGTTCGTTCCTTTGGGAGTACCCTGTGTACCCTAACAATTCTATCTCTGAGGAATTTGCAGGGTTTTCTCCTTTATGGTTTCCTCGAGGAAAATTCTTTGTGTCTCTTGTCTCTTGTGTTTATTGATGTGCATGTTATTCTCTCAGTTAAAGATCCTAAGATCATAATGTTAGCTTCAATGATAAAAATATAACATGGTATCAGAGCTAACCTAAGAAGAAGACATTGCGTAGCTACAGAAGCTAGTGCTTCTTACTTTTTGGGTCTCTCTCCACAATCCATCAGCAAAAGTATGTTAGGTTGACTCTCCATTGAAGGGCGTATCTTTCTGTCAAAGCGGAATTCGATTCCGAGCATTTTCAGTTTTTGGTGCGGGAAATTAGGGATTCTTACAGAAGAGGAATTTTTGAGTGAGTCCATCATAGGATTGATCTCCTCATCAAAATTGAAGTTTAGAGACCTGGGTCAAGATTTTTGGTTGGGTCAAACTTCAGGAAAGTCAAACCCTAGTTTGATCCCGAGCTGGAAAAACCCTAAATACTAAAACTGATAAGTTTTGGTACATTCACTATATATATATATATATTGGATATATCTCAAGATCTAAAACTTTCATAGGCCAAATATACAGTCCTAATTTACACTGTATCCAAAATTCAGCCTCGGATTCTCTATATTCTAGGAGATATGATCCCTCCAAGTTAGAGTTCCAGCGTCTTCCAAGGTTCATCCCTAAACAAGACACCTGGGGAGAATTGCTATATCTTGGGATACAAAGGTACAAATTAAATTTTTGAAGATGTTCCAGAATGTTCACATATCTTAATTTCTATGTTCCAAGTTTCAGACCAAGAAGACAAAACAGTGACACATGGTAGTCCGTACAACTTTTCTGTTCTGAACAGTCCTGTAACAGGTCACCTTGGGAAAATGATCATAAGTCCCAATTGGTGAAATAAATTGTAATTAAAACTATGGTGTTGGAATAGGGACAAGAAAGGCTACCTCAGTGCACTTTTTTAGACATAAAGGAGTAGTAATTTCATAGATACCGTAGAAACAGTATCAGGCATTTCTGTAGAAGAAATTAGAAAACTAGGGCTTCTTGTTCCAGGAGCTTCCCTCCACTGTTTTCAGAAAAGTAGTACATTGGACAGCTCAAATTGAAAATATCTATCTTTCTATCCAATCAGATCTAAAAGATTTCAAGTTTTGAAAATTAGGTTTTCTCTGACAAACCGTAGATCAGCCAGCTTCGGAACTAGGACGGACACCTCAAATCGGTAAGATATAATATTTTGCTATTTTCATTTGAGATTCTCATTTCGATGTGATCTATCACATCAGCTTGATGATAAGATTGGTGAAGTTGACAACTTCCAATCATGGAAGTATTTGATCTCTCTGAAGAAAATGAATTGGACAGCTACATGAGTAGAGAGATTCCAGTTCCAGAGGGAGATGAGGCTCAAAGCCTTACATAAGAAGAACTTGGTCAAGGCCAAGAAGATCATTGTTGATTCAATCACAGATCACCTTACACCACAAGTGTCGTCCCTAAAGACACTGAAAGAGATGTTTGATTCCTTGACCAAGCTATTTGAATGGAAGAACATACATCAGAAGATGACCTTAAGAAACCAGTTGAAGAATGTGAAGATCCAAAATGCAGAGACCATACAGTCATACTTTACAAGGGTCTCTCAAATCAAAGAACAAATTGAAGGTAAAAGAAGAAGTGAAGAATGCAGAAGTGGTGATAGCCGCCTTGAATGGGCTCCTAGGATCATGGGATTCCTTCATGCGAGGAATGTGTTCCAGAAGGAAGTGATTACTTTCAGCAAACTCTGGGAAGAAGAAGAAGCTCGACTCATAATAAGAGAAGAGAATATGGGAGAAACTAAAGATACCTCAAGCGATGAGGAATATGAAGAACTCAACTCTTGAAGAACCTCTTATCCATCTGAGAATTTTAATAAGAAATGATGCTAATATGAATGAAGAAGATGATGAAGTTGAAGGCTCAAGAAGGAGTCTACCCACGAAACAAATAAAGATAAGTAATCAATTGTCATTTCATGATATTGTTTTGTTATGCATTTGTTTATATTCAGTTAATGTATTATGCATGATAGATTTTTTGCATTAATGACATTATACTACTAATATGCAAGTGATGGCTAAGTAGCTAATGGTGCTATACAACTCTTCATTGCTGCTTATCTAGAATGAAACCTCTTTGCTGACATATTGGATTAATGCACAATCTCAATGTTGTCCTGGTAGAGATGGAAGGCATCTAGAAAGTTTTCATGAGATATGGATGAATGTTGTATTGGCTAAAATAGTTACATAATCATATATCTTGATGCAAAAGAATTTTTCAGTATGAATATTCCTTATGAAATTTTTCTAACCATACAACTAATGCATTTGAATCATAGGAAAGATCTCAAACATAATCGCCTACAAGCAAAGAAGGATGAGACTTGTTCCAATTCCAAAGAACAAGTAACGACAGTTCAAGATGAAGAATAATATGATGAATGCAGCGACATTATTGATGCATAACCTTCCATCCATAAAGAAGTAACCAAGAAAAAAGGGAAGACCAGTTCAATAAAAATGATGTCTAGGATGTAGTATCGATACATGAAGGTAAGTTCGTAGTTCCATCATGTAGTAGATGGAAACATCGTGGGATATAAGGCAAGATTCGTAGCACAAGGCTTCTCATGGAAAGAAGGCATAGACTACGAAGAGACATTTGCATCCAGTGGGAGTTGAGGCACATGACAAGTAGACTCATGTGTGAAAATTAAAGAAGGTCTTGTACAAGCTCAGAAGACACCCATGGGATAACACATACATGATGAGGTTGATGAAGATCTTAACCTTTGATACAAGGTTGAAGATGAAATCCTATACACTAGATGGATACATAGAAAATTAGTAGCATAGAAAGCTACTTGTCACTCCGGTACAGAATGTTTCAGTGCATAGAGTACGGAAGACAAATGGAGTTTGATGATTCAGAGGGAGTGACTGTAGAAGATCTTGACATTCAACATGCTACGATAGGATGGATAGATTACTGATGACTCTAGGCTGTTAGGATATTTAGACACTTAGGAGTTAGTTAAGATCAACTTGTGTAATATATCTGTTAGGTAAAAGTGTGTTTCTTTAGTATGCATTAGTATGCATTTGTAAATATTCTAATCTGACGGTCACGATATGTTCTAGACATAGAGTGATCTGACAATTCAACTTCTCTTAGATCATACCTACCATTGATCTGTGGCTTAACACCCGATTGGTCTATGATCTCTATTTAAAGAGCATAGAGGGTCCTTAACTAGTTGATCGATTATGAAAAGCTCATTAGAGGAAATTTCAACTCAAAATGGGCCTTTTAACTTTTATTCAAATTCCATGTCATCATGTGTTAGCCAATGAAATTGATTTAAATTTGAAATACCGTATAGGTCTTAAACACTTTTTTAATATAAATTTGGGGATAGGTATTATAAAAAAAACTACTTTTTTTGTTTGTATTTTTGGCATATCTCCCTGTGTTTTTACTCAAATTTCGATCGGGAGAGCTCATTGGATGCAGAATTAAATTCTGCATCCAACAAGTACCCCTCGGCATACTTTTGATGGACCCCGCTACCCCAAAAACAAGAAATACCTAAAAAAATGGAATGATGATGTCATCATTATGTTTTTTCATGTATTTTTTGTTTTTGGGGTAGAGGGGTCCATCAAAAGTATGCCGAGTGGGTACTCGTTAGATGCAGAATTAAATTATGCATCCAACGAGCTCTCCCAATCAAAATTTGAGTAAAAAAATAGGAATATATGTCAAAAATACAAACAAAAAAGTTGTTTTTTTCTTTTCTTCCTCCAAAATTAATAAATATTATTTTATTATTTTAACTATTATTTTATTAGTTCATTTTAGGAGGCCCATTTTGAGTTGAAATTTCCTCTAATGCATGTAATTTTCTTTCTTTTACATAATAAATTACTCCAAGTAGCTATTTGGTTGGGGCCATGGACTGTTTCCCTCTCGAGGGTTTTAACCACGTGACAAACATCAGTGTGTTGATCTATAATCTATTTGTGTGAAGTGGTTGCTGAAGGTGTTTGGTATTTTGGGAGTACCCTATGTACCTGAACATAGGATTTACTAAGAGTAAAGTGGATTCCAACCTTTGCTTCAAGGTTGAAGGCAGAAGACCAGTGATGCTCCTATTATGTGTCAATGCACTATTTACTAGGCATGGAGGTGTGGCAAAATGCAAATGGAATTTCCCTAGGACAAGGGAAGTATATGGTAGAGATCCTGAAGAGGTTCTGGATGATGGACTGTAAGGCCATGAACACACCTATGGCATTAAACCTGAAGCTATTGAGTCATGCTTCATCAAAAGCGGTTGATGCTACGATGTATCATCAGATGATTGGATCCTTGATGTACTTGACGAACATGAGACCAGATATTTTCTTTGTTGTGAACACCATGAGCCAGTTTCTGACAGATCCAAGACATGTTCAATTGGTTGCTGTAAAGCATATTCTGAGGTACCTAAGGGGTATAGTTGATTATGGGCTCAAATATGAGGCAAGTTAGAAGATTAACCTGGAGGGTTATGTTGATTCAAATTGGGAAAGCAGTGCCATCGATAGGAAGATCACTTTAGGGTGTTGCTTTAGTATGGGATCAGGTGTGATCTCTTGGTTTAGCGGGAAGCAGTCCTGTGTGGCACTGAGTACAGCTAAAGCAAAGTATGTCGCAGCCTGTTCAACTAGTTGTGAGGCAGTATGGCTAAGGAAGCTACTTTCTGATTTATTTGATCTCCAGTTGGATGATACTTGTATATATTGTGACAACCAGAGTTGTGTGAAGTTGTCAAAGAACCTAGTGTTCCATGACAAGTCGAAGAATATTGAGATCAAGTATCACTATATCAGATATATCGTGCAGAGAGGAGGAGTGAAGCTCCAGTATGTTGCAACGGATGAACAGATAGCTGATGTGTTGATGAAGCCATTAGCCAGAGTGAAGTTTGAGTACTTCAGGGAGAAGCTTGGTGTTCTCCAGATCGAGGTTCCTTCCAAGGGGAAGTGATGAGTTCGTGAGCCATTCTGACATGGTGAGAGGATTGGTTCCTTCCATGGTTAGATGTAAGGGCTGATCCATTCTATCATGGTGAGAGGATTGATTCCTTTCATGTCAGATATGAGTGTTGAGCCATTCTGATATGACTGCAGGATTGGTTCCTACATGATCATATATAAGGGATACTGCCATTCTCTGAATGGAGGTGCCTGGTCAGTTACCAGGAATATTCATTCTAGGACTGAGGGCCATTCTGATATGAATGTGAGATGTAGTATTACATGATCAGATGTGAGTGCATGTCCATGCTGATGTGATTGAAAGATGTGTTCCCACTTAATCAGATATAAGGGTTGTTGCCATTCTTTGAATGGAGGTACCTAGTCAGTTACCAGGAAACCTCATTCTAGGACTGAGGGCCATTCTAATATGATTGCAGGATGTGTTCTCACATGATCATATATGAGTGCATGGCCATTTTGATGTGATTGGGGGATTTGTTTTGACTTGATCATATATAAGGGGTGTTTCCATTCTCTGGGAGAATGGAGGCACCTGGTCAGTTACCAAGAACCCTCAGTCTGGGACTGAGTGCCATTCTGACATGGTGAGAGGATTAAGTTCCATCCATGGTCAGATGTAAGTGCTGTGCCTTTTCATAGATGGTAGTAGGTGTTTCCTACCATGCTAGTGATTGTAAGTGTTGTGCCTTTTCACAGATGGTTGTAGGTGTGTCCTACCATGTTGGTGATTGTAAGTGCTGTGCCTTTCCACAGATGCTAGTAGGTGTGTCCTACCATGCTGGTGGATGTAAGTGATGAGCCATTCCATAGATGATAGTAGGTGTGTCCTATCATGCTAGTGGATGTGAGTGGTGTGTCTTTTCATAGATGATAGTAGGTGTGTCCTATCATGCTAGTGAATGTAAGTGTTGAACCTTTCTCACAGGGTTGTGGGATGTGTTCCCGCATGGTCATATGTGAGTGTTGGGAATGCCTTTCTAACATGGTGTTGGATGTGTTTCTCTCATGTTCAAATGTAAGTGATAGGAAGGTCATTCCAACTTAGGGTCAAATATAAGCACTGAAGAAGGCTTACATGGAGGCTAGGCCTACAAAGAGCATGAAAAAGGGTTTGCTCTTTAGAACTTTCTATGACGAGAAGAATCATGAGATAGCACTCATGATGATGATCCAACAGTGATGATCCAGATCCAGTGATGATGATCCAGCAGTGATGATCCAAATCGAGTGATGATCCAGTTCTAGTGATGATGATCCAGATCCGAAGATGAAGATGACTTGAAGAAGAAGATAACTTGAAGATGAAGATGACTTGAAGATGAAGATGAATTGAAGATGATGAGGACTCAATGATTATCTAGATGATACAGAGAAGAATACTTGTGCTGATAAATTGTGTCAAGAGAATACCTTCCTAGTTAAGATGGAGTGTTTATGTATTTGTAACTTTGGAATGTATTCATCCGTATATCTTATGTCTTGTACCCCGATGTTTATTTCAGGATGTGTCTGTAATGTATTTGAGTCATGTCATACCCCGATGTTCCTATCGAGAGGTTCTATAATGTAAACAAGTCATGTCAAGTCATTGTGGGTAACCCTCCTATTGGTCAAGAGTTAAAGTCCCCTCAATTGTGGGGCCCTAGGGCTATTACACTATCCTAGAGAAGTTGACCCTAGGTGAGTCATTGTAAGTTGGGGAAATCACCCACCATTTTGTTAAGGATAACCCTCCTTGTTGGTAGGAGGAGGCAAATTATCCACAAGTTGTGGGGCACTAGGGTTATTAGACACTCCTAGAGATGTCGGATATAGTAAGTAATTGTTAAGTGAGGCTGACATGTTGGATTGGGATTCAAGTGAACGAAAGAATATAAATAGAGAGTGAGCCTTTCTATTTATTACACACACACTCACTCATTAGGAAACATGAGTGAGAGAGAGAATTTGTTGGGACAAGAGAGAGACTACTGCTTTCGAGAGATAATCTTTATGTTTTTGGGTTTTACTTTTGGTGATGATTGTATCTCTGAGGAAGTTGTGGGGTTTTCTCCTTTATGGTTTCCTTGAGGAAAATTATTTCTGTCTCTTGTATCTTGTGTTTATTGTTGTGCATGTTATTCTCTCAGTTAAAGATCCTATGATCATAATGCTAGCTTGAATGATAAAAATCTAACAATTGGTTCAATGTGTTCAAAGCAAAGCAAATATCTGGTCTCGTATTCGTCAGGTACATCAAGGACCCAATCATCTGATGATACACCATGCCATCAACCAAATTTGATGAAGCATCACTCAATAGCTTCAGGTTTGATGCCATAGTTGTGGCCATGGCCTTGAATTCCATCATCTCGAACCTCTTCAGAATCTCCACTGCATACTTTCCTTGTCAGAGGGAGATTCCATTTGCACTCTACCACACCTCCATTCCTAGAAAGCAGTGCATTGTACCCAAGTGTTTCATCTCAAACTTGGAAGCAATCTTCCTCCTCGTGTCATTGATTAACCCATCCTCTCCTGTCACAAATAGGTCATATACATATAGTAGGAGTATCATTGGGTTCCATTCCTCAACCTTGTAGTAAAGGATTGAATCCACTTTACTCTTGGTAAATCCCAAACTAGTCAAGAAGTTGTCAATCATGTCGTACCACGTCCTAGGTGTCTGTTTCAAACCATACAAGGCCTTGTTCAATTCGCACACATGAGTCTCCCTATCATGTGTCTCAAATCCGAGTGTTTTCTCCACATACACTTCCTATTCCACTACACCATTCAAGAATGCAGTATTGACATCCATCTGGTGTATCTTTCATTTCATCACTGTAGCCAGAACAAGTACTGATATGATGGAAGTGTATCTGGCTATAGGTGCAAAAGTTTCTTCATAATCGATTCCTTCCTTCTGGGAGAAGTCACATGCCACAAATGTTGCTTTATATTTCTCTATTCTGCCACCTACATCATGCTTGATCTTGTATATCCTCTTGGAAGTCACAATAGACTTCCCTTTTGGTCTTGGGACCACATCCCAAACATCATTCTTCATGATCGATTGGTACTCCTTGATCATCACATCCTTCCATTCTTTCTTTTCTTTCACTTCTTCATAGTTGGAAGTTTCTTTATCAATGATGTCATGGAGTAGGGATACATAATTGGAGTAGGACCTAGTTCTCTTCCTTTCTCTATGCATTTATTCTCGAGCGCCATATCTTTCTGCACCTTGGATATCCTCACGTACCCATGATGGTTTCCTCTTGTAAGAATTCTTCTCACGGGTGGATCTATTGGTTCCTGAGGTTATTCCTCATCCAGGAGGATATTGGTGGCCACCCACCTATTCCACTTGGACCCCCACCATTGCTTCTTTCATTTTTCTAGTTTCCTTAATTGTAGCACAATTTACAATTTTTTGCATTTTTCGGGTCCTAAACTTTCGGAGCCGTTTTGAGGCCCTAAACGAAATTTTTTAGCCATCGAATGGTTGGGAAAATATGAATCTCTTTTGGACTTAATAATTTTTATTAATGGATTTATTCCTTGAATAGATGTTTCTAACGATGTATCATGTGTGTCAAACGAAGGTAGTATGCAAAAGTTACAACCCCAGGAAATTGATGTACCAAGTTACCCAACGGGGCCCACATTCTGGCATTTCATCTCCTAGGGTTAGTTTTTTGGATGTGTATGGTTTCCATTGTTTCTCAATAATATATAGGACTTCAAGCCTCATTGTAACACACAATTCAGAGGCATGTATCCACCACATCTCTTCTTAGAGATAAGCTACCAGCACTCTAGCTAGTTTATTTCCATTCTGTATGTAAACAAGTTTCAGTTATTTGATTAATGAAATGAAGTTTTATTTTCTCTGCATATTTGTTTCTATGGTTATTTATGTATTATGTTGCATTTCTACATAAATCTAGATCAGTGGTATCAACGCAATCTTCTCTTTCTCGATCCTTCTTTGCATGTACCCAACGAGGGTGGGGTATAAAGAGTGAGGGCTTGATCTGGTTGAACCTTTGCAAGATCAGCCTCTCAAATCCCAATGGCTGCCCATGGGGGACAAAAACAAAGACAAGGGCATAGAATATTCTATCAAAATGTTGCTCAAGGAGGCCCTTGAAAAACAAAGAAACGCAATGATGGATAACTTCACCCAGATCCTTCAACGACTTCCCACTGGAGGCACATCTGCATCTAGCACCCACTCTGGAGGCACAACCCATTTTAAGGTACAAGTAAACTTCCACATTCCCATATTTGATGGCTGAATAGATGCATACATCATAGATATATGGTTGAATGTATTAGAAGGATATTTCTCGGTTCATGACTTTTCCAATCGGGAAAATATTATTTTTTCACTACTCAAAGCTGCCCCACCATGTCGAGGACTTGTGGGAAACCTAATACGAGGGAAAGGATGAGGAGGAACCCTCTTTGTTCTCGGCCATACCCACTTGGAATTATTTTTGAGATTCCATAAAGGGACAATATTATCCAATTTCTGTTGTTCAAGAATAAACACCCTTATAACCGAGGGTTTAGGGTTACCAACATACTCTTAAAACTTGCAAACAATCAGCTTTAAAGTACAAAAAGGAAATAGGAAGATATGATGGACTCACCCGATTAACAATGGTTGATCCAATCTTTGTCTTCTTCCATCTTGCTCCTCTCCAAAGCTTTCAGGGATGCACCTCCTTCACCTACAGAGAGCAAATCCTCCAAACACAATCTTATACATGTATATATGACAAGTTAGATAAACAATATATAGAGTGCTCAATCATAAATATTCATCAAACTATGACACATGAAAGTGAATCAACACAAATTTGGAAGAAGGATTCTCTTTATTAACAATAGTGAATGAGATAAGTGTACAACCAAATGCCTAAAACAAGGACTCCTCTGCAACCAAAGGATTCTGAGTTCTGCTGCTCCAAAGACTTATGAATAGATACCACCAGCATAAATTTGCTCTCCAAGTATGATTGATTAATGCCCTCCCCAAGGCCTCTATTTATACTTAGGAAAATAGAGCAGTTTCAAAGGTTGAGGAGGTTGAGACAGTTAAGATAGTTAATGTTTAAGGCTTAACAAATCTCCATTAATCGTGTTTATTATTTTAAATGTCGAATGGAGGCGTACGTGAGTATTGATACTGGAAACCCGCGTATGACACATGAGTTGCTATAAGGGAATCCCGCGTACCGATTTGTACACGGGTTGCAATGACAATACCCATGTACAGTACACGATATCCTGTGGATATAGTCACGTATGTACGCGGGTTGCTGTGATAAGAGTCACGTACAACATTCAACGTGTAAAAAGGTAAAAATGGAAAGCTAGGTGGATAGTGAATGTATTTCATAACATGCCTATCTATAGTGTTTTAGGCAGCCTTCAATCCATAAATGTCCTTTTGTGCGCCAACATATGAAGTGTTGGCACTCGGACAGAGAAGTGCCATTTGGGTTGATAACAGTGGGGGGCTATGAAGAAAAGTACATAAAATGGACTTGTTGATGTAATTGTAACCTCTGAATTTATTCACTTGTATTTCTTATGTATTGTACCCCGATGTTTATTCTAGGAAGTGTTTGTAATGTAATTGATTCATGTCATGCCCCAATGTTCTGATCGGGAGTTTCTATAATGCAAACAAGTCATGTCAAGTCAATGTGGGTAACCCTCCTATTATTCAAGGGTTAAAGTCCCCGTAGTTCCGGGGCCCTATGGTTGTTAGACTCACATAGTGAATTTGGCCCCAATGATTCATTGTCAAGTTGGGAATTAGTATAAACAGAGAATGAGTCTCTCTATTTATCACAAAAACTCACTCACACTCAGTTGTAGCACATAGCTGAGGGAGAAGAAGTTGTTGGGGCTAGAAAGAAAGAGGCTACTACTGTCAGGAGATCATCTTACTATTTTTGGGTTTTACTTTTGATGATGATTCTATCTCTGAGGAATTTGTGGCATTTTCTCCATTTATGGTTTCCCCGAGGAAAAACACTGTGTTCATTGTCTCTTGTGTTTGATTGCTACGCTTTTTATTCTCTCAATTAAATATCCTAATATAATGCTAGCTTAAATGTTAAAATATAACATGGTATCAAAGCTAACCTAACAAGAAGACATTGTGCAGCTACGGGAACTAGGGCTTCCTACTTTTTGGATCTCTCTTCATAGATTTTCAGCAAAAGAAGGTTGGGCTGACTCTCCTCCCTAGGGCGCATCTTTCTATTAAAACAAAATCTGATTCTAAGTTTTTTCAGTTTTGGACCCGACACTGCTACCTGAAATTAGGGATTTCCATAGAAGTGGAATTTTTAAGTGAGACCAGGCCTGGATTGATATCCTCCTCAAAATTGAAGTTTAGAGATCAATATCAAATCATTTGGTTGGACAGAACTCCAGGAAAGTCAAACCCTACACTGCTCCTGAACCAGCACTGCATAAATTCAACTCCAAATCCAGATTCGACATCTTGACCTGGTAAGATGTAATTTTTTTGTATTTCCATTTGAGGTTCTCAGTTAAGATGTCTCATCATACCAAGCTTGATGAAAATCTTGAGGGAGCTGATAACTTTCGAGCCTAGAAGTATAGGATCTCCCTGGTCCTAGAAGAAAATGAGTTGGACTCCTACATCAATGAGCAGGTTCCAGTTCTAGAGGAAGATGAGGCTAAGGCCTTACATAAGAAGAATTTGGTTATGGAAAAGAGGATTATTTCTGATTCAATCAAGGATCACCTCATACCACAGGTGTCCTCCCTCAAGACACCTAAAGCTGTGTTTGATGCCCTAACCAAACTGTTTGAAGGGAAGAGCATAAACTAGAAGATGACTCTAAGGAACCAGTTGAATAATGTAAAGATCCAGAATGAGGAGACCATCCATTCATACTTCAAAAGGGTCTCCCAGATCAAAGAACAACTTGAAGTAGCATATGAATAAGTGGAGAATGCAAAAATTGTGATGACAACCTTGAATGGTCTCCCTAGGTCATGGGATTCTTTCATCCAAGGAATCTGTGCTCGGAAGAAGCTAATCAAGTTCAGTAGACTACAGGAAGAATGTTCACAAGAAGAAGCTCGAATAGCAGCTCGAGAAGAAAAGATGGGAAGTGAATATTAAGCTCTCACAGTACAATCCAAGAAAGGCAGAAGGGAAAATCATCATCACCAAGGTAAGCATTCTCATCAGAAAGATAATTTTGTAAAAATGGATCCATCCAAACTCAGATGTTATACATGTGATGAAAGAGGACACTTTTCTAGAAATTGTCCCATGAATAAGAGTGGATCCAATAATAAGAAGAACTCCAAAATAATACATCATGCTCACACTCCTGAGGATGATGATCCTCCCAGGAAGAAAGTAAAACAAGAAAGTGAAGACTCTTTAAGTGATGAAGAATATGTTCTGATCTCTACTCTCATGAGAACTATCATTCATGGAAGAAAAGATTGGCTTATTGACCATGGGGCTTCCAAACACATGACGGGATTAAAGGAATCTTTTGAGAAACTATCTGGACATAATTCACCCCATAAGGTGAAACTTGGGGATGACTACCAATATCCCATAAAAGGTAGTGGTGAATCCTCCTACAAGGTAGACTTTGGAAAGTCTATGAAAATGAAGGATGTCTTGTTTGTACCAGGACTAAAGAAGAATCTTCTCTCCATATCGACACTAGATGCAAAAGGCATGAGGGTTGCATTTGTAGATGGCCAAGTCCTCATGTGGCCAAGAGGAAAGACTATTGATGATGCAATATTAATTGGAGAATAAGAAGGAGGATTATACAAATTGAAGGGCCAACCAGAACAAGCTTTGTTCCATGACACAGTAGAGCCAAATGAACTTTGGCATAGAAGGCTTGCACATGTGCACTACAGAGCACTACAACTTGCAATCAAAGTTGTTGAAGGTCTGCCAGAAATTCAAGCAAAACATGAAGGAGTCTACAAAGTATTTGCGAAAGGAAAGAACACAAAGAAGACATTTCCAAGTAGCGAAAGCAAAGAAAAAGGAATCTTGGAAATAAGTCACTCCGATGTATGTGGTCCAATGTCATCCATTTCTTTAAGCAGGTATGTATACTATGTTTCTTTTATTGATGATTTTTCTAGGAAGACATGGATATACTTTGTGAAGATCAAAGATGAAGTTTTCAGCAAGTTCAAGGAATTCAAAGCCTTGATCGAGAACCACACAGAAAAGAAGATCAAGACCTTTTGATCAGATAATGGTAGAGAATTTAGATCAAATGAATTCAAAGAGTTACTCAAAGATTCAGAGATTAAGAGGGAGTTATCCACTCCATATAATCCACAATAGAATGGGGTTGTAGAAAGGAAGAATAGAACAATCATGGAAGATACAAGAGCAATGCTTCATAATCAAGATCTTCCCATGCATCTATCGGTAGAAGATTCCAGAACAGCGGTGTATGTATAGAACCATACTCCACACAGAGTACTCGAGAACAAGACACCTGAAGAAGTCTTTTCCAGCCATAAACTAGAAGCCATCCATCTTAGAATATTCGGTTGTCGAGTGTACATACACATTCTGAAACAAAAGAGGACAAAGTTAGATCCTTCAGAGAAGAAGGGTTGTTAACGGGCGTATTTGACTAAGCCCGCAACGGGGGATACAACCCAGACCGGGATCCTTAGGACAGGCTCCAAGCTGTTTGGGATGGTTGTTCCCGACAGGTTTAAAGGCTCTGTTAGCCTAGAAATTTAAAAGTGTAAAGGTTAAAATAAATGCTACTGATTGTTATCTGGTCCTACACTTAGGATTACCAAGGTTAATTCAGGTTATATGTTACAGAATGACAAACTGTTATGTTTAACCTACTTAAAGCAGTTAATTATAAATAGAAGAATAGAAAGATACAAATTAATAGAGTTAATACCCTACAACGATGTATAATATACACAGTGTACAATAATTACAACAAAAATAATCTGAATGTTGGAAATTCCTATAAAAGGATCCGATTCAAATAGATTTTTCAAATAATATAATAAAAACTTAAACACACATTATCCTAATCTACTCTCTATCCTGATCAGGAGCAATGAAAAATTTAACCTGTAAACAATTTATGTTGACAAAGACATTGTATGCAAACATTTGACAATATTTGAAGAAATTTAAATATTAACAAACCATACAGAGGTCGTTACACATTATATCACAATGATATCAATCATTAATTACAGAACATGACATATCAACACAATCGGAAATAGTGACAGTCGATACTTGTAAATAATATTTACACAATTCTTCAAGGAAATTATCACAAACATTTATAATATAGAAAAATGAGTGGCAAAAACCGAAAGATATTATCAATCATATGTAAAGTATAAAAACTGTATATATGTATTAAACATCACCAGTCCAAACGTTGTAGCTACTGACAGTTAACTGTCATGAGTCACAGATGGATCGAACAGCGGTCTTGTCCTCCCTTTCCCAAATTATCGACCCCTATCACTTATGCTAACTGCCCTATAAATACATTTTAATTTCCCCAAAAATAAAAACCTCCTAGAAGTTGGAGATAATCCAAATTGAAATCCTTAACTGATTTCGTATAAAAATGACAAGCGGGAACATGTCATTTTTCAGCATGTACGTGAATACTCAGTCCATAACAGAAGATCGAGGACACAGATAAGGTAACGGAACCTAGAAAACAGTTCCTGAAAGATCGATTTGCTTCTAGATATCGAGGGATCATCCATATAACCGAAATCATCAAAATCGGGGAAGGAAAATATTCATTATACCACCTGCGATGCAAAACAAAAGAAACATAATTAAAATGTAATTAAAATAGAAAAACAAATGAAATAAATAAACAAATTCACACTCAGCAAATACCTGTAAATAAAACTTGATCATCAAAACTTCAAACTTGATATCAAAATAACACACCGCCAAAACACTACAAATTTACCGGAGCATTAAAGACCTAGATATTCACCCCACTTGAATGACTCGGCGAAGGAGCAACCCTGAACTGCATGAGTGCAATCTGAGCGTTAATCTCACGAACCTTTTCTTCTTTCTTGTCATTTTCATCCTGCAATTTGAGAACCCTCCTAATCAACTTATTCTTATGATTTCTCAATCGGAGGAGCTGTTGATCATTAGCATTAAATTTCTCCTTCAACATATCATTTTCAGCCTTTATTAAATCCCGATTCAATGCCATTTCACCTACCCTATCCTCCATACTACGAATTTTATCCAACAGGCGATTAATAAACAAAGGATGAGCCATGTCTACAACAAAATAAACACCAGGTGAATTTGCTCACATGGGATTTTATTTAGTCGGAGCATTAACCAACGAATCCTCTCGCACCTCTTTGTCGAGCACAGGAATATCCTTGTCAATAACAGGAAGAGTCTCATTGACAGGATTCGAAACAACTTCAGGCTGAACGACACTATCATCAATAGGCGGAGAGATATCAAATTCTTCCTCATCTAAAACAACAGTTTCCACCTGAACCTTGTCACTCACAGGGGTTTTGACAAAAGTAGCTTTCGCCATGCTCCTGGTGAATCTACCACCCAATTTATCCTTGGGCTGATTTCGCCCACGATTGCCAATTTTATCAATACTATTTTGGGGTGTAGTTGGTGACAAAGGTGAAACTCTCCTCACGCGCTTAGACCTTAACGGATTGTCAGCGCTTTCGACCGGATTTGCCATGGGAGTTTTGCAGGGTTCAGGGCTCATACGGCCAGGACTTGACAAAGGTCTGTGCAAAGAAGGGACTGAGACTGAACTAGGATCTTTGTGTTTGCTGCAGTCATCAGGGTTGTCGAACATGCAGTAACAAAATGAAGAAAAACCGTTGGAATCTGCAAATTCCTCCCATGACCAACTCAACTTCAACAACTTAGCATCAATCAACATGCGAACCAACCCGTGATGAAAGAGACTGTGACTGACGTGTTTAAGGCCTTTTTTAATCGCATTGGACATTTTGAACAGGATATGTAAAAGATAATAAGGAAAATTTAACGGAAACCCTATAAAAACAGACATAAGCCGAAGGTGATATACATACGCTGACGATAACCGGCCTTCACAGGTCAAGTAACGGTGAATCAAATCAAGAACAGGACGCCATTCTGCCTTGAAATACTTACGGTCCACTCCAGTTTTAAACGAGACTTCCTGAGTAGGGTTTTTAAGCAACTCCTGCCATTCTGTTATATTCATCTTCTGGTATTTGAACCATCACTGACCAGTTAGGGACAAACCTGTTGCGGCCGCTATTGACTGTTCATCAACCCGAAACCGAAGATCACCAACTTCTGCTTGAAAATCAACTAGGGAGAGAGCAAAAACCCTAGTAACTTCAGGGTTCGAATCAGAAAATTTCTTCAAGAACGGAATCCACCCTATATCCTCGACCTTTACTGCGAGCTCAAAGTTCGAATTTAACAAGGTCATTTCGCAGGGTTCAACCCTTACTACAGGTGCCATCACTGGCTGAGTCCAGGTGCGTAACCGCACGCGAAATAGGTACCAGAGCTCATCAAGAGATAGAACACGAGATCGTGAGCACTTGGGATAAAGGCTAAGCTAAAATAGGTGATAAACAGGATAAGCCATGCATAAACGTAGGCTATACCCCTGCGGGTTTGGCATGAACGAAGACATCAGCACTCGAAGTGGTAATTGATTGATGACAAAAACGACAGTCGAAAACCCTAGACAACTGATATTATCATGATTTACCCTGAATTAAATAGCAGGAGACCCTTTGCTGTACGTAGAATAGCTGTTCCATTTACAGGCATCCACGACGAGGGATAGGTACCAAGACTTAAACGCGATAGACAGGTCAAGTACCAGCGTCATGATAGCATGCTGGCTTCGCAATAGGTGAATCAAGATAGAGGTTGTGACATAAATCAATCCCTACGATAACCATAATACATGCAATCTCCACCATGGATTCGACCTACCTTTTAAAGGTGGTGGATAAATAATCATAATTACAAACCATTAAATCAAGAATCGACTTTGCAAAACATACCATATAATAATGATCGGCATAGATATTGGTGGTAATGCCGACCATGGTTTGAGAACTTAGGATATGTCGAAAAATGGTTTGTGAGACATTTGGCTTACGCTGGCCCTAGGTCTTGACCAAAATCACCATGAACCAACCATTGATAATATTTGAACCCTAACAATAGTTATAATAACAAAATCAACAAAATCGATTGATAATGCTTTGGATTAATTTCTAGATTAGGATAAAACGAAGGATATAGAAATCATTAATCTTTATCCTTAATTTCAAACCCAAAAACAAATAATAACTCATTAGTGATGATTTTGTTAAATATTCTATAGTTGCAAAGGTTGCTTTAAAAAAACGAATTTCCCCAATTCAGTAGCTAACAAAATGGCATTGTTTCAGTACCTGTAATTCTTCTTTATTTTGCACTGAGAAATTTGAACATTTCATCTAATAAAATAGGATTTTATTAGATGAAATAATGTTTTGTAAAGGCTATTGAGCCAGGGCACAACAGATGGCGACAAGCTGGACGGAACAGTTATCTCTGCCTCTTAACCTGAAATCATTCACATGGAGAAATTAAATTCTTAATACAAGCCATTATACAAAGATCACTGTTTTAATATCTCAAACAAATTCAAGCATTTCACAATTCTAAAACTTACCAAAAAATTACAGTTTCAGCGATTTGTTTGATAAAATCAGGTCTCAAACAGAACTTAGTCCTCAAAGAGTAAGACAGTAAATGGCTCAGTTTTAAGGATAAAATATCAATACCACAAGCATGGCCCTGCTGCCAGCAGGCGTTCATAGCCCCGACAGGGTTGCTTCTAAGCCCTCAGAACGCCAGTATCCTATCTGCTAGTTATATATGTACAATTCTGGTCGGGAGAAACTGTTACCACTGTTTTCTTTTAATTTTATTCCTCATGAAGGCCATGGTTCAGGCTTGGTAACCAGATAGTAACCATGTCAGTCACCAGTATGCATTACAGCAAAATGAACCACCTCGTGATGAGACATTTCACCCCTCATATTTTTCCGTCCAAGGGTCATTGCCCAAGCTTGGTGACCAGAGACGACAATGTTACTGGAAGCAAACCTATGATCCTGAGCAGATCAACTCGTGATGAGACTTTATGTCCTTCATATTTTGTATATGTTCAAGTCCCTCCTTGTCCAGAACGTAATTATTATTAATCTCAAATGAGATTGTCTTAGCAAATAGGGAGGCGAATCTGATCCCCTTTACGAGAAGAGATGGCGTAAAAGATTTGAATAGATAACTTTACCAAGTACTGTCCCAATCCCGTTGGGCAAATCTTTGCAGAGACCGATATACTTAATTAATTTTAACGTGGTTTGAGATTTTTCTGGTAGGATCTAGAACAATGAAAACACCATTCTCTGTTCAAGAAACCAAAACAGAATGACATTTTCCAGGATAATAATGTCTTTTGTGCATAACTTACAGATAAATGACAGACCTTAAAATGAGCCATCAGTTCAAGGATTGATGAATTTACCAGGTTCATAACACACAAACAAAACAACAAATCAATCAAAAGGACAATGAAATAAAAATGTATCAAGCAAACACACCACACAGATATATACAAGATGATCCCTTGAGGGGGATCAGCAAAAATATCTCTTGATTAGGTGACCATTTACTGGAAGGTTGTCAATGTCACCTTCCAATGTTTGTAACCTGAAAGTACTAGGACCAAGTTTTTCTGTAATAATAAATGGCCCTAGCCACAGGCATTGGAACTTTGTGTGTTTTCCTTTATCTTCGTGTTCCTTGTCCCATTTCAAGACTAATTCACCTACTTCCAAATCTTGGCTGACTGACTTCCTGAGGTCAAACCAACACTTCACAGTCTGCTGGTGTTTCTCAAATTTTTTTCTAGCCAACTCCCTATCTTCCTCCAGTTTCTGCAAGGTGTTAATTCGATGCTCCATGGAAGAACATGGTACCTCCTGTACTGACTGGGCAAGCTGTAAGGAGGGTAAGAACAAATGAGGGGGTAAGATGGTTTCTTTACCATACACCAGGAAAAATGGAGAGTTTCATATAGTAGCTTTGGGAGTTATCCTGTCAGCCCACAAAGCATTTGACAGAGCAGTATGCCAATTCCTATGATGGTTAGCCACAGTACATTTCAGAATCTTCATCAGATTTTTATTAGAGGATTCTGCTAACCCATTACCCTGAGGGTAATAATTAGCTGAATATTTCAACTTTATACCCTTATCCAATGCATACTCAGTTAATTTTGCAGAGGAAAAATAAGTTGCATTGTCAAATATTAAAGACTCTGGAACACCGAATCTGGTAATAATAAAAGAATCAAGGAAAGATATCACCTGTTCGGAATTGACTACCCTCAAAGGGATGGCTTCAACCCATCTAGTGAAGTAGTCTATGGCTGTCAGAATGTATTTATGTTGTTGTGAAGAGGCTGGTGTGATTGGGCCAACAATATCCAGACCCCATTGCTGAAATGGGACTTCGATGATAACCGGCTGGAGGGGTAATGCTGCCTTATTTAGTCTACCTCCTACTCTCTGACATTCTTGGCACTTCCTGGAAAAAGAATATGTGTCTTTGAACAATGTGGGCCAGTAGTACCCAGCTTTAAGTATCTTATGAGCGGTAGTTTCTCCGCTGAAGTGTCCTCCAGCTGGTCCTGCATGTAGTTGAGATAACACATTATCATCCTCATGTCCTTCTAGACAACGAAGGAGAACTCCTTCGAAATTCTTTCTAAACAAAATATTATCAATAAGCTGATAAGGTGTAGATTTCAATATTAAAGCCCTCTTATGATGTGGGTCTAAATGTTCAGGGGCAGTCCCATGCAATACGAAGAACTTAATATCATCATACCGCGAATCAGGAGGAGTGGAGACCCGAAAAACTTCCCTTTCAAATAAAGAAGGTTCGCTAAAGAAGTGCAGATCAGGATCAGAATTGTCCACAGACCCAGCTGCTAGCTTGCAAAGTCCTTGTCCCCTGACAATCTTTAAAGGTTTTATTTCCAGGTCGTATTTTTGAAGTGCTGTGACCCAATGTGCTCTTTTTTCACCAAGATCCTTCTGTACCAAGAGATTTATAACTGCAGAATATGGTACAATGACTTTGGTGTGGGACTTCAGTAAGTAAGGCCTGAAATGTTTAACAGATTTGAAAATAGTGAAGGCTTGCTTGTCTACTTCTGGGTAATTTAATTCTGCACCGTTGAGACCAGAACTCGTAAAAGCGATAGGAGCTTCATTATTTTCCTAGTTTTTCTGTGTCAGAACAGCAGCATAAGAAGAATCAGAAGCAAACGTATACAAAATGAAAGGTTTGGAAAAATCTGGGCTAGTTAGAGTGGTAGCTTCAGCAATCACTTTTAAGATGTCATGAAAATATTGCTTCTCATCAGTGTTCCATTTAAACTCGGCATCCTTTCTTATCATTTTCTGAAGCGGCCGAACAATTTCCGTAAACCCAGGAATAAATCTAGAAACAAAATTTATCTTTCCAAGAAACGACTGCATGGACTTCTTTGAGTGGGGCATCGAAATATGTGATATGGCACGGGTGCGTTCTAGGTCAATATTGATGTCTTGTTTGGAAACAACAAAACCCAGCAACTTACCTTCTGTGACTGAAAAGATAGACTTCTTAGGATTTAAAGAAATACCATACTTCCTGCAACGCTCAAAGACTCTCCTGAGATGAGTTAAATGATCAGTCCTTATTTTTGAAAAGACGGTAACATCATCAAGATAAATAACGACAAACTTACCAATCAGACCTCTGAAGGCGATGTCCATTGCCCTCTGAAATGTTGCTCCGGCATTTATGAGACCAAATGGCATTTTCCTGTACGCATAGGTTCCCCAAGGCATCCTAAAAGTTGTTTTCAACTGGTCAGCTTTGGATACCAACACTTGGTTGTACCCTGAAAAACCATCTAGTAGTGAAAACATTTCAGATCCGGAGACCTATTGCAAGATTTTCTCCATTGTAGGGACAGGATAATTGTCTTTATCAAAAACCTTATTCAGGTTTCGAAAGTCGACACATAACCTGATGTCACCATTTTTCTTCCTCACGGGTACAAGATTTGCTACCCACTGTGCATGCCGAACAGGGAAAATTATTCTGGCGGAAAGGAGTTTATTTAGCTCCTTCTTGATAGCTGGTTCTAGGCTGGGGTGCATTTTCCTCAATTTTTGTTGAAAAGGCTTAGCCTCCGGTTTCATAGGAATGACATGTTGCATGATATTAGGGTCGAACGTTTTCAAGTCATCATACATCCATGCAAATGTGTCGTTAAACTCTTTGAAGAGTTTAATGAAGGCTGTTTTTTCCTGGGCAGTACATGTACTGCCCAGATTCACGCATTGAGGGTTTTGTTCAGTTCCTAGATTCACAATGTCAGATTGCATGATGGAGCTATTAGTTTTACAATTCCTTGCAGCTTTAAATTTATCCTTTAAGTCATAGAATTTCTCAAGTTTGATTACTGACCTGGGAAGAGCACTAACCTGATCGAGAGATTCCTGAATTGAACAAGGCTTATGGATTACCGCAAAATTGTGTAGATCCTCATCGTGAGTCATCTCGTCCAAAATCGCATCCTTGAAAGTATCTTTAAAAGTCAGAAAATCGATCAATTGCTGGTCATCATTGAAGACTCTCCAATTTGCTATGTTGTCAGGTATAGAAGGTCTGAACAGCAATTCAACCGAGAAAGCATCAGTAAGGATTCCCTCAGATGGAATCAATCTTGAAGCAACATTAGCTAAAAGATCAGCTTCTTGATTTAGATAACGAGGGATGGAACTTATGTTAAATGCTTCAAATGCTAATAGTAAATTCCATACCTCAGCTTGATAATTTCTCAAGTGTCCAGCTATGCAGTGTATTGTATTACGTACCTGACGAACAATAATCTCGGAATCTCCTAAGACTACCAAGGCTTTGGCTCCCAAGTCAATCGCTTTCTTCAGCCCTTGAATGAGGGCTTCGTATTCAGCGATGTTATTGGTGCAATCGAATTCTAGTCTGCAAGCAATGAAGTACCTTTTACCATAAGGATCAATCAGTAAGCATCCCGCACCAGCTCCTTCTTTTGACTTGGAACCGTCAAAGTAAAGAGACCAACAACCGTCATTGAGATCTAAATGTGGTGTATCTGGGACTGGAATTTCAGCTGGGGCTTGTGAAAAATGGCAAATTTCAGACTGTTGATTTGAATCTAGAATTTCTGAAATTTCAGCTTCCAAGTTCCCAAAAAATGAGTCAGCCATATAGTTACCCATTATGGTATCAGTGAACAAGACTGGTTCATTTGAGTCATCAATTTCAGTGACGGTATGCTTCATATACCGTTCTCGATCGATTCTGATTTTATTCGGGCAACCCTTATGAGATATCCACAGGTGCGACCAATCTGTGGAAAAATACCCATCAAGTTTTTGTGACCAATCCCTGCTAAGAAACAAACCATATGCTTCAGTGATGTCAGCAACAATAATATCGATGATAAAGTGAACTTGAGGATTCGAAGCCAACCTTATCATCACCTGCTTCAACTTACCTATTACCTTTACATTTGAACGATCAAGCTGTACAATACTTGTATCACACGATTCAGGGACAGCATTACGTTTTTTACATACAGAGTAAGGCATCACATTCTTGGAGGCCCCTGAGTCTATCATACAGTTATGCACTTTACGATTAAATATTTCAAATGTAAGTAAAAAGGGCGGAGTTGAAGAATCAGACTTCTTTCCTATGGATGATGAATTAACTGAAGCCTTTTTTGAGCTATCCTTATTAATGGTAGAATTATTTTGATTGGAAGGAGTCTTACCATATTTACTTGGGCAAACTCCTTGCACCATTTTATCTCGAATCACAGGTATCTTTATGAGTTCATATAGGGAGATATTGGCTCTGCTTTTCTTTAAGTCTTCGATCAAGTCATATTCTAACTCAAGGGAATGTGCAGATTTACTATTTGCATACTGATCTTTATCTTTGACAGCTGAACTATTATCTTTAACAGTTGTAGCAGGTTCACCTGGGGGCTGGTCTTTTTTACTTCTGGTGTTGTACTGATGCTAATTTACATTGACAACAGCCACATCTTCGTCATCAGTTAATTCTGAGGTGTCCCAGAAATGACTGATGACATGGGGTGGTTTATCGTCATTGCCATCATCTGTTTTTTGGTTATCTTGAGAACTCTGTCCGGAAGACTGAGTTTCATTTTCAGTAGATGTTTCTAGATCTGAAAATATTGATTTGTGGAAGCTATTGAGTTCCTCAACGCTGTTAGCTTCAGAGGGTGGAGTTTGTTTCGCAGCTGAATTTTGAAAAGGTTTTCTGAAAAACTGTTTAGGTGGTTCTTTGTTTGCAGTATTTTTAGAAGTACCCTTTTTTAAATCTATGATTTCATTAGACAGTTTTTTAATGACTCTTTGTAAACTGTCAAGATCTAAGGCATCTTGGCCCCTTTTGTCAGAGCTTTTGGCAGGATTGTCTACCTTCTTCTGAGAAGAAGATGATGAATCATTATCTACTCCGAGATTTGCCTTTGTAGAATTCGCATCTTTTTCGACTTTAATTGCTTCTTCGAAGTTTTCAGCTAGGGTAAGTTTGGCCTTTTGCCTGACAAACATGGATATTTTTCCCGGTAAGGATGAAGTGTAAAATTCAACAGTAATGTCCTCAGTCGGCCTTGAGGTAGCAGGAATCCTGTTTCTTAAAGTTAGAAAACGCTGGTTAAAATCTTTAACCTTTTCTTTGGGTTCCATGCGAATTCTAGACAATTCTGAGACTAAAATAGTAGGAGTCTTGTCATCTCCAAACTTGTTTGTAAATGCAAGATCAAATTCGTTCCAGCTAGTAATGGAACCAGCTGTAAGTGAAAAATACCACGTCGATGCTTTTCCCTCAAATGTATAAGGGAAAAGCCGACATACCACATCTTCATGTTCAACATCCAAGAGTCGAACTGCCAACATAAACTTCTTGACATGATCTTCCGCTGGCTCTTTCAACTCAGGGTTGAACTTAGGAAGTAATTTCTCAAGATGTTTAGGTAAAGGGTGCTGAACGCCGGGGACGGCCACTGCATCCTGAGCTATCCATGGCATATTAGCATTGGGTTTGGGGTATTTGCAGCTGCCATGTTTCTTGGAGTCGGGGGCGGTGAAGGTGGTGTTTGTAGAACACGAGGAGGCGATTGAGGTGGCAATGGTGGTTGTCTAGTCCCTCCTGAAGCAGGTGGTCCTGAAGAAGAGGAAGGCTGGTTGGTGCCTGTAAAATATTGTTGTATGTGAGGATCGGGATGGGCACCTAAAGGCTGTTCTTGTTCTCCCAGAGCAGATTCAGGATGACGAGTACGAGGAGGTGTAATCTACGGAAGAGGTAATTCAGTGGGCTGGTGCTCAGTGAGATTCGAATAAGCCCTAGTTAAAATTCTACGAGATTCGTTTATGGCTTGCTCGTACTGGTCTATTTCTTCAGGTAAGTGAATACCGGGAGAGTTGAACTGAGAGATCAGATTTCGAACAGAGTCACTTACTGGGGTTTCGTTCACTCGTGATGAATGGTGAGAGTGTGGTTGTGCAGTAGATTGTATTTGAGGGGTGGTTGGCTGATTAACTTTTTTTACAGGGTTGTTTTCATCAGCCATTGGCTTACGCTGGCCCTCCTTCTAGCGCCATTGTTGACGGACGTATTTGACTAATCCCGCAACGGGGGATACAACCCAGACCGGGATCCTTAGGACAGGCTCCAAGCTGTTTGGGATGGTTGTTCCTGACAAGTTTAAAGGCTCTGTTAGCCTAGAAATTTAAAAGTGTAAAGGTTAAAATAAATGCTACTGATTGTTATCTGGTCCTACACTTAGGATTACCAAGGTTAATTCAGGTTATATGTTACAGAATGACAAACTGTTATGTTTAACCTACTTAAAGCAATTAATTATAAACAGAAGAATAGAAAGATACAAATTAATAGAGTTAATACCCTACAGCGATGTATAATATACACAGTGTACAATAATTACAACAAAAATAATCTGAATGTTGGTAATTCCTATAAAAGGATCTGATTCAAATAGATTTTTCAAATAATATAATAAAAACTTAAACACACATTATCCTAATCTACTCTCTATCCTGATCAGGCGCAATGAAAAATTTAACCTGTAAACAATTTATGTTGACAAAGACACTGTATGCAAACATTTGACAATATTTGAAGAAATTTAAATACTAACAAACCATACAGAGGTCGTTACACATTATATAACAATGATATCAATCATTAATTACAGAACATGACATATCAACACAATCGGAAACAGTGACAGTCGATACTTGTAAATAATATTTGCACAATTCTTCAAGGAAATTATCACAAACATTTATAATATAGAAAAACGAGTGGCAAAAACCGAAAGATATTATCAATCATATGTAAAGTATAAAAACTGTATATATGTATTAAACATCACCAGTCCAAACGCTGTAGCTACTGACAGTTAACTGTCACGAGTCACAGATGGATCGAACAGTGGTCTTGTCCTCCCTTTCCCAAATTATCGACCCCTATCACTTACGCTAACTGCCCTATAAATACATTTTAATTTCCCCAAAAATAAAAACCTCCTAGAAGCTGGAGATAATCCAAATTGAAATCCTTAACTGATTTCGTATAAAAATGACAAGTGGGAACATGTCATTTTTCAGCATGTACGCGAATACTTAGTCCATAACAGAAGATCGAGGACACAGATAAGGTAACGGCACCTGGAAAATAGTTCCTGAAAGATCGATTTGCTTCCAGATATCGAGGGATCATCCATATAACCGAAATCATCAAATTCGGGGAAGGAAAATATTCATTATACCACCTACGATGCAAAACAAAAGAAACATAATTAAAATGTAATTAAAATAGAAAAGAAAATGAAATAAATTAACAAATTCACACTCAGCAAATACCTGTAAATAAAACTTGATCATCAAAACTTCAAACTTGATATCAAAATAACACACCGCCAAAACACTACAAATTTACCGGAGCATTAAAGACCTGCATATTCACCCCACTTGAATGACTCGGCGAAGGAGAAACCCTGAACTGCATGAGTGCAATCTGAGCTTTAAGCTCACGAACCTTTTCTTCTTTCTTGTCATTTTCATCCTGCAATTTGAGAACCCTCCTAATCAACTTATTCTTATGATTTCTCAATCAGAGGAGGTGTTGATCATTAGCATTAACTTTCTCCTTCAACATATCATTTTCAGCCTTTATTAAATCCTGATTCAATGCCATTTCACCTACCCTATCCTCCATACTACGAATTTTATCCAACAGGCGATTAATAAACAAAGGATGAGCCATGTCTGCAACACAATAAACACCAGGCGAATTTGCGCACACAGGCTTTTCTTTAGTCGGAGCATTAACCAACGAATCCTCTCGCACCTCTTTGTCGAGAACAAGAATATCCTTGTCAATAACAGGAAGAGTCTCATTGACAGGATTCGAAACAACTTCAGGCTGAACGACACTATCATCAATAGGCAGAGAGATATAAAATTCTTCCTCATTTAAAACAACAGTTTGCACCTGAACCTTGTCACTCACAGGGGTTTTGACAAAAGTAGCTTTCACCATGCTCCTGGTGAATCTACCACCCAATTTAGCCTTGGGCTGATTTCTCCCACGATTGCCAATTTTATCAATACTATTTTGGGGTGTAGTTGGTGACAAAGGTGAAACTCTCCTCACGCACTTAGACCTTAACGGAGTGTCAGCGCTTTTGACCGGATTTGCCATGGGAGTTTTGTAGGGTTCAGGGCTCATACGGCCAGGACTCGACAAAGGTCTGCGCAGAGAAGGGACTGAGACTGAACTAGGATCTTTGTGTTTGCTGTAGTCATCAGCGTTGTCGAACATGCAGTGAAAAAACAAAGAAAAACGGTTGGACTCTACAAATTCCTCCCATGACCAACCCAACTTCAACAACTCAGCATCAATCAACATGCGAACCAACCCGTGATGAAAGAGACTGTGACTGACGTGTTTAGGGCCTTTTTTAATCGCATTGGACATTTTGAACAGGCTATGTAAAAGATAATAAGGTAAATTTAATGGAAACCCTATAAAAACAGACATAAGCCGAAGGTGATATACATACGCTGACGATAACCGGACTTCACAGGTCAAGTAACGGTGAATCAAATCAAGAACAGGACGCAATTCTGCCTTGAAATACTTACGGGCCACTCCAGTTCGAAACGAGACTTCCTGAGCAGGGTTTTTAAGCAACTATTGCCATTCTGTTATATTCATCTTCTGGTATTTGAACCATCGCTGACTAGTCAGGGACAAACCTGTTGCGGCCGCTATTGACTGTTCATCAACCCGAAACCGAATATCACCAACTTCTGCTTGAAAATCAACTAGGGAGATAGCAAAAACCCTAGTAACTTCAAGGTTTGAATCAGAAAATTTCTTTAAGAACGGCATCCACCCTATATCCTCGACCTTTACTGCGAGCTCAGAGTTCGAATTTAACAGGGTCATTTCGCAGGGTTCAACCCTTACTACAGGTGCCATCACTGGCTGAGTCTAGGTGCGTAACCGCACGCGAAATAGGTACCAAAGCTCGTCAAGAGACAGAACACGAGATCGTGAGCACTTGGGATAAAGGCTAAGCAAAACTAGGTGATAAACAGGATAAGCCATGCATAAACGCAGGCTATACCCCTGTGGGTTTGGCATGAACAAAGACATTGGCACTCGGAGTGGTAATCGATTGATGACAAAAACGACGGTCAAAAACCCTAGACAACTGATATTATCATGATTTACCCTGAATTAAATAACAGGAGACCCTTTGCTGTATGTAGAATAGGTGTTCCATTTACAGGCATCCACGACGAGGGATAGGTACCAAGACTTAAACACAGTAGACAGGTCAAGTACCAGCGTCATGATAGCATGCTGGCTTCGCAATAGGTGAATCAGGATAGAGGTTGTGACATAAATTAATCCCGACGATAACCATAATACATGCAATCTCCACCATGGATTCGACCTACCTTTTAAAGGTGGCGGATAAATAATCATAATTACAAACCATTAAATCAAGAATCGACTTTGCAAAACATACCATATAATAATGATCGGCATAGATATTGGTGGTAATGTCGACCATGGTTTGAGAACTTAGGATATGTCGAAAAATGGTTTGTGACACATTTGGATTACGCTAGCCCTAGGTCTTGACTAAAATCACCATGAACCAACCATTGATAATATTTGAACCCTAACAATAGTTATAATAACAAAATCAACAAAATCGATTGATAATGCTTTGGATTAATTTCTAGATTAGGATAAAACGAAGGATATAGAAATTATTAATCTTTATCCTTAATTTCAAACCCCAAAACAAATAATAACTCATTAGTGATGATTTTGTTAAATATTCTATAGTTGCAAAGGTTGCTTTAAAAACAACGAATTTCCCCAATTCAGTAGCTGACAAAATGGCATTGTTTCAGTAGCTGTAATTCTTATTTATTTTGCACTGAGAAATTTGAACATTTCATCTAATAAAATAGGATTTTATTAGATGAAATAATGTTTTGTAAAGGTTGTTGAGCCAGGGCACAACAAGGGTATATTTGTGGGATACTCTGAAAGCTCGAAGGCTTACAGAATATACTTCCCAAGATTCAAGAAGATCGACATCAGCAGGGATGTAACATTTGATGAAGACTCAGCTTACAACAAATCCAGAAAGAGACCTGCTGAAGATCTTGAAGAATCAGAAGCACCCAGAATTCATGACACAACCATGAACGAAGAAACTCAAGAAGAAGATCAAGAATTTGAAGAACCTCAAGAAACTGTAGATCCACCTCAGGAGAAAAATCCTCACAAGAGGAAGCCTACTTGGATATGAGACGCTATCCAAGGTCCAGAAAGATATGGGGCTCCAGAAGAGAATCACAGAGAAATAAAGAGGACCAGGTCCTGCTCCGAGTATGTAGCTTTATTATGTGACTTTATCAATAAAGAACCTTCCAACTATGAAGAAGCTGCAAAAAGGAAGGAATGGAAAGATTATATGATTGAAGAGTATCAATCGATCATGAAGAATGATGTTTGGGATGTTGTCCCAAGACCAGAAGGGAAGTCTGTTGTAACTTCCAAATGGATCTACAAGATCAAGCATGTTGCAGATGGAAGCATAGAGAAATATAAATAAAGATTCGTGGCTCGTGGCTTCTCACAGAAAGAAGGAATAGATTATGAAGAAACATTTGCACCTGTAGCCAGATACACTTCCATCAGATCAGTACTTGCTCTGGCTGTAGTGATGAAATGAAAGATACACCAAATGGATGTCAAGACTGCTTTCTTGAATGGTGTAGTGGAAGAGGGAGTGTATGTAGAGTAGCCACTTGATTTTGAGAGACATGACAGGGAGTCTCATGTGTGTAGATTGAATAAATCCTTGTACGGTTTGAAATAGGAACCCAGGACATGGTACGGCAGAATTGATGGCTTTCTATCCAATTTAGGATTTACCAAAAGGAAAGCAGATTCCAACATTTTCTACAAGGTTGAAGATGGAAACCTAGTGATACTCCTACTATATGTAGATGATCTGTTTGTAACAGGTATGGATGGGTTGATTGCTGATACAAAGAGGAAGCTTCTTGTCGAGTTCCAAATGAAGGACTTAGGTATGATGGACTATTTTCTAGACATGGAGGTGTGGAAAAATGTGGATGGAATCTCCCTCGGACAAGGGAAGTATGCAGTAGGGATCCTGAAGAGGTTTGGGATGATGGAATTCAAGGCCATGACCACACCTATGGAATCAAACCTAAAGCTATTGAGTGATGCTTCATCAGAAGCAGTTGATGCTACAATGTATCGTCAGATGATTGGGTCCTTATTGTACCTGATGAACATGAGACCATATATTTGCTTTGTTGTGAACACCTTGAGCTAATTCCTAACATATCCGAGACATGTTCACTTGATTGCTTCAAAGCATATTCTGAGGCACCTGAGGGGTACAATCGATTATGGGCTCAAGTATGAGGTGAATCAAAAGATTAACCTAGAGGGTTATGTTGAGTTAGATTGGGCAGGCAGTGCCATCGATAGGAAGAGTACTTCAGGGTGTTGCTTCAATATGGGATTAGGTGTGATCTCTTGGTTTAGCAGGAGGCAATCCTATGTGGCACTAAGTACAGCTAAAGCAAAGTATGTCACAGCTTGTTCAGCTAGTTGTGAGGCAGTATGGCTGAGGAAGTTGTTGTCTGATTTATTTGATCTCCAGTTGGATGCTAATTGTATACATTGCGACAACCAGAGTTGTGTGAAGTTGTCAGAGAACCCGGTGTTCCATGAAAAGTCGAAGCATATGGAGATCAAGTATCACTACATTAAGGATATGGTGCAGAGGGGAGCAATGAAGCTCTAGTATGTTGTGATGGACAAACAGATAGGTGATTTGTTGACAAAGCCATTAGACAAAGTGAAGTTTGAGTACTTCAAGGAGAATCTTGGTGTTATCCAGATTGAGGTTCCTTCCAAAGGGAAGGGATGAGTTCATGAGCCATTTTGACATGGTGAGAGGATTGGTTCCTTCCATGGTCAGATGTAAGGGCTCAGCCATTCTGTCATGGTGAGAGGATTGGTTCCTTCCATGTTAGATGTGAGTGCTAAGCCATTCTGATGTGACTATAGGATTGGTTCCTACATGATCAGATATAAGTGTTGAATGCCATTCTTGGAATGGAGGCACCTGGTCAATTACCAGGAAAGCTTAGTCTGGGACTGAGGGCCATTCTGATGTGACTGTAGGATTGGTTCCTACATGATCAGATGTGAGTGCAGAGCCATTCTGAGGCGATTGTAGGATTGGTTCCTACAATGATCAGATGCAAGTGCAGATCCATTCTGAGGTGATTGTAGGATTGGTTCTTACAATGATTAGATGTAAGTGCAGAGCCCTTTCAATATGGAGGATTGGTTCCTCGCATGGTCGAATGTAAGTGTTGGGCCTTTCTGACATTGGTTGTCAGATGTGAGTGCTGGGCCTTTCTGATATTGGTTGTCAGATGTGAGTGCTGGGCCTTTCTGACAGGGTTGTGGGATGTGTTCCCACATGGTCTGATGTGAGTGATGGGTGTGCCTTTCTGATATGATTATAGGATTGGTTCCTACATGATCAGATATAAGTGTTGGGTGGGCCCTTCTGACTTAGGGTCAGATATAAGTGCTGGAAAATACCTACATGGAGGCTAGGCCTACAACTAGCATGAAAAAGGGATGGCTCTGTAGAACTTCCTATGACAAGAAGAATCAAGAGATAGAACCCGTGATGATGATCCAGCAGAGATGTTTCAGAACCAGAGATGATCCAGATCCATTGATGATGATCCAGATCCAGATGAAGATGAATTGAAGATGAAGTTGACTTGAAGATAAATATGACTTGAAGATGATGAGGACTCGATGATGATCCAGATAATACAAAGAAGAAGACTTGTGCTGATAAATTGTGTCGAGAGAAAACCTTCCTAGTTAAGAGGGAGTGTTGATGTAATTGTAGATACGGAATGTATTCACTTGTATTTCTTATGTATTGTACCTCGATGTTTATTCTGGGAAGTGTTTGTAATGTAATTGATTCATGTCATGCCCCGATGTTCAGATCGGGAGTTTATATAATGTAAACAAGTCATGTCAAGTCAATGTGGGTAACCCTCCTATTATTCAAGGGTTAAAGTCCTCGCAGTTCCGAGGCCCTAGAATTGTTAGACTCACCTAGTGAAGTCGGACCTAGTGATTCATTGTCAAGTAAGGAATTAGTATAAATAGAGAATGAGTCTCTCTATTTATCACAAAAACTCACTCACACTCAGTTGTAGCGCATAGCTAAGGTAGAAGAAGTTGTTGGGGCTAGAAAGAAAGAGGCTACTGCTGTTGGGAGATCATCATACTGTTTTGGGGTTTTAATTTTGGTATTGATTCTATCTCTGAAAAAGTTGCGGGGTTTTCTCCATTTATGGTTTCCCCAAGGAAAAACACTGTGTTCATTGTCTCTTCTGTTTGATTGATGTGCTTTTTATTCTCTTAATTAAAGATCCTAATATAATGCTAGCTTAAATGTTAAAATCCAACAGGACTACGTTGCGGAAGCAAAGAGATCAAGATGTGCATGAGCTGAAAAATTTGTTCCATACCCTGTGCACCAAGTCATTAGAGGAAATTTGAGGTCTAAAATGGGCCTCCTAAGGAAAATGATAAAATAATAGTTAAAATAATAAAATAATAGTTATTAATTTTGGAGGAAAATGAAAAAAACTACTTTTTTGTTTGTATTTTTGACATATCTCCCTATGTTTTTCCTCAAATTCTAGCAGGAGAGCTCATTGGATGCAGAATTTAATTCCACATCCAATGAGCTCTCCCACCTAAAATTTGAGTAAAAACACAGGGAGATATGTCGAAAATACGAACAAAAAAAGTAGTTTTCTTTTATGACAAATATGTTAATTCAACCATTA
>LPNX011205906.1:66235-78157 GCA_001517045.1 Pseudotsuga menziesii | reverse complement strand
GCTATGGCGAACAACAGCCCGTGCCAAACTCAAAAATGCATCACGTGTCTGTGGAATCACATGATGTAGAGGTGGGACATTTGGCCCAGGCAACTGCCTGCAAGGTGCAGGGATAGGGCGATCAGCGTCTCGAAGTCTGGCATTGGGTCGGTTTTGGGGCATCCCCCCACCGATCCCCTGAAACTCCAACATATCAAAATAGTTTACGTGTTTTCCCAACACAAACTCTGCATACATTTTTCGAAGGAAGTACAACGGGATTTCCCTGTTGTTGTGCGGTGGCCTATCAAAAACCATATACCATCTGTCCATCCAGTTATCAACAAATGGTTGATATGTGCACCACTCAATAGAGATATGTGGCTTGTTTGAATTTGGGATTTGCCCCGTGCAAGGGTCCCTAAACAATGCAAATATATGTTCCTTCGTGATTTTCAACTTTTTTACTACATTGTAGCTAAGCCCATCGGCATACTCATGTCTCTTTCTTTCTCTATATGAAGCCATATCATATAGTACATTGTTTGACATTGTGATGGTCTCAACAATTGCATCCAAAGTGGATGCAAGTGAACGTCGGATTCTATCACCACCACTAAAAGCACTACTCAAGGCTCTCAACTGGGCAAGCTCTCTCAATATTTCTGCATTCAGGTCCATAGCCGCAACTGCAATAAAAAAATCAATAAGAAAATAATTAGAAACGTATACATGGTATATAATGAAATCTCTTCAAAATTCAAAATGTAAATGCATCTAAATCCAATTATCTTCAGAACATCCAACCATCACATAGACTTATATAATAGTAAATAAAATGTCACCACATAACTAATTCAAAAGCATAAGCTAGATAACAAAAATTTGCGAAACCCCATCAAAATAAACTGTGTTTAACATGCCTTTGCAATAAGTGGGTTTCTACCAACAAGTATATATGGTGAATACACATCTATTAAAGGTTGTTTTAAATATATATGGTTGATGACATAGTAGTTCTCCTAGTTGGCACCAAAATCAGTAATATCAAAGGAAATGTTGGCATTTGAATGGAGTACAAAAATAGGGTTGATTCTAGTTGCATGCCTCATAGGGTTATAAGTTATGTAATTGAGAGAACCTAGAATGGATGAAGACTAGATATCAATGAGATAATGACTCCTCAAAAATTACTAACGATGGAACATAGGGTGGATAAAATATCCATGTTATGTGGTTGTCATGCCATGACTGGGTAATGTGGTTACTCAACTATGTGCTTTTTCAACTAGTTAGTGGATTGGAAATAGGAGATTATTGCTTCCAATTTACATTACCCAGTCATGGCATGATAGCACATAGTTGTGGTTGTATTTTCCATGTTATGTGGTTGTCTCATAGCCCAATAATCATGGAATTAATTTTATGTAAAGCCTTTCATCTCATTAGCTAATGGATGCCCTCAAAAACTTATATGAATATAATTGATATTTGTTTAAAGGAAAAATGGGGTTTATATAATATGTTTGAAAGCATGATACTATTATATATATTAGAAAACCAAACACAGAAAGAAACCTTGAACTAAAATACATAACTATAAGAGGGAAAATGGTAATTTTGTTATAAAATGAAGAGAGGGTATAGGAATCAACCAATGGTGGGCGTGAAATATCCTCCCTTCCACTTGAATCAGCTCCAAACGCTCCAATGCCTATCCAAATCTTGCTCCAAACGCTCCAATGCTTGTCCAAATCTCGCTCCAAATGCTCCAAACGCTGCGATGGCCGTCGAAATCGCATTTCTGATAATGAAAATGGGCTCAGGCTGTGTATTTTTTTTTTAATTTTCATATCGCGTGCGCGTTTTATAGTTATATAACGCGTGCGCGATGTGGTTTCCTATCCTACATGTTTTATGACATGTCAGGCTGGGGTTGCACCATACCAAGTGCTATGTCAGGCTCGGGTTGATGTATTTTTTGGTAGCATGATGTTGTTTTTGAAAACTAGGATTGCATCTTAAAGGTCCATCATCTTCTTGCACTGACCCATAATGCTTATTAAACGCCCACTGTAACAAACCATGGCTTAATTTCGTAATGTGATATAACCCTTGATAACGTCATAGTGAAACGTAAATCTTGATAAACATCACAATGCGACATAACCCTTGACAAATATCACAATGTGACATAACCCTTGATGAATGTCGCTAATGTAACATATCCCATGATAAACGTCACAATGCGACATAATGCTTATTAAACGCCCACTATAACAAACCATGGCTTAACGTCATAATGCGATATAACCTTCGATAACATCACAGTGAAACGTAAACCTTGATAAGAATCACAATGTGACATAACCTGTGCTAAACGTCACTATGCGACATAACACTTATTAAACACCCACTATCACATTATTAATGTGTCACATCTTTGGTTATATTAACATATACCAACGAGACATTATAACAAACCATGGCTTAACATCGTAATGCGATATAACCCTCGATAACATCATAGTGAAACATCAACATTGATAAACATCAGAATGTGACATAAACCTTGACAAATATCACAATGTGACATAACCCTTCATAAATGTCACTAATGTAACATAACGTGTGATAAACGTCACAATGCGACATAATGCTTATTAAACGCCCACTGTAACAAACCATGGCTTAACGTCGTAATGTGATATAACCCTCGATAACGTCATAGTGAAACGTAAACCTTGATAAACATTACAATGCAACATAACCCTTGACAAATATCACAATGTGACATAACCATTGATGAATGTCGCTAATGTAACATAACCCATGATAAACGTCACAATGCGACATAACTCTTATTAAACGCCCAATGTAACAAACCATGGCTTAAGGTCGTAATATGATATAACCCTCGATAACATCACAGTGAAACATAAACCTTGATAAACATCACAATGCAACATAACCCTTGACAAATATCACAATGTGACATAACCCTTAATAAATGTCACTAATGTAACATAACCCGTGATAAACGTCACAATGCGACATAACGATTATTAAACACCCACTATCGCATTATTAATGTGTCACATCTTTGGTTATGTTGACATACCAACTAAGCACTGTAACAAACCATGACTTAACGCCGTAATGTAATATAACATGAATTCTAACATCACAATGAAACGTAAACCTTGACAAACATCACAACGCGACATAACATTCTACATTACTGGTTTAAACCATTTCTTTAGTCAAACGACTATATATATATATATATATATATAAAGAAAATTATTACAACATGATGGTGAATAATGTGAGATAAGCATTGAGGAATGATGAATTTTAATATCCATGAATAAATGTTTCAATCGTTGCGATGAATGTCCCAATGCAACAAAACCATTAAGGAATGCACTATTGAGGAATGTCGCAATCCAACATAATGTAAGGGTCAATGAATGTTGCAATGCAACAAAGCCATTAAAGAATGTACCATGGATGAATGTCACAATGCAATATAATCCTTAATAAAAACATAATGCAACATAATCCATAATGAATGACAAAATGCAACATAACCATAATGAAGAACAATATGAACAAAACTCTTACGCTTATTTGTCTTCTGTAACATGGATTCAATGATGCCTCACCAAATTTATAGACACACCTTACATGACCAACAATTAAAGGTTGTGCATGCAACACAAGGTCTTACAACCATATATCTTGTACACCATGCCATAACATGTTATGTTTCACACATACATGGAGTTACACAAGAACAAGAAATATGTGAAATCATTGTAGGCAATTTTTTGCAACATTCACCATGGGAATCCCTTAATTCATGCTTCTCCAAGAGTTGTTCCTCTGCTCCTTTTAAACCATTTTTAAAAAAATTCAACATACATGCACCATGCATTATAAGTAACTAAGTAACTATAGATACACCACACATCTAATCTCGTAGATCATTTACTCTCCTATAAAGCACTTTCATAGTCTAGGTCATTTGTCTTAGCTTCATCTCTCTTTTATATCACAAATCTCCTAGTTGCATGGTCATAGTTGCATGCAACAATCACAACATAAAACACATCACTCATATGCACAAGGTCGGGAGACAATTATAACCTCTAACTATAGAAGGGATTTCATAAGCAAAAGCATACCCTACCATTCATAATCCATAGGCCTATCTTGAGAGAGATAAGCTTATATGTTTATGTTAGCCTTACACATATTATATTATAATAAATATAATGCGTACACTAATACAAATAAAAATCAAAATAATACCAATTTTATAATGCAAGGTTACATGTAATATGGTAAAAACTCCATTTTCAAATACTCTTCATTTTTTCCTATGTATATTGATTATAATACAAAACATCATCATTATAAAAGTTTCTACATGTAAATGTTTTTTTTTTATATTTATATCAAAATGAAATAATAACATTTATTTTCATTTATATTATACTATGCATACATACAATGCAACTTCTTTATATAGCTTGTCATCCTAAATATAAATATAGTATTCATCACCAAGGTATTTTCTTCGTTTTCTAATTTATGTTACTTAGCTATATAAAAGATTTGTTTAATACATTTATATCATAGTAAATATAAATTTAATAAATAAATATTATTTTATATTAAGTTAGTTTTACGATCATTATGCATTATTTTTCAACATCATGATTTCTCTTTTTTAAGAAGTTTATATTGATTAGACGGTTTAAATTTTGTAACTATTATTGAAAAATCTATGTGAACGAGTTATTGTGTATCTCCAAAGTCATAATAATAATAGGGAGGTAAGTTTTACTCGGGGCGACTTTATCAATTAAATGATTATAAACATCAAGCTCATTTATTTTGTTTTAAATTTTATAATAAAATTCATTAAAATCCAAGTAAATTTATATTATGAAAAATGTTTTTATGACATTCATTGATTTTATAACTTTCATCATGAATCACTTTATTTTTATCATTTTACATGTTATATAAAACCATGATTTTTCTCAAGTTACAATTAAACAATAGCATTTTATTTTAAATTAATACAAATTTATTTTTAAAATATAAAATTGTTTACCACGGCTGGAAACCCTAAATTCAATTTCTATTCACAAAATAATGAATTTTATCAATATTTTTATTCACAAAACAGCCAATCTTGTCTGTTATCCATCTTAACCTAATTTTGACCTATCCTTCTTAACCTAATTTTAACTTAAAACCAGTGATGTTTCCACCTCATCGTTCTGCCTGCTTAATAAATGCTGGCCAAGTTAAAATGATCTGTCCACAGAAAATTAGTATACGAGTATGCATTCAACCATACATAGTAACAGAATTGAATACAAACGAATGCTTGGAATTGAAGTACTTTCAATATATTCTCTACGCGCTTCAAACTATTAATGTGCAACACTGTAATTTTTTATATTCATGTGTTTGAACAGCCAAGGCATGTGTTAAAAACATATTGAACATATGAATTTATTAATACATCATTCACGGAGAGAGCAGGCAGGCAGTAAATGCCACATTAATGACTGTAAGTGAAAACGACAGAGACGAAAGTCTTCCCCTCTAATTGTTATATTGTCATCTGATTGGAATTCGAGTACAGTTTTGGTGAGACCTAGATGATCCACGTGGACCTGCCCCGCTCTGAGCAGAAGGATCCAACATGGCGTGGGGCGTAAGCTCAGTGAAAAGTCAACTCTGTTGTACTTCCATCAACAGATTGACCTGTCAGGTTTTTGTTTGAGTCTTATAAATGCCCCCACTCTATTATGTACATTCAGTCTGCCCTGCACAGATCATGTAAACTACAGTGGCTTCTTCGGTTTCTGTACATGATTTTGTCATGTGAATGGAGACGGATTTCTTCACCAAATCCAGATCCATACTATGAAATGCAATGTTAAAATTTTATTAACACACCCTCAGTTTTCACTTCACATATTGCAGAATGATAAGTACCATCCTGTCTGACACTACACGACTATGCATATATTTTCCAAATGTTCAACTATGACTGCTGGGATTGGGTGAAAACTGTAGGATATATCTAAAACGTTCAGATTCTAGAGATGATAACTAAATAAATTAGTCAATGTTCAGGTATTTTGTTTTATTTTTATCTGTGAATGTGAATGTTTGTGTACAGAGAGAAATTCAAGCATATTGAGATATTTAATTATTACATTGGTTTATAAGGTTTAAATAATTAAAATTAAGAAAAATATAGAAAGCCTTCAATGTATGGATAACTGGTAGCTTATGGATTCATAACAATTAATATGGACTCTCTGCAACATTAAAATGACAAATACTTCAACAATATTCTAAATTAAATAAAAAATGTAAGGACTTCAACTCTATTATTAACGGAAGAAAATGAAAAATAATGTATACCTCTTTGCAGCGCATGCTGTGGGAGTATGATATCTAAAACCCTAAGTGCGCTTTGGGCATGGTCAGAAACTTCACCATTTAAGACATCTTGTATGCTTCTCATTGTTATCTTACAGCATATGTAAGTTTTACATTCAATTTTTTCCCTCTATCAAGTCTTATTTTCTTTCTTGGTTCTGTGTCGCCAGAACTTCCATCTCCGACAATCCAAAGTATAAAGCAATACAATGTCAGATAATTAAACTTTAAAATAAGTATAAATGAGAAAAGAAATAAGTTTGATGAATTAGTATGATTGATTGAATACAATAAGGTATGAGCAAAGATTTGGGCGCCACACCTTAGAATAACCCATATTGTGATTTCTTTCAATATAAACATAACCAAAGAAGAAATAAAATTGATTATGAATCCCAACCTAGTTACACTCACTGGAAACGTTAAGATCATCAAGCACAATAGGGAATTCCATGGTCGATTCTATGGTGGGTCTCCCAATAGTAAACAAACAATTCTCTCCGTTGTATGCGAATTCCTTTATATTGATCTTATTGACGATGTTTCTGCTTATTGTTTTGTTGGTCACAGGCCTTGGATCTGCACTGCCACTTTCATCACCAGCAGTAATTCTCACCTGCATGCAGTCAGAAGTATGCCACATATTTCATTTTGTCACTTACAACCAAAATCTGATAAAGAAGAGCAAAAGGAAAAGTCACCAAAGGTGTGGAATTTGCTTACGTTGTAATGAAATGAATCCTGAATTTCCTTGAAGGATACTTGAAAATGGTTAGATAATAAATCTACGCATCTACCGGCTTGACCTTGTCCAGGTCGCTTCATTAACTCCAATGGAGGTGGCTCTAGCAATGCTTCTGACATTTGAGGATCTTCATGTGGTCTACTTGAAGATGCCCCCACTCTATAAGCTGTGCCTGTAATTTTCCCAGATTCCATTGGAAAACAAAGAGTCTCTCGCTCCCAGAGTTCGCAAACCTACTCAAAACATTTCAGCAAACTGAATTGCATTGCATTACCATCTTGCAAACACTATAGACACAATTTGATTGCTACAGGATCAACAATTTTAACAACCTCTTGAGACGATTAGCTGGTGCTTCTTAACACTTTTTTATACACGCCTCTGTGGTAACGCTCCTACAACTGCGCGGTCCAAGGCGTCGTAGCAGGATTCGAAATGGAGATGCAGCGGTTCGACTTCAGCCTCCACGCGGATCACGTCCTCGGATTGCAGGGCTTTTGCAGAAGAACAGAAACAATCCCGTCTATACCTCGCATCATGATGCGCTGTTCATCCCTAATTCTTTAAATTTCAGCACAGAAAAATCCTTTCGGTTACGAATCCATGTTAGACTCCTCGGCGACTAACAACAGACTCGTCCCGGGAAATCCGCTCTATGTCCTCCACGTCTCCTAACAGGCTCGTCGACTCCACCACCACGTCTCCTAACAGACCGCGATCTGCTCTATCTCTTCCACGTCTCCTAACAGGTTCTTTGGCGGCTAATGACTCCTCACTTGCGCGCGATCTCATCTTTAGGCGGCTAACAAACTCCTAACTCTACGGCTAGTTAGAGTGTTAAAAGATCAGACGATTGGGATGATATGGAGCATCCACTTGTCGGGATTTGCAGCATCTTGATGATCTGCTCAAACAAGTCCATCCCCCAAAAATACCATTGATAAACGCCTATCGGCGTAATAATTATTTTGCCCGATGGGTCTAGTGATCCTGCGGACGAGCATAGTGAAAGTGGTGGTAAATGTGGCGGGCCAGACGATGATCGGGTGGCGATAGATAACCCATCCGGTACAGTTCTGCAACTGAGAATAGTGATCCGTAGATCTACCGTTTGGCGATCGAGTGAGATCAATGTAACCCTTTGAAGGAGAAAACGAAGCATCTCCCGAGTCCCATGTATATCAATTGATTGCTGTTGTTGCTGCCAAATGATTGAAACGAGAAACCTATAGTATAACCTGAATGGGGCTGTGCAAGGAAGACGAGAGCCAGAAATGGGAACAAGAGAGCCGAAGCACATACCATGGTATTTACACCAAAACTAAAACACCAGTAAAGGGGAATTGTTGAGCCATAAATCCCAACACTAAACCCTCAACTATATAATTTGCAAGGAGGACGAAAATGGGAAATCTATAGCTTCTATATGGCAAAACATATAAAGCACCACCCATGTTATCCCTTAAACCGATGTTTGTTCGGTTTTGTTTCTTTGTTTAATGATAAATAGCAGAAAATGGTAGACGCTTCGCTTACGTTACGGTCTTTTTCGCTTGACTTTTTATCTTCGGATTATTTCAGGGGAGCATAGGTCAATGTTAAAAGATAAAAATTTAATGGTATTCGAATAGTTTGAGAAAGTTTATATTTTTTATTACGTGACAAGACTTGTAGAATCGTGGTTTGAATTAAATTGCCGTGATTAACGAAGCTAATATAACTAGCCACTGTGGCGATGGTTTTTATACCGTGGCCTTTGTTTTTATACCGTAGCCATTGATTTATAGTTATTCTTATACTTGATATTTTTGTTTCACAATGAACATGATATATTTTTTAATGTGATTTATTAGTTGATAGAAGGTTACCTTAGCATAAATGTCAACATTTGCTATTCAAAAACGTGAATTAAAATATGGTTATATTACATCATCAACATATTAATTAAAAAAAAAAAACTCTATAAGAGCAATATATCCTTAACCTTAATAAAACTTAAATAAATAAAAAAACATTCAAACCTGTTAGCCAGCCAAACTATATCCTTGAAGTAGCTGACTTTTCAGTTGAGTGACTATTCGTTGGCTCAAGAATAGTTTTCAATTTGATGGGTGGCATGATCATGATGTAATCTCCCTCTGTCCTTCCAAACATTTGTGGTTTCTCACAACATTTGTCCTCAAAGCTACCAAAATACATATAAAAATTACTTGTATTTACATCCTCTTCTCTTTAAATCCTCATCTTGTAGTCATAACTAAGGATTATTATGTGTGCACATCCTCACCTTATAATACGAATTAGGTCAAGGAGCAAAGACAGCCATAAAATATTAAATGTGTTGAGACGCAAAGAGTAAGATACAACTATAAGTAAGTCTTATATTAAATTTACCATATATAAGTCTTTAATTAACACTATCAACTAGGATTTGACCCATTGGATTGTTGTGATATTCTTATCACTCCTTACCAATGTGACTGCAAGGCATTCTTTGAAGGTGAAGTCCATAATTTTAGGCATTCTTCCTCATTATCATGCGTTTTGGTAAGACAATAAAGAGGGTAGTGGCCTGCGTGAGCATGGAAAACAGTTTCGACCTGGTTATACACATTAATGGTTTTCATTAAATAACTTAAATTCTTACCCATGACTATCGATTCACTGAATCGTAGATTGGTACATAACACAACAAATTTTAGAGCCTCGAGCCTTAATTACTCACACCTAGAACTTTCTCAAATATAGCCATTAATAAACTTCTTTTGGAATTTTGGTTCAATTTCAATGACAGAGTGTTGAGACTCAGACATGCAGTGAGTTGCAAGGATTCAATTGACTTAGTCTTGATTCCATTATCCCTACATCCCATACATGTATGCTTTCATGACAAGTGTTGAAAAAAAAATTTGATGCCCCAACCTTGGATATGCTAACTTTGCTAACTTACTTGGTATATAGGATTTTTTTTAATGTTTTCTAAGTTCTGTACTATTTTTTGTTAGGTACCCGATCCTTATCATTCTCACATCTCTCAAGCTTGGATTGCACGTGGATACTTTAATATAGTTATGGAATAGTCTAACTAGTTTTTTTTGTATAATGAAGTGTGCTCCTACTCAAAAAAATACAATAGAATAGTTGTTATGTAAATGAATTGTAAAATTAATGATACACATATGACAACTTAATGTGTTCAAAATAGGTTTCATTGAAAATATATCATTTTTTCATGTAAATATTATAGGGTGCTCAATTGTTTAAAACTGTAAAAATTTGAAAGAACTATTTGTTTTTTTGCATTTTTTTGGTGAAAAGATTTAGTTAATTTATACTTGTCAATTGAAATACAATTATTTATATTTCCTTTCATCTCCGAAGGGATCAAAGAATAAATACCCTTCCACTTGAAATTAAAACCCACCCTTCAAATTTGATCACTGGTAGAGACTATGCTATTTCGCCCTGAGAGTAGATGCAGGTTTCCATAAAAGTAATAACAACTTTGGAACTTAAGACCATGGTCTTTGTAACAAAGGAGTTAAAGGTATGTTAATGACATCAGATTTTCTTTCTCCCAAACTCGAATCTGGATGTTGACTAAAAAAACTATGAATTAAGATATAATGTTTATGCATTTTTTAAATTATCATGGCAATTTCAACCAAATCTGTATGTTGACTAAAAACTTAAACCAGGGATATATGTGAACATATTTCCACCAGGGATATATTGTTAGCAAGATTGATTGTTGCATAGATTTTGCAGCCGAGTTTAAGGTGCATTTGTATGAAAAAGTATTAGAGAATATTAAGTAATGGACTTTATTTACCATAAGATATATTTTAAGCATGGCACTTATATAGTTTCAAATTGGTGACTTAAAGAGTGTTTTAACAGTACATTAATTTACTGTTTATTTTATGTTTTGTTGGTTAAATATTAGAAGGATATGAGGTGGGTTTTGATCTACTAATATGTTTATGGGTTACGAGTTCATTTAATACAATCTTTCTGGGTGGAACCATATGTTTAACAACTACCTCGAGGTGTCCCCATGGCTCCAGGTTCGACCTCCATTGAATTGAACATTGCCTACTGATGGAAAAAATCCTCTCTCTTCACGAGTGGATCCAACATCTTTGGACCTAAATGTTAGGAGAATATGGGGGTAGGCTTTGATCCACTTAAGTGTCCATGGGTCATGAGATCATTTAATACAATCTCTGTGGGTGGAACCACATGAAAAACTACCTCAAGGTTCTCCCATGGGTCTAGGTTTGACCCTCATTGGGATTTAACCTTGCCCGCTCATGAAAAACACCATGCTTTTCGCTAATGGATCCAACCCCTTTGGACTTAAAATGTTAGGAGGACATTCAGGTGGGATTTGATCAACTTATGTGTCTCTGGGTCACAAGATCATTTAATACAATTTCTTTGGGTGGAATGACACATTTGACCACTAGCTCAAGGTGCCCCATGAGTCTAGATTCAACCATCACTGGAATAAAATCATGCACACTCATGAAAAACTTCACACTCTTCACTAATATATCCAACCTCTTTGAGCCACCATAAGATATTTTGATCAACCTTTATATATATATATAGATAGATAGATATATTGTGACACACCTCAAAAATCTATAATAAAAAATAAATTAATTATATTGTGTTTTTCTCAATAATAATGAAGTTGACAAGAGCACTTTATTACA
>LPNX011205906.1:0-66118 GCA_001517045.1 Pseudotsuga menziesii | reverse complement strand
ATATATATATAGATATATATATATAAGAGTTAAGATTAATGTTAAGATCTTCATAAGTTACATAGGATAATTACTTTGATTCTTGGTTAATTAGTTCGAACCACTAGTTAATATAAGTCCATTCACTATTAAAATATCGTCATAAACTAAGTATATATAGTCAACCTACCTAACGAACTTACCTCATTGTGGCATCCATATCTACTACAATGTGTTCATCCATGTTCATATATTATATTGCTATGGAGAATTTTACAAAGACCCAATAAAAACTATAGCCTCCATCTTGTTACAAAGAGAACAGGTTGGTACGGAGGGAGGAAAAGGATTAGTCACTTGTTGCTTGAGTTTGTGGGGAGATAATACTAGTAACTTGCGTAAGGAATGAGAGAGAGATAGGCCATAGTTCCCAATAGCACTTAGTTATTGAATCACTCTGTCCCCAAATCAACTCTGTTGTGTCATCGCTTTTGAATTTTGCATGTCTTAACAAGAATTTTATTTACGTAACGTCTAACGCACTCCTATTATAGCTAACTGAATATCCAAGAATGAATAGTGGGTGGTATTTTTGGAATGTTGGGTCTTCGGTGAGACTAAGTCTTCTATTTCTTGTTTTGCTCCATAATTTCTGACCATTATTGAACAGGAACCAGAGTGAGAGGCACTTCTACTGAGAAGTAATTTCTTTTTCAAATTCACCTATAGATTTTCCAATACCTATATGCACCAACCATAGCACATGATTACAGATAGATACATGTATTTGGAATACTACTTCCACCGCTCAAGTAAAGTAGTTTCCCACCATCTATCCGATAATCATACCATGCCTATCACATCCTTCGCATTTTTCAATGTTAATGGCAATCAAAAAAGGGTTCGAGGAAATTGTAATAATGTGAGCTCTTTACATGCTTGATCGGTATTGCTTCCACCAATAACTTATCCTACTATATTAGGGAGACTCGGTCAAAGTATTGCTTCTTTATAACCAGGAAAATTAACTAGGCACATTAAAAGAATGACTAATCTTGGAATGAGAGAAAGCTAAAGCCACATCCAGAGTAATCGACAGATGATAACACTACTTCTAACTCTGTAACTATATAATATGTATCTAGGGAACAAGATATCGAATTGGATCATATGCCTTAAAAGCTTCTGTTGAGACCCGAAAAATCGCAGGCAACAACAGTAAGGGATTCTCCCCAATCAACGTTCCCAACTAGCCCGTTGACTGTTTGGTATAGGGAATCCGTCCGGTTTGCGGTCCGGCTACCGTAGGTCAAGTAACAAAACAAAGGCTTTACCGGTTGCGGCCCGGTCCATCGAGTTTTTGTAATTTTGACTTAAATTATGAAATGCAAGTGCCTAACTAAATGCAAGGTGATCAGAATGAAGGGAGCTTTCACAATGTGATGCGCAGGTTCTTACCTCTCGTCTTAGGCTTGCAAGCAACCAAATCACATACAATAAGAAATAAACTAACTATCTAATCTATCCCTAGGGAGCAAGGTTATCAATTTGGGTGAGTAATACATTTCGCACATGCACTATGAGGAGTTACAGTTAGTTGATACTTCCTTCAAAACACATGAGCAATTATAGATACTTAAACAACCAGATAGCGAATTTCTTTATGGAAAACATCTATTACTCACAGTGGAAAATATCCTAAAAGATACCGAAGAACATTCAACAAGAACGTAGGTTCAGGAAATCAAATATTCTCACAGTAAATGAAACACAATTGAAAACGAAATAGTTCCTCTTCAACCTTATTCATTGAGTCGCATTGATACATTCCATTTTTACTCTCTCCAACAGGTAAAATTGCAGTCTCCTTTGCAAAACAAAGTAGTTCCTCTTACAAGCAAACATTTACAAAATTTTCTAGGGAAAAAGCCCCATCTAATTCCTACTTTCAAATATTTAAACTACAACTGCTGAGTGCTTCGTTCCCCCCCCAGACACATGGTATTTCCGTTTCTCATACGCTTCACATCTCGATCTTTTGTCTGTATGCAATCATGAACCACTTGGTAACTGATCCGTTTCTGGGATCTGCGCATTCATTGTTACGGATTTTGTTTTCTATTGCCATGGTTCTCCACAGTGATTCCTCTAGCTTTAGTTATACCTCAGCCAGACGGTCCGTCTTTCCTCATGTCCTGGTAGATCGACCGGTCTCCTCGAAACCTCCTGCAGTCAATTCGCAAGCATCATTTAAACAGTAAATATTATTAATTAAATGACTATTTCACAAAGAAATGGCAGGGCGCACCACCTACGGGCCTGACAAAATCAACCTATGGTCGTCAACAGGGAACTTACTGGCGGGAGAACTTAAGGTCGGCAATCGGACGGAAGTGAGCTCGGAGGCCAGAAGGTTCTACCAGCCGCAACGGCGGCCGAGGCTTAAGTCACGGCCAAGCGAAACGCGGGCGAGAGGTGCCTTAAATCGGACGTCAGAAGGATAGTAAATCGGAGGCTACACAGTTGGTCCATCCACAACGGCGGACGAGACAAGGGCTAAAGAAAAGCGACGAGGGTGGGAGAAAGCTTAGTCGGACGTCAAAAGACATTCAAATCGGAAGTGAAAAGGATCTCCCAGCCGCAACGGCGGACGAGTCCGGGCTACGGGCAAGCGGTCACATGCTAATACGAATCAGGTGTCGGAGAGAAATAGACTTTGGACGCTGAACTATTTTGGGAGCCGCAATGGCGGAAGGGACAAAAGCAAAGTGGCCGATTTCCCAGAAAAACTCAAGTGATCGAAAAATTTCAAAAATTTAACGACAGTCCAAGTCCATTATACCTTCAAGTCGACAATCCATCAAATAACAGTTAGCCATCTTAAATTTAACTCTGCAATTTGCTGCAAAACTCAAGCACGAACAGAATGTAGGAACGGGCTGTGCGTAAATTGTTAAAAATATCAGCACTTAAAGCATGACCGAGGAAACGTCAAGGATGAAACAACCTGAAGCGATACTTAGTTATAAGGAGGGGCCCGAAATTTAAAAGATTTGGGGAGAAAAAAGTTGCGGTAGCAACAACTGGCAATTACCTGGGGAACCTAGATCTCTGGGTGATTATACTTTGAGCAACAGACTATTTAACAAGAACGCGTCTAATGAATTCTTCCAGCCATATGGATTTCTCAACTAACAGAAGTGTGTACCTTAATCATTGATGATAGTCCATTTTGTGGAATTGAAAAACCAAGACCTTCCAGTCCATATAACTCTGCTCAGGCCAAGAATGAGTTCATTATTAATTTTCTCATTAGGTAACCGACAGCATTGGACACCACAGGATTGTAGCGGGTGGTGAACAGAAATGTTCATTTTTTCCTCATTCCCATGCCATTTTAGTAGCTTTTGTGCTTTTAGACTCTTGTTCCTTTCTTGCGAGTCCTCCTGTGTGCCTTTCTTACTGAATTTCAATTCAAGATCCTCTATCCCATAGTGCCCTTTTGTGTGAGCGGTGTGCTTAATGTTTTAGCTCACGGATGGAGAGGATGTTTTGGCAATTTAGTAATTATGATTCATCTTTTGCTTTGATGCATGATGCTTTCATAGGAATTCTGACTCTTATCAGCCTTTTGGCATTTATTTCCTGGCATGGGATCATTTGTATTTAACATACTATTCACCTTGCTCTTTTCCATGGGTCCTCTGTTATCACCCCTTAGACATTTTAGGTGTGAAGTGGATGGAGCCTCAACATAGTATTCTAGACTCTTTGGATCTGTTTTATCTTGCAGGGATTAAGCAGGACCTCAATGCACACAGATATTTCGAGAAAACTGCTAAACTGGAAGAAACTCAAACAGCAACACACAGTCTGACTACTCAAACATGTCTACCATTCCCAGAAATTTTGGTGTTTCTCAAATAACCACGAGTTAACTCCTTTTATTGAAACCAATAGACTTAAATTCAAACAAAATGAAAACATGACTCAAAATAAAATCAAACAGCTTATTTATATACAAGACAAAAAAACTCAAAGAAAACTCAAGAAAAGTAAGGCTTGAGAACCAAACCATTAACTGGCAAGTTCTCCTCCCAACCTTGTAAATCCTGCAGCTTATAAGTAGCAGGGCCAAGTTTTTCTTTGATCTGAAACGGGCCTACCCACAACTGTTGGAACTTAGTATGCTTTCCCTTCTCATCATGGGGATGATCCCACTTGAGAACTAGGTCACCCACTTCCAAATCCTTTTTTCCAGCTTTATGCTTGTCAAACCATCTTTTTACTACCTTCTGCTGTTGTTTAAAACGTTCTCTAGCCTTGGATCTGGCTTCTTCTGCTTTTAGGAGATTATATATTCTTACATGGAGAACATCATCATCTGACCCCCTAGACTCTTGAGCTAGTATGGAAGATGGTAGCATGATATTGGGAGGCAGGATGGCTTCTTTACCGTACACAAGGGTATGGGGTGACACTCCTATTGTAGACTTAGGGGTGACTCTATTAGCCCATAGGGCATTGGGTAAGGCTGAGTGCCAACTTCTCTGGTTTTCTATTACAGTCTTCTTCAGGATTCTAATGAGGTTTTTATTAGAGGATTCGGCCAGGCCATTCCCTTGCGGATAATAGTTAGCAGAATAATGTAATTTTATCCCTTTATCATGAGCAAATGCAGTCAATTTAATCGATGAAAAGTATTTAGGATTATCAAATACTAACGAAACTGGAACTCCAAACCTGGTCATGATATGATCTTGTAGGAAGCTAATGACTTCGTCTTCGTTTATCTTGCGCAGTGGGATAGCTTCGACCCAGGGAGTGAAATAATCAGTAGCAGTAAGAATGTACTTGTGCAGCAGGGAAGAATTCGGTTTTATTTCTCCAATAATGTCCAGCCCCCATTGTTCAAATGGTTCCATGACCATCACAGGATTTAGGGGCGCTGCTGCTTTAGGCTGTCTTCCACCGCACCTTTGACAAATATCACATTTCCTGACATGTGCATGTGCATCCTTGAAGAGCGTTGGCCAGCAGTAACCAGCTCTGAGGATCTTATGGGCTGTAGTGTCCCCTAAATAATGTCCCCTATCCGGACCATCATGCAATTCAGACATTAATTTCTCAGCATCTTCTTTCTCCAAGCATCCCAGGAGGACTCCATCGTATTTTTTTCTGAATAATATGCCTTCTACGATTTGGTAGGAAGTTGATTTCAGACGCAGAGCTCTCCTTTGTTTGGAACTCCAATGTTCTGGCAACAGCCCTGACTGTAAGTAATGCACAAGGTCTCTGTACCAAGACTCAGGAGCTGTGAATAAAGGAAATACATCCATTACATGCAATTCGACTTCATATTCCCATGCTTGTTCTTCGTTGTTTCTGCTTTTAGTCATCGATTTGCATAACCCCTGACCTTTCACTATCGTGGATGGCTTGAATTCAAGGTTGTATTCTTGAAGAGTTGTTACCCAGTTGCCTCTTCTTTCTCCTAACTCTTTCTGAATGAGGAGGGATCTCACAGCTGGGTAAGGGACTATGACCTTGGTTCGATTTTTTAATATACAAGGCCTGAATTGCTTCACTGCCTTAAACACCACGTACGCTTTCTTATCGATGGATTGGTAGTTTAATTCAGCCCCTTGTAGCCCAATGCTCATAAAAGATATTGGGAATTCATCACCCCCATCATCCTTTTGCGTAAGCAGAGCTGCCAATGAATCAGCGGATGCAAATGTATACATAATAAAGTCTTTGTCAAAGTCTGGACTTTTAAGAGAGGGCGCATGTGCAACAGCAGTCTTGATTTTACTGAAAGCATTCTTTTCAGTTTCAGTCCACTTAAATTGTGCATTTTTCCTAACCATTTGCTGTAGTGGCTTAACCGTCTGGGCAAAATCGGGTACAAATCTTCTTACAAAATTTATGGTTCCCATAAACGACTGCATTCCCTTTTTATTATGGGGCATATGGATTTATTCAATGGCCTTAATTCTTTCTAGGTCTATAGATATACCTCTCTTTGAAACTATATGGCCCAGTAACTTGCCTTATGTGACCGCGAATACGCACTTCCTAGGATTGAGGGAAATGCCATATTTCTAACAACGTCCGAAAATTTGCTTTAAGTGAAACGCATGCTCCCCTCTTTTCTTTGAGAATATTGTGATGTCATCAAGGTATACCACAACGCTTTGTCCAATCAGTATGTGGAAAGCTATGTCCATAGCTCTCTGAAATGTCGCTCCAGCATTAATCAGTCCAAAAGGCATCCTTCTATAGGCAAAAGTTCCCCATTTAGTTCTGAACCTTGTTTTCAATCTATCTTCCTCGGCCACCAACACCTGGTTGTAGCTAGAGAACCTGTCTAATAATGAAAACAATTCAGAACCAGAAACTATCTGTAGCAATTGTTCCATGGGAGGCACCGGATAGTTGTCTTTATCTGAGACGCGGTTTAAGTTTCTGAAGTCCATGCACAGTCTGATTTCTCCCTACTTTTTTCTGACCGGTACCAGATTCGACACCCACTCAGAGTGCCTGACTTTAAAAATAATCCTAGCATCTAACAATTTCTTTACTTCGCTCTGGATTAGTGGTTCCAACTTTGGGTGCATATTCCTCAACGGCTGCTGATATGGCTTGACGCTTGCTTTAATAGGGATGATATGCTTGATGATGCCGGTGTTGTAGGTTTTCAACTCTTCATACGTCCATACGAAAACATCTTTATATTGTTTAAATAAACTGACGAATTTTTCTCTTTCTACTGGTGAACAACATCTACCGAGATTCACGAACTTAGGGTTGTTCTCAGTCCCTAAATTTATTAGCTCGAACTGTAGAGTTGAGTTGTGCGTCTTCACATTAGCGAGTCTTCTGAACTTCTCGTTCAAGTCAAACATCTTCTCTAACGTTCTGACCCCTTTAGGAAGGAAATTGTCATATTTCATCTCAGCCTGATGTTCCTCATCGTCTATAATGACTCCTTTAAAAACTTCATAATTTGTCAAGCATTCGATTATTTGCTGATCATCGTCAAATACTCACAGGTTGGTGATCATATCAGGTACTGAGGGCCTGAAAAGTAATTCAACAGAACATCTGTTATTAGTGGGTACCAGCCGGGCAGCTGATGTGGCTAGAAGATTAGCGGCCACATTTTTAATTCTTGGGATTGAAATAATATTGAATGCATGAAAACATTTAAGCAAATCCCATACCTCGTTTTGGTAAGCTTTCAAGTGAGGGGAAACACAATGTATTTGATTTCTTATTTTCTTTACAATTATTTCTAAGTCCCCAAAAACTTTTAAATTACTAACCTTTAGCTCAATCGCTTTCTTGAGTCCGTGCAGAAGTGCTTCATACTCGGCCGTATTATTAGTACACTCAAACTCTAATCTACATGACGCGAAATGTTTTATTTTTTGTGGATCAATAAGGACACAGCCAGCCCCTAACCCTTCCAATGTCTTCGAGCCATCAAAAAATAAAGTCCAAAAATCACTAACTACTGAGTGTAAATCTACTCCTATTGTTAAGTCTACTATTTTACAATCAATCTCATCATCTTGAGAAAATCGAAGGAGATCAGGCTGAGTGTCAGATGTGTCGCTGGCCTCCTCCGCTTGATAATTCCCTGGTTCCAGTTCGAGAAAATAATTTCCCAACATAGATTCGACTGGGACATTCTTCTCATCTAGTTGAGTAACATTGTACTTCATGTGAGGTTCTCTTAAAACCTTAATCTGATTGGGACTTCCTTTGTGCGGCAACCATAGATGCGACCAATCTGAAGCGAAATATCCATTCAATTTAGCTGGCCAATCTCTGCTCAGGACCAGGCCATAAGCATCTGGTATATCGGCCACCACGATGTTAATTACTTAGAATACTCTTTCATCAACTGCCAGAAGGATTAGAACGTCCTCCATCTGACCAATTACCTTAACGTCTGTCCTATCCAATTGCATCACCCTCCACGTGGTTGTCTTGGGCTGCCCATTTATTTTCTTACATACTGAAACGGGCATGACATTAATTGACGCCCCAGAATCTACTAGACAATTGTGCACGTTATGATTAAAAATCTCAAACGTCAGGAGGAAAGGTGGATGTTTAGGTTTAGACTTACCTCCCGTGCTAGCTTCTCCGATTTCTTCTTCATCCAGCGGTTGATTGTCAGCAGGCAGCTTCTCTTCTGATGTTTCAAGTGCTTTCAACAACCTTTCTTTCTGTTGAGGCACTTTGCACATTTTGAACAGCGGGACATTTGCCTTTATCTTCTTTATATCTTCAACAACGTCATATTCAATTTGTTGTCTAGTGGACTGAGATTTTGCAACAATCACCTTCTCTTCGCTTGGCTTAGGCAACATTCTATTATGCTTAGGATCTTGGCTGGTAATAGTGAATTCCAGAATCTTATCAGCCAAAGATTTATCTTGAAACCTCTTCTTGATATTCCTTTGCAGCCTTCTGATCTTTGGGAGTAAAAGACTGTCATTACTAACCGTCCCTTGGCTTCTAGTTGTCACGTTAGCCTCCCTGACATCCTTGTGTCCCTGAGTAATATCTTCTTCTGCATCGAGTAAGGAGACAGAACTCCATAACGCCATGGTTTCTTCTTCTTGTTCTTTTGTAGAAGTAGAAGCGGCGCTTTCTTTCCTTTCATCATCATCTTCTTCCGTTAATCTTGAATCCAACATCTGATTCATGACCAATGTCATTGAATTTATCCATTGCAGACAGTTCCTTTTTAAATGAGGTTGTTGATGAAAGGTACAGAAATTCTCCATCCCTATATCTGTCAGATTCATGGATGCAGTTTTTTGAGGAGGAGGTTGGGGCTGATTATTGTCCTCCCTTTTCTTATAATATGGCCTGTAGAACTTTTGTGTTTCTTTTTCTTTTTCTAAGTCTATGATCTTATTGGATAGCTTTTGCATCATTTTGGCCATATTCTCCAGGTCTGGCGACTTTTCTTCCTTAGTCTTGGTGAACAATAAGGTTTTTCTTCCTGCACCCTTTTCTCCTGATTGTTCTGGATAGTCTTCAATACTTTCTCTTTCCGCTTCCACCACTTCCTCTTCTTCATAGGTCTCTGTCAAAGTAGGCTTGGCCCTACCTTTTGCAAACATGGCCAAATCAGGACCCAAAGCTGAAGTATAGTATTCAATCAATACTTTGTCGGAAGGCTTATCCATTTCGGAGAAATTTTTAAGATATGCTGCAAACCTTTGTGTAAAATTGTGCACTTTATCTTTTTTCTCTTTCTTCAACGCCCACAGTCCTTTCATGAGGGTAGCGTGAGTCTTTTGGACTGCATACTTACTTCTGAACATTCTCTCGAAGGTATCCCAGTCTAGGATAGAGTTAGCGGGTAATCCAAAATACCATGAGGCTGCAGCTCCTTTCATGGTATGCGGGAATAATCTACAAAACACATCTTCATGTTCCCCCACCCTTAATCCTTCTATATCCAAATAAAAACTCTGCAAATGATCATCTACTAATATCTTTTCATTGGGGTCAAATTTAGGCAGAATATTTTCAAAGGCTTGGGGTAGGTCATGCAAAGGCGGGGTCAGATTTAGAGGCGATCTGGCTCTCCATGCAGGTGGTGGAGGATTAGGTGGAGGTTGATTGGCGTTAACACCGGCCATGAGTTGGGGTGGAGAGTGAGGGGGTGTACCAACAGGGGTATGAACGAGAGAAACGTAAGGGGTATCAGGGCCTTCTTGATTCAGAGGTAACTCAACTTCTTGTAAGGCAGTTTCCACAAGTTCTTCCTAGTCTCCAACCAGTACCGAGTCTTCTGTTACAGGATGGTCTTTCTTTTTATACTCTCTCCTAGGCAATTCAGGGATAATCGACAATCCTCCAATCTTTTTTACGTACGCCCTGGTGTGTCTTGTCAGGTCATTAACAATTTCGTTGTGAACATGATACAGATGTTCTCTTATTTCTTCTTCCGGGATTGGATTACGTGGTCCACTACTTTCAAAACTGTAACCAGTGGAATAATCTCGGGAAAACGGGTTTCCTCGGCCAGCCATGCAATGGCGGCCCTCCTTCTAGCGCCAAAAACTTGTTGAGGCCCGAAAAATTGCAGGCAACAACAGTAAGGGATTCTCCCCAATCAACGTTCCCAACTAGCCCGTTGACTGTTTGGTATAGGGAATCCATCCGGTTTGCTGTCCGGCTACCGTAGGTCAAGTAACAAAACAAAGGCTTTACCAGTTGCGGCCCAGTCCACCGAGCTTTTGTAATTTTGACTTAAATTATGAAATGCAAGTGCCTAAATAAATTTAAGGTGATCAGAATGCAGGGAGCTTTCACAATGTGATGCGCAGGTTCTTACCTCTCGTCTTAGGCTCGCAAGCAACCAAATCACATACAATAAGAAATAAACTAACTATCTAATCTATCCCTAGGGAGCAAGGTTATCAATTTCAGTGAGTAATACATTTTGCACATGCACTATGAGGAGTTACAGTTAGCTGATACTTCCTTCAAAACACATGAGCAATTATAGATACTTAAACAACCAGATAGCCAATTGCTTTATGGAAAACATCTATTACTCATAGTGGAAAATATCCTAAAAGATACCGAAGAACATTCAACAAGAACGTAGTTTCAGGAAATCAAATATTATCACAGTAAATGAAACACAGCTGAAAACGAAATAGTTCCTCTTCAACCTTATTCATTGAGTCGCATTGATACATTCCATTTTTACTCTCTCCAATAGGTAAAATTGAAGTCTCCTTTGCAAAACGAAGTAGTTCCTCTTACAAGCAAACATTTACAAACTTTTCCAGGGAAAAAGCCCCATCTAATTCCTACTTTCAAATATTTAAACTACAACTGTTGAGTGCTTCGTTTCCCCCCCCAGACGCATGGTATTTCCATTTCTTAGACGCTTCACATCTCGATCTTTTATCTGTATGCAATCATGAACAACTTGGTAACTGATCCGTTTCTGGGATCTGTGGATTCATTGTTCCAGATTTTGTTTTCTACTACCATGGTTCTCCACGGCGATTCGTCTAGCTTCAGTTATACCTCGGCCAGACGGTCCGTCTTTCCTCACGTCCTGGTAGATCGACCGGTCTCCTCGAAACCGCCTGCAGTCAATTCGCAAGCATCATTTAAACAGTAAATATTATTAATTAAATGACTATTTCACAAAGAAATGGCAGGGCGCACTACCTACGGGCCTGATAGACTCAACCTATGGTCTTCAATAGGGAACTTAATAGCGGGAGAACTTAAGGTCGGCAATCGGACGGAAGTGAGCTCGGAGGCCAAAAGGTTCTACCAGCCGCAACAGCGGGCGAGGCTTAAGTCACGGACAAGAGAAATGCGGGCGAGAGGTGCCTTAGATCGAACGTCGAAAGGATAGTAAATCGGAGGCTACACGGTTGGTCCATCCGCAACGGTGGACGAGACAAGGGCTGAAGACAAGCGACGAGGGCGGGAGAAAGCTTAGTCGGATGTCGGAAGACATTCAAATCGAAAGCGAAAAGGATCTCCCAGCCGCAATGGCGGACGAGTCCGGGCTACGGGCAAGCGGTCGTAGGCTAATACGAATCGGGAGTCGGAGAGAAATAGACTTCAGACGCTGAACTATTCTGGAAGCCGCAACGGTGGAAGGGGCAAAAGCAAAAGCGGCCTATTTGCCAGAAAAACTCAAGTGATCAAAAACTTTCAAAAATTTAACGACAGTCGAAGTCCATTATACCTTCAAGTCGACAATCCATCAAATAACAGTTAGCCATCTTAAATTTAACTCTGCAATTTGCTGCAAAACTCAAGCACGAACAGAATGTAGGAACGGGCTCCGCGTAAATTGTTAAAAATATCAGCACTTAAAGCATGACCGAGGAAATGTCAAGGATGAAACAACCTGAAGCGATACTTAGTTATAAGGAGGGGCCCGAAATTTAAAAGATTTTGGGAGAAAAAAGTTGCGGTAGCAACAGCTTCATTTTCCTTCACAACCACTATCACTGATGTCTTTGTTTTTGAGTTACCCGTAACTATCCTTTGGGCATGTACAAAACATAAGAACAATGCTAATTGATGAAGGGAATCTTTAAATGCCACTTTGATTCCACTTCTTTATGTGCCTACGACCATCTCATTGTGAGCAGGGGTACTGCACACAGATCTCTCGAAACGCTTCTTTGACCTTGCTCACATTCTAGGTAACACATGTGGATCTTTTTGAACTAATGTGCAAATGTTTATAGATGGTAGTTCATGAATCAATCCATAAAAAAAAGATCGGTGGACATGATACAAGTGCATCTGCATCATTTGCATCGGGATCCGCTCCTGTAACCTGACATCACTTTTCCTAGATATTTTAAATATGGAACTAGTTGCTGCAGAATCAAGGGTAGGAGCACCAATAGCAACAAAGAAAGAAGCATGCAACATGCAAATGCTAGTTGATATGTGCATGGAACATGAAAATGCCATAGACAACAATGTGTTCAAAGACCTTAAAACCAAGGGCCGAGGAGTCAATTTCATAAGATCGTGACTTGCTTCCTTTAGCAACTCTCCTTGTTTAAATAAAATTCCATTAACACTCTATTTCAAAGGCGGCCATTCTGGAACATTGGCATATTAAATATGCATTTATGGTTAGTAAAATTAATTTATTTCGGTATATCATTCATTTTGAGGTTTTATATTATTGGAGCATTATTCTTATTGTAGATATGATGTAAATTATAAATTTTATATGTACAAAATTTCATTTTATATCTAAAATTCAGAATGTATGAATTATTATTTGTTGTCAAATTCTAATTAATGTTTAAAATTCTATGTAGTCTGATTTTTCCTTGCAATTGACATTTTTGTTATTTATTGCACTATTTTTTTACATGAAAACCTTTGAGACCACATATTTTTGTATTTCATTCCATGTGACCAATATAAGTAAATTTCGTTGTTGAAATTTGTAGGTTCCAATCTCATACATAAACAATCGTGAATACGGAACATGTGAATGGTGGCGAATGGATGTCTATTGCTTATGCATTCGTTGTTATGGTAGAAGACATCAAAAACGAAAATTTGAGAGTATACATTTAAACATAAATTGTCCTATACAAGTATTTTTGGAGGATGATGAAGAAATGAATATAGAAATTCCCATTATAATTCAAAATAATGATTTAACAATTGGAAGCACTAATAGTTTACCCAACATGTGTGGTGAAGTCAATGTTAATCATAGCCCCAACAATGAGAGTTATAAACAAGTATGTAGTGTGGGTACTCGTTGGATGCAAAATCAAATTCCGCATCCAAATATCTCTCCCGATCGAAATTTGAGTAAAACCAGAGGGAGATATGTCGAAAATACGAACACAAAAAGTAGTATTTTTCTTTTTCCCTCCAAAATTAATAAATATTATTTTATTATTTTAACTATTATTTGATAATTTTCCTTAGGAGGCCCATTTTAGACCTCAAAATTCCTCTAATGACTATTGGTTATCGAGGGGCCCTCACAGCAATCACGGTTGCGCTTCAACTAATCAACCACCTATGACAGTACAAACATGTATGCGTAGCTGAAAATATAACTTTATATTGAATTTGAATAGAGTTTATAGAGCTTCTTTTACAATCACTGATCCACCAACTAACTAGCTATCTCGATTCTCTCTTGGAGACGTCTTTATATAGGTTTTACATAGGAGAGAAGGTCGACCCTTTTAGTGGTCGACCACTCCAAAAATAGTCAACTTTAACTGCTAATTAAACAAAAATAAACCAAAGCTTGCATAAATTCCAAATACATTCATACCTAGGGTTGAATGATAAGATGAATGACAAGAAATATGTCAAAAAATGACAAAATAGATGCCAAAAGAGTAAATTAACAGCCAAGAATAGTGACAAAATCGAGATCAACACTCCCCAAACCGGAGAGATGCCAGGTCCCACTGAGCAAAAATGGAATTTTAGGAAGAAGGTGGAGTTGCGTCAGTAGCTTCCTTCGAATTAGTAGATGAAACATGAGATTTAAATTTCAATTGCCTGGCCCATGTATTTAAAACAGTGTGCCTCTCTTGATGAGAGTCGTGTGAAGAGGTGATGGCCTTATTAAGGTCCTCAACGACCTTGACTTGTATACGTAGCTCCTTGTTCTCTTGGTGAAGATTATTGATGATCTTGGCATATTCTTCATTTCGACTTACTGGTCATGCCAATTCCCGAGTTAGTTGGTCTACTGTCAGCTGATGAGGAGTAGACGATTATGTGGGTTGTTTGAAATCTTGAGACATACTCAAATATTGGGGTGGTGTCTCAAGTTCAATGGAGGGAATTCGTTTTTCAGAATCCTTTCCTTAAGTAGATGGAGAAGCAGTCTCAAGAGTAGCAGCTTTGAGCAATTCAGTCAAGACACTGGCTAATGTAAACAAGGGTGAATCAAAGACAGGTTCATTCACTTTGACCATACGATCTGAATGATCGGTCTAAACGAACTTCATCTTCCTACTCCTGGTTCAAATTCATGGAACAGGTATAAATTGGGTATACTCAAGGTTAACAAGGGTAGGTGAATGGACAAGTGAACTTGATTCTGGTGTATCTTTGTCAATATGCACAATTTTGGGGATTTTCCTTTCCTTAGGAGGGGTCTGACTTGGCTTAGGATCTAAAATGTGCTGATGGAGTTTTCGTACATTCAAATGAGGGTTTAAAACTTTAAACACAAAATTCTCCCAATTCTGGTTTCCCTCCTTCAATTGATGCACAATAAGGAGTTTAATCAGGCTGTGATGGTACAAACTCCCGATAAGATTGACTGTGTTCTTCCTAACTTGACTTCACATTTTTCCAAGATTTTAATGAAATAAAATGGGAAATTAAGGAACTACTGATTAAGAAAATGTGCTAGTAAACGAAGATGAGAAACTTTGAACACAGTAAACTTACCCTCGCAGGTTATAAGGCGGATTATGATGGCTAGAGGGTTGAGGTACTTGAGCTTAATCCATTCTTTTTGAAACCCCTTCCTTCCTGATACATGCTAAAATTTTGGCTTGAGAGCGAACTGGTAGGCCGACCGAGGGCAAAACAAATGCTTATGACAATGGATCCCTTCTATTGGGAGCTTGGTCGCTACCGGAATGGTCTATTCGGTTACCAGAAAAAGGAGATAGCCAACCCTAGCCATTTTACCATCAAATCCTTTCGCAAATAACAACGAAATATCCTCATCATATCCCTCCAAAAGATGGAGAAATGGAGTCCATCCTACTCGAAAGAAAATCTCTTGGAATTCCTGAAGTTCTGGAATCTGGAACAGGTCTTGATAGTTTTCAGGCTCAAGACGGTTAGGCATTGTTCAAACAGGGGTGAAAAATGTAGAGGTTGTAGAGGATATCAGAAATGACGTCTGATTAGCTCTATGAAGATGAAGGTAAATGAGGACAATTGCAAAGATTGTAGGTTTAAAACGTAATCTGTCTAAGTGCTTGAACGATCATGAGACCATGATTTCACACACTCAACCAATCACACTATGGCTTCATTCTTTGAATTGTGTGTCGTTATACGGACGCATGTGTTGATGAATTCATAAGGTTCTGATATATTCAACCATGTCCAAAGTAAAATTTGGACAGGTTGAATGATTTATCTATTATGGAATCCATAAAAGTGCATTTAAAACCATAATAATTCTAATCAATAAGATGCTAGGACTTTGACGACTTCCACGTGTCATTTGATGAGAGGACAAGGGAAATGATGGTAAAAAAGATCTTAAAAATATATCATATCAAGATAGGATTAAACGATATCATATTATATCGAAATCATGATCAAAATCATAGGTTGAGGTGAGTATTAATAAAATCATAATGCATGTGTAAGCATGTGAATGAGGCCTAATAATTATGGATATGATGCAGCTAATTAAATTCTTTTCCCGTGAAAATCAAAAGAATTTGAAATTTTGACATCATGTCGTTATAACGTTATAATTTTCATTCAGATTGTCATTTGGCCTTCCATTCAGACCGTCATTTGACCCTTCATACAAACCTTTTTTTCAAAAATACACCTTACTGGATCTAACTGCGGCTAATTATGCAATAAATTTTCCAGGTTGTAAGCACACAATATGATGATGTAAACTAGCTTTATTAAACCTTTATTGCATTGTCCCTCGCGGATTAAAGCATTCTTCCGCTAATTGCATTATTTTGAAAACATTTACATGTTTGTTAGAAATAAACAAAACTTTCTATCAACATTTAGAAAGTAATTAACAACCAATCTATTAATTAAGAAACGAGATTCTTTTAATGGACCACTTGGAACTAAAGGTATTTTATTCTTACATGAAACAAAAACAAGTAGAAAACTTAATAAAAGCAAGTAGAAACGTTAATAGAGATTTTTACTTGAAAACCATTATAACTTAAAAGCACGTAGAAAACTTAATAAAGATATCTTGTTTCCTAAATCTAATCCTATTCCTTGAAAATATTCAGTAACTATAAAATAAGGAAGACAAATCTTATGGTAAAGACTTTAAAAACTTAATATGCATTTTAAACAATAGAATTAGTAACTTAAACCCCGAATTCAATTAAATAAGATTGAAGCAACTCAACTAAGGCTACAACAACAACATCAAAATGAAGAAATCAGAGACAGTGGATATACAATCCAAAAACAATCTAAGATAAAAGTGACAAAGGATAGAAATAATTATAGGACTTGATAGATATTTTATATTATTTAAAGTAAGGTCCTAACTAGACATAGATAGCTATTGTTCAATTGCGGAAAGTAATATATTTTCAAAAATAATAAGACTGCACTTGAAACAAGCATAAAACAAAATAGAAAATAATGAAAGCTGAATGAAGGTCTGGATGACAGTTTGGACAAACAGTCCAAATGACAGTCTAGACAGACAGTTCGGATGATAGTCTGAATGGGAAAAACAATGCAAATTGCGAAACACATGACCTAAATGATCTTAATAACAACTGACTTGTGCATATGATATTGCAAGGTAAAGGAAAGAGTGACTAAGCTTATTTTAACAATTAAAACATCAGAAGAATAAGAGTAACTTACCCTAATTAAAAGAAAGAATATTTCCTATTATTTAACAAGTCAAATGAAAAATAACTAAAACTAACCTACAGCTAAACAAGAATTGATAGAATTAAATATAACTATGATTTGAACCTAAGATATTAGATTGATCAAATTCTATCTAATTGCAATTATAAAAACTAATAAAAAATACTGAAAAGAAAACTAAAAACCAACTTTATTAATCTTTATTGCATAGTCCCTCACGGATTAACGCATTCTTCCGCTAATTGCATTATTCTGAAAATATTTACACGTTTGTAAAAAATAAACGAAACGTTCTATCAACATTCAGAAAGTAAAAAAAGTGATAATATTCCCCCAAACAAAAAATATGGCATGTCCTCAAGCCATCAAAGAAAAATAGACTGAGTTCGAAATAATATAACAAATAGTTCAAAAAATGCTGCTATTATATTAGTAAGAAAAAGAAATATTAACTAGTAAAAGGAGACGATCCAAATATGTATTTCCATCAAGAATAATAGTGCTTAAGAAGATCATACAAATAATGATAATACAATTAATGCAAAAAATGCCATAGGAGAAACTAGTCATCCATGCCTCATTTAAGGATATCTTGTCATCTAAAGAATATTTTAAGTTCACCCTAGAGTTTGTAAGATTTCTATAGATATGGGTCCCATTTCTAGAATAATCATATCCTAGGTATTATTGAATTAGATGATAGAGTCCCAAGTCCAACTTGCATCCATTCTCTAATGACATGATGAAGAATTGGCCTAAACATGTATTGTTCTGTTTCTTCTTTGTTTTTTTTTGTCTCTTTTTTTACGAACCATGTGCATAGTAATGCATTCACCGAACCTCTTTTACCCGATATTTCCCCACTGCCAGCAGGCATGTTCAGTACCCAAACAGGTTTATCTTGGTACCATGCAAGCATAGCCTCATTGCTAGCGAGCCTGTTCAGTACCCCGATGGGTTTACTTGCACTTACCAGGATTCCTTGTTTAAAGATGTTACTTAGCATGGACCCGCTTCCAACAAGCCTATTCAGTACTCTGGTGGGTTTGCTTCGTATAATATATTTTTTTTTAACATGTGGAAGCTGATTGGTACTTAGAGCAAGTTAAGCCCGCTAAACACATAATTCAAATTTTGGAAATCTAACCTTATAAGTAAATAAAAATTTATAATGGCCTAAATTATAGATCATGTCAAAAGATAATAACTTAAAGTTGTTTCTTGACTTCTTAGTCTATCTTCTTCATAAAAGAGAAGGAATGTTCCCCACTAGTAGGAATTTCACTTAGTATTGAGTTTTCTAAAAAAGCCTTAAGAGACAAGTTTTGATAATGAATACAGGATGTGACTAGTAGTCCTTAGGTGTAAAATAGAACTTTGAATCGCATGATGATTAAAATAGGTCTTAAGCAACTATTTTAATTATAATTCTGAAATATGCATATCTTAATCAATCACCATAAAATTGTAAGGAATCATCAAAGAAAGTGGGTAGGAATGATTTAGAGAACATTTTAGTTTCATTATAAAAACCCAATTTTTAAAGAAAAACAGTTAGGAAGGATTATAAGTTCTTAGAGCACTTCCATTTTTAGGCAACATTTCATAGGCTAGCTAAGGAGACAAGGTTCTTGTAATCAAACTGCAAAACCACTTGTTAGATGATTCAAATTTTATTTTAAAAAAGAAAACGTATGCATCAAGAAAAATTCATATAAATTATATCAAAGTCTAGATAAAGGGGAAAAAAAACTTCCTGTTTTATTTGACAAAATTACATAAGCTAATTATACAACCAAATTCCTTGCATTAATGTAGTCAGCTTATCATAAATGACTTTTATTTATTAAATAAATAAAGTTATTTTTACATATGTACATAGAAACAACACAAAATAGTTTAAGAATCAGGAGGAGGAGGAATGACTTCCTCTTCAACCAGCTCCATCTCCTTTTGTTGTAAGACATTCTTCATGAAATCTTGTCTAGAGATTGGCTGATGATAAAGTCTAAGCCTGTGTCCATTTACGACAAATGAAGTTTGGGAATCATCAATTTCCTTGATCTCTACTGACCCATTATTGAAGGCTGTAACTCCCTCATATGGACCCATCCAACGGGTAGTTAATTTTCCTTTGAAATTTTTATCCCTTGAGTCGAATAGTAATGCCCAATCCCCAGTATTAAACTACTTTTGCTTAATAAATTTATCATGCCATTTCTTTCATTGATTTTGTATTAACATTGTCCTTTGGAGTGCATCTTTCCTAATCTCATCTAATTCATTAATCTGTAAGATTCATTGTTTCTGTGCCTCTTCCAAATCCATACCTAATTGTACAACCATACAAAAAGTCTTAACTTGGAATTCAATAGGTAAAAGGACTTGTTTCCCATATACTAACTCACAGGGTGTATGTCCAGTAGTGTTTCTCCAATTTATTCTATAGGCCCATAAAGCCTCTGAGAATCTATCTGCCCAATCTTTATGATGTATCTTAATAGTTTTGGTTAAGATAGCTTTTAATACCTTATTGGTTGATTCTACCTGGCCATTAGCTTGTGGCTAGTGAGGTGAGGATTTGCAATGTCATATACTATATTTTGTGGTAAGTTCTTTCATTAATTTATAGGTGAATTGAGAACCTTGGTTAGTGACAATTTCCCTAGGCATACCAAACCGAGTAAATATATCTTCGTATATAAATTCTACCACATATTTCTCTGTAGCTCAGAACAAATATTTAGCTTCTACCCATTTGGTGACATAATCTATGCAAACTAGGATGTATTTTTTCTTGCGGGACATGGGAGATATTGGTCCTACAAAATCAAGAGCCCATTTCTTAAAAGGCTCAATCATGACCTGAGGCTGTAAAGGAATCTCATCCGATGATGTAGGTCTACCCATTCTTTGGCAACTATCACATCCTCTAACATATATGGAATCATCCATAAAAATGCTTGGCCAGTAATAACCAGAATGCAACACTTTGTATGTTGTCTGCTTGTTAGAAAAGTGTCCTACATATGGCCAATCATGGCATGCAAGGAGGATTTCTGTCATCTCATCCTCCCATACACATCATCTAATAATAAGATCTGGGCTAGTACAAAAAATTTCATTATCAACCCAAGAGTAACTAGAACTCTGGATGACAATTCGACGTTTCTCATGAGGAGACAAATGGTTTGGTAACTTCCCAGTCGCTAAATAATTATCAATGTCTGCAAACCAAGGGGTTTGAATAGACACAACATATAGATGTTCATCAGGGAAAGTACCATCAATAGGTTTAGCACCATCATCATGTTGAATATGAGAGATGAAATATGCTACCAAATTTTCTCTACCAGGTCGATCAGCGATAGTGATATTAAATTTTTGTAATAGAAGAAGCCATTGGTTTACCCTACCATTGGTAATTGGTCTATTCATCAAAAATCTGATGGAAAAATGATACATATGCACAAAAATTTCATATCTTGTGATATAATGGAGAAACTTATTAATAGAGTAGACTACTTCCAGGAACTCCTTCTTAGTAACAATGTAATTTAGTTCGGCAGGGGTCAATTTTTTGCTAACAAAATATATGGCATAAGATGCTTGGCTTTCTTTTTGACCAAGAACTCCTCCTATGGCTATGTTAGAAGCATCAATGGATATATGTAAAGGAAGGGATCAATCACGACCCCTAAGTATTGGTGCCACTAATAATTTATCCTTTAAGATCTCAAAAGCACTTTGACATGATTCAGTCCATTGAAACTCTATATCTTTCATAAGCAGTTTAAATAGTGGTGTAGCTATAAAACGCCGGTAGTAACCTACATGTCCAAGAAAGCTTCTTACTTCATTTTGAGTTTTTGGAGAGGGGAGACCAACGATTACTTATATTTTAGTAGGGCCTATCTTGATCCCATGCGAGGAAACATGATGCCCCAAAACTATGGCTTTTGTTAATAGCATTTTACATTTTTCATGACTAAGGGATACATTTGTCTCCTGACATCGGATCAGTATGTTTTCAAAATTATCAAGAGATTCTTGAAAGGTATTACCATAGGCTGTAAAATCATCCATATACACCTCTACACAGTCGTGTATAAGATCATAAAAAATTACTAAAACTGCATGCTGAAAAGTAGCAGGTGCATTACATAGGACAAATGGAAAAACTCTATAGACATATGTCCCCTAAGGGAATGTAAAAGTAGTCTTATATTGATCCTCAGGTGCTATCAAAATTTGATTGTATCCACTATATCCGTCGAGAAAAGAGAATTATTGTTTACCAGACAGGGTATCTAACACTTGGTCGATAAAGGGAAAAGGAAAGTAATCCTTAAGCGTGGCCTTGTTCAGTTCTTGGAAGTCAACAAAAATATTCTATTTACCTGTAACTTTATTGGGGACTACCAATAGAGGAGATAACCATTTACTATCTGAAATTGGGTAGATGAAACCAACATTGAGGAGTTTTTGTAACTCTTCTTTAACTATGTCCTTCAAAGCAGGGTTCATCCTCCTCCGAGGCTGCCTTATAGGGGATATACTGGAATCCATGTAAATATGATGAATACAAGTGTCAGGGTGTATACCCTTCATATCAGTGTATTCCCATGCAAATGCTCCAGATTGAATTTTAAGGAACTTAAGCAACTATTATTATTGACTCTCAATTAACCCTGCATTTATGTGTAGACCATTTCCAGGCGTAACTTCACAAAGCATGGTATAAGACCCTATATTCTCTTCAATTGAAAATACACATGGTGTATCTATGAATGTTGAGAGGGCCATATTTTCTTGAAACTCATCTCCAAATATTTGATAGAATTGAGCAAAAGGCTGAGGAAAATCTATACAAGTTGTTGAAGAGACAAATTGGTTTAACACATTCTTAGTAGTCTGCTCCTGAAGTGCTGAGGAGTAGTCACTAGGAAAGAAAATATCTTAAATATTTTCATCCCCAAAGGGGCAGTCTAACCACCAAAAGGTTTCAGTTACAGGTTGTGCTGGGGTGTATAAAACAATCTTTTGTGTGGACAACCCATTAGAAATGGTCATTTCCCCATCCCTACATCCTATGAAAGCATTGGCGGTATACAACCATGGTCTTCCCAATATAATAGGATGTCTTTTAGAAGGATCCTTTTATTCTACTACCATGAAATCAACAGGATATTCCCATGAGTCTACTGATACAACAAAGTCATCCAAAACTCTAGCGAGTTTCACCGTAGTACGGTCTACTGGTTCTAGAATTGAGGGGGCGGTTGGAGAAATTGTCCCAACTATAAAAATTCTAAGACTACAGTGGTCATCATATTAATAGCCACTCCTAAATCAATAAGTGTATTTTTTATGGCAATACTATTTACGATAACCATTACTACTGGACTCCTTGGATTTGTATACTTTGTAATTCTAGACTGGTCAGTCATACATTCAGGCATTTATCCTATAACATGAATAGTGGGAGGGTCTTTTTGTTTCTTTCTTCATTTCTTAATGCAAAGTTAGTTTATTTCTTTACTGTAAATTGGTATATCCTTAATAGCTTGTAATAGAGGGATATTGACACAGACATTTTTTAATTCATTTAAAATTTCGTACTCAAGATGGATTACATGTTTTTCTATTGCTAATCATTTCGAAAATGGAGGGATTCTTTGTTCTTGAGTTGGTTCTTACTGAGGATGGGTATGCACTGCAATATTTGACACATCCTACAAAATAGAATCCTTCATGACTTCATTGGGATATTCTTCCTCTTCATTCTCTTCACAAATCATGAATGATGACTTGGGTCTGTCATTCACAACTCTTCTAGATCGTAATTGTATCTCATGTACGGGTACAGTAGAAATAATATAAGATGGAAGAGCTTGCAACTCAATGTTTTTAAGAGCTTGAACTGGCTTATTACTTGGGTTAGGTATCGGTTGTGCAGGTAACAATGTAGGTCATGGAGGGTTTGTATTCTGGAAATGATGAGGTTGTTTTGTAATAAGGTGAACTGGAGGCACAAACCCTAGTAAACATTGCTGGGTATTAGTTGAATGCTGAGGATAAGGATGCCATAGGTGTGCAGAGATAGGTGGTGACTGGGGGTAGGACTACCCCCTCCACCCCTGTGAAAAATACTGATGCTGAGTAAAATGAGTAGGAGGATACTGGGGTGGCGAATGCTACCAACTTGAAGTGTTCCATTGTTGAGGTGGTTGGTAGGGTTGGTAATAAGGTGGGGGTTAAGGTAACAAATTTTGATATGGTGGTTGGTCCCTTAGTTTCCAAGGAGGCCACCTAGACCTTTTACCAATGTCCCCACTCTTATATATGGCTTGTAACCTAGGAAATGATGGGAAATTCTCTGTTGGATGCTTCTCCGTACATATATGACATACAAAGATATTTTTTAATGGGCATTCCCATTGGGGATGTTTAGTCCTACATCTTGGACATAAAATGCTCATTGTTGCACATTCCTCCTCTTGCCTTTTCTTATCTTGTAACACGTCTAGTTGGGAAGCCATTGCTCTTAAAATATTAGTTTTGAAGTTTTCCAATAGGTTTCCTAACTCTATCCTTGTGACTCCTCTAGAACTGGGAGTGTTTCCTTTTATATTTCTATTGTAAGGCTCTCGAAGACTTCTTTTAACATTCCCTCTACTTCTAGAATAATTTCTACACATATCCCCAATCTGTGCAAAGGATTTGTGGGAGATATCACCATACGCCATGAGATTAAGGTTTTTTTCAGGGTCTTCCAAGATCCCTTTAAGGAAGAGTATTCGTACTGCATCTTCTCAAAGGTTATTATGTTTAGATTTATGTAATGTATAAATAAATCTTTCAAGATAGTCTTCCAAGCTCTTGTCTTCGAGTTGCTGTATCTTAAAAATATCATTTCGAGAGTCTCTGGGTTTGCAATACTCTTGATATTTCTACAAGAACGTAGTTTTTATATCTTCCCAAGTCCTTATACTATATTCCGCTAATCCCATGAACCATCTTAAACCAGAGTCTTTCAGTGTAGCAGGGAAAAGTTTTAATTTGTGAGCATCTTGTAGATAGTTATAAATTCTACAGAGGATGTCAAACTCGAACAAAAATGTGTTCGGGTCTTCATTACTCTTCCCATAGAAATTAGGTAAGGAGGAAGGAGGGATGTTATTTATATTTACATCTTGCATAGTGTCTAATATAGGGAACCTGAAGGTAGTCTCAGTTCGATTCTCTCCTTCTCCTTCATCATTTCTAAACTCGTCATGATCTTCATTCTCTCCCTATCTCTCCATGTAGGTCTGATTCTTAAAGAGTGTGTACCTAGGAGGATCCTTCCGAGGTGATAATGGAACATCCCAATGTTATTTTTCAGGGGATATCTTCCTCCGATCAACTATTTTTTTATTAGATTCTATAGGGATGGTAGGTACTACTGTGGAGGTTTCAATATGTGAAATAACCATATTTGTTGAGTTTCCAAAGAGAGCTTGTAACTGAGAAATATCAATGAAATTGATGAAGTTTGGATCCCCTTCTAATGAGAAATTTGTATCATTAGGTTTCTACACTAGTGGAGGGTTGAGGATTTCCAAAGGTTGACCCTTTTGAACTTATTCAGAAATAGGGTCCTTAGTATTTCCCACCAAGATTTATTCACCTTCTATGGCTTCTCCTATAAAGTCTTTAGGTTTCCAAGTAGAAATACTTCCTATGTGTGTTCTCTGATACCTTTCTCCCGAGTTAGTGGTTGGGTTATTTCGTCCCCCGTAAAGGTTAGTAGGAATTTTAACAAGGTTTTGGGAACTATTTCTAATGTATCTACCCTTAGAATCTCTGGGTATGTTCATGAAAAGTTAAACTAAAAAGAAAACCTACAATACTACTATTAATGTTGGATTTGGGGGCTCGTGTTATAACATATGTGCGGGTTCTTACCTCTCGTCTTACCGCTCCCTTGTTACCATCCTATTGCTAAACTTCATAAGGGAATTCTACTTAGTCTACCTTACAGAACAACTCCCCAGCAAAGACTCCAAAAATGTTGGGTGTTTTATTGTCTTAATTAATTCACCAAGCATTTAATTATCGATCGAGGTTTGTAATGTTAGAGATGACACAAAATATCTGAGAAGGTAAAAGGGTTCCTAAGGCATCGTGGAAATATTTTAATAAAGAAAACATCAGAAGATCTTTCAAAATTAAAAACCGAGTCAAACTGCAGAAATTCAATTACTAAGGCAATTAGGCTAGGACAAGACTACTAGATTAGAGAAGTATCAAGCTATACTACTCTACTCTATCAACCATGAACTATGTATTTATAAATATCACTATTTTAAGAAGGTAAACTACTCTTTTACAGTGTACTCTATTAATTAATTCTTCTTCTTCTTAATCTGTGAATTAGAAAGGTTTAAAACAGATTCAGAACTCTTACTATATGAATACAAAAGATTATGTTATTTGATACAATATTACAACTTTTTAGTTTATCTAAGAAACCCAATAACTAAACTATACATGCGGTTTGACAAATATACAATTATTGAACCAACTTATCTAGTTCCACTCTCCTTGACTGTTCTGAGGATATGCATTCATTGTTATCGGAACTGGAGAAGGAGGTGTATCAAAATGGATTTCAAAAGAGATAAAGAAACCGAATGGGATTAGGTCTAATTTAACTTCTACAAATAAATGTAAACTAAGTAGTGTCCAATTATAAGTAATAGTAAACATTTTTGATTTATTCCATAAGCAAATGACTCTAAAAAGATGTTATTAACAACCAATATATTAATTCAGAAATATGAATCTTTTCATGGACCACTTGGAGTTAAAGGTATGTTGTTCTTACATGAAAGAAAAACAAGTGGAAAACTTAATAAAAGCAAGTAGAAAACTTAATAAATATTTTTACTTAAAAACCATTATAACTTGTTTTCTATATCTAATCCTATTCTCTGAAAATATTCAGTAACTATAAAATAAGGAAGACAAATCTTATGTTAAAGATTTTAAAAACTTAATATGACTTTTAAATAATAGAATTAGTAACTTAAACCCTGAATTCAATTAAATAAGTTTGAAGCAACTCAACTAAGGCTACAACAACAACAACAAAATGAAGAAATGAAAGACACATGATATACAATCCAAAAACAATCTAAGATAAAAGTTACAAAGGATAGAAATAATTATAGGACTTGATATATATTTTATATTATTTAAAGTAAGGTCCTAACTAAACATAGATGGCTACTATTCAATCACAGAAAGTAATTTAGTTTCAAAAATAAGAAGACTGCATTTGAAACAAGCATAAAAAAAATAGAAAAAACTGAAAGTTGAACGAAGGTATGGACGATAGTTTGGACAGGCAATCCAAATGACAGTCTAGAAACACAATTTGGATGACAGTCTAAATAGGAAAAATAATGCAAATTGTGAAACAAATGACCTAAATGATCTTAATATCAGTTGACTTGTGCATATGATATTGCAAGGTAAAGGAAAGAGTGACTAATCTTATTTTAACAATTAAAACATCAGAAGAATAAGAGTAACTTACACTAATTAAAAGAAAGATTATTTTCTATTATTTAACAAGTCAAATGAAAAATAACTAAAACTAACCTACAACTAAACATGAATTGATAGAATTAAATCTAACTATGAGTTGAACCTAAGATATTAGATTAATCAAATTCTATCTAATTGCAATTATAAAAACTAAGAAATAATGCTGAAAAGAAAATTGAAAAAGAACTATTGCGCAGCCAACCACTTGCTATTCTAGGAATGAAAACTGTTTTAATCATCACAATATAAATCATATAACTTATAGCAAACACATATTACAAAATACAAGGAAATAAATAGTATAACTTTATAGCAGAACTGAACTACACACAAAGATGGGAAATATAAACTACTTAGCTGTAAGAAAGGAAGTAACAAAAACACACTAGAATGGGAGACTGGTGGTTGATGAGGGGCCCTCTCAGCAATCAAGGTTGCGCTTCAACTAATCAACTACTCACGACAGTAAAAACATGTATGCAAAACTAAAAAAATATCTTTATATTGAATTTGAAACATAGTTTATAGAGCTTCTTTTACAATCACTGATCCACAAACTAACTAGCTAGCTCAACTCTCGCTTGGAGACTTATTTATATAGGTTTTACATAGGTGAGCAGGTCGACCCTTTTAGTGGTTGATTGCTCCAAAAACAGTCCACTTTAACTGCTAATTAAACAACTATATGACGTTTGGCAACAATGCACAACCACCTTCCTAATCCTCCGCGTGTCGGTTCTCCTTGCATGGGCTATGTCCGTATGGGTCTATGTCGATGTGGGCATGAATTGTGGTGTCGCATGGAGAGAGCAGGACGATGAGCCTTCTAGAGCAAGGGCCATTATAACAGCAGAATGTGTGGACAATAGAGCAACTAAAAACAATTATGTGCTTTAATCATTCCGAAATATGCCAACTAACAACGCACAAATCAATCAGAGGGTTGAATGGTGAGCTAGAGATGATCTACACATATTTAGTATGAGTGCATGTCCACATGGAGGATTTTATTAAGACTATAATCTGCAAAACAAATCCATGTATTAGGCATGTTTCCAAATATCACAAAATTTCTTAATAAAATCATGAAATAACAGAAATAAACCAAAGCTTGCATAAATTCCAAATGCTTTCATAGCTGGGGCTGAATTAAAAATTGAATCATAAGAAATATGTAAAAAAGATGACAAAATAGATTCCAAAAGAGTAAATTAATAGCCAAGAATAGTGACAAAACCAGGATCAACAATTATCATGTGAGGGGAAGGCAGATAGATGATGTCATGAGGATGCTAGCTGATGGAGTGGTATGGCGTAAGATTGAGGAGAAGTGGTAAGATGAACCACGCAATGCAAGAAATATAATATCAGTAGCATTGGATGGTGTGAATCCTTATGGAAATCAATCATCACTGTGCTCTACATGTCTAGTAATTTCTATCAAAAACAACATAACCCTGTGATTTTCAACTAAAAAGGAGCATGCTATGTTGATATTGATCATACCAGGTTATACTTTATAGAAATGCATAGTATTGAGTCCATATGGTAATGGTAAGTAATTAATGATGCAAATAAAAACTTGAAGTTAATTTTTTGTAGTTCTAAATCAACCTAAACATATAAAAACATACTTCGAACCTTTAATAGATGCGCTATTGATGCTTTGGAAAGGAGTTCATACAAAGGACGTTTCTTGTCCTATTGGTTCAAGGATATTTCAATTTCATGCAATGCTTCTTTTCACAATTCATGATGCCACAAGTCTATCAATGTGTTGTGATGAGTTATACTTTGTGTCAATCACCTCATGTTGTAGTTAAACTGATTTTATTTATTTCATAATAACACCTTATTATTTGCTTTCAATCATGCATATAAAAATCAAAGGTATTCATACTAAGGGAACTTATGAATTCCCAACATGTAGTCCTTTCACCGCATATAGAAGATCGCAACATTTGGGAAACACAGTATATGATGAGTATAGAATTTTTCTAAAGTTTAATCACCCATATTGTGTACAACAATCACCTCATGTTGTAGTTAAATTGATTTTATTTATTTCATAATAACACCTTATTATTTGCTTTCAATCATGCATATAAAAATCAAAGGTATTCATACTAAGGGAACTTATGAATTCCCAACATGTAGTCCTTTCACCGCATATAGAAGATCGCAACATTTGGGAAACACAGTATATGATGAGTATAGAATTTTTCTAAAGTTTAATCACCCATATTGTGTACAAGATAAAGTTGAATTTGGTGGGAAGGACGGTGCCATCTCAGAGCATCTTTGAACATGAATCCCAAGAGATTGATGCATGCATATAGAAACATACATGGTAATTCTCATGCCCACTTTCCTAATGTTATATAATCACGTCTCAAAAGAATGGTTTTGGTAAATTTATTATGATTTTCCTTTGTGATAGAATCCCTTCCTCTAGGAATGACTAGAAAGACAATATTTTCACAGTTTCCATACTATGAATACCTACCTATTGTTCACATGTTTGACACAATGCACATAGGGAATAATGCATCTTTTTGTTTATATAATATGTTATTTAAGAAGAATTCAACACATGGGATAAAATAAAACAAGCTACAATTGAGGATGGACCTTCAAGAAGTAGGAATAATGCCTCATCTTCGGTCAGATGATGATGGTAACTTTGTAGATGATCGGTGGTCTCTCACACTGGAGGGTAAATGGAAAATGATTAAATCCATAAAATCAGTAAGATTCCCAACAAAATTTGGAGTAAATTTTAAGAAGGCATTCACAAAAGGAAATGAACTTGTTGGATTGAAGACCCATGATTGACACAATTTCCTTAGTGTGTGTATGTGCACATTGATTGAATTTATCTACATTATATATTATATTCTTTTAAGATTATTTTATTTTTTTCATTTATTTTATATTTCATGTGTTAATAATCAAATTGAATGTTCTAGACAATACCTATTACCTATCAACCTTCCAAATAATATGGATGACAACATTAAAAGGACAATCTACAAGTTAAGTAAATTTTTAGGTATAATGCATTGCCTAAATAAGAAAAAATGTCTGTTCATGTATAATGCAATATAATAAGAAGTTGTTCATCTAAAATATTTTCTTTCTTTAAACAAATATGTGTTTATATTTGTTATTTCTATTTTAGGTGGTCCACTTCAACATAGATACACAACAAAGCATTAAATATCTGGAAGAAAGAAGTTCTCATTCTAATGTGTGACATGCAAAAATATTTCGTAGCAAGTTTCTTCAATGCACAAGAATAGTACATTGTGCATTTATTGCATGAAATAGAACTATGTGGACCAGTTCAAACCAGAACAATGTTTCATGTTGATCGTTATTTAAAGGTTTTGAAAAAAATTGTAAAGCAAAAGGCTCATCTTGAAGGTTCCTGTAATGAAAAAAAATATATATAATAAATAATCACTAAATAACTATTATAAAATTAATAATAAGTATTAAATATCAATATTAATTATTAATATTAATACATATTGATATTAATAATTAATAATTAATAAATAGTTATTAGCAAACAATTCTAAAATGACGCATCCTTTCATGGATAGTATCTAAAGTGCCTTTACGATTAAAATATATATGGCACTCACTTTTTAATCTATCATCTTATCTATCCTATCATTAATACAGTACATTATTTATTATGGCTTATTCTATATTCCAAATATTTTGGTAATCTTTGTATGAGCAGATAATTATTCGCTTCAAGTGGTATCAAAGCCTCGTTTGGCTGATATGGGGCTTTGGCCTTAATTCTCATACCTTGTCTGATTTTTGGCTTGTAGCCTTATTTTAGGGTTTCCCTAAAATATTGGACATTGTCCAAAAGAAAAATAAAAACGTAAAAAAAGGAAAAAAAATTTAAAAAAAAAGAAAAGATAAAAGTAAAAGGAAAAAAAAGAGAGAGGGTAAAAGTGAAACCACGCCTAGTTTCTTAAAGTGGGTTTGAGTTGGAATATACAAGTGCATAATAATTACTAGTAAAGAGCAAGTGAGATTTGAACTTAGGTGGAGAATGTAACACTCATTCCTCCCAACCACTCAATCTACTCACATTTTACAAAACTTAAGAGAAAAAAAGATAAAAAAAGGTGCATAATAATTGCTACTAGAAATAAAGTGAGATTTGAACTTAGGTGGGGAAGGTAACACTCATTCTTCCCAACCACCCAATCTACTGACATTTTTACAAACTATTGGAAAAAAAGAAGGAGATATTGATTAAATTTCAAAGAAAACTCAAGAATATGGATTTTAATGTTGAGAAGAAGGAAACTTTCCCTATCACCTTACAATTATTTAGAATTAAAGGCATGCTTGCAAGGAAGGATATCACCATTTCTATTGCACCTGCTGAAAGAAATAATTATATTAGTACTGAATTTGCAAACCATTTAGTGATTCCTGAGTCAAATATAAGGGAAGAGCTAGACTTTTTGGATAAAAAATGAACTGAAATAAGTGGCTTACAACTAAGTGTTGGATATTATATGGTCACATCGAAATTCATTGTTAGTTCCTTATGGAGCTTTGAGAGTGACATAATTTTGGGTTTACCCTTGATAAAAACATTGGGGACTTTCATCTTAAATGCCGAAAATAAGTTTCTGACATTTTACTATAAGCGAAAGAGAATCACATTTCAATATTACAATGAAGTCAGAAATAGAACCTCCAACATCTAAAGAATTCCATCATATATTAGAGATGATTTCATAGGGTAATCAGAAGTCAAAACAAAATAAGCAGAAAGAAGTTGAAAAATTGTCGCTAGTAAGGATGAAGAAATTACTCATTTGAAGAATCATAGTCATGACTTGATCACACAAATTAAGAAATTAAAAAGGGAAAACAGTTCGCAAGAGGAAATCCAAGAAGAATTCCACCAAAAGGAAGTGGATCTCCAAAATGATTTCAATAAGAAACTATTACAAAAAAATGAAGAAAATTCTCGCTTAAAAATTTTGAATTAAGGGTTGATTGAACAAATAAAAAAATTAAAAATGAGAAGTTAAAAAAATCCTTAGAGTTATTATCAATTAGTAAATCGCAAGAATCACAAACAATTAAAGTTTCTACATGGGTTACACAAACGTCTCGAATACCTTATCGTCACCCAAATCACAGAAGTCGATACAACCAACATCAAATTAAAGCAGAAACGATGACTAACACAATAAATAAGTCATCAAAGGCTCAAATTCAAACATCAGAAAAGGGAAGAAATGCAAATCTCATCAAATTTCCAAAAAACAATCTTATTGTCACATCACTAAAAGCATCAACAGAAAATGGTTCTGAAAAACAATTACAAAAATCGTTAGAAGCACCAAAAGTTGAAGTTCCTAAAACACTTCACATGCGATTCAAGTTCCTGATCGGTATCGATGGTCTCTTCTCGTCAGAAGGCTAGTGCTCTAGGCTTCTAAAATGGCGGGTGCATGAATCACTTTCTGCTTCCGATGGCCGATGTTTTCGTTACTTAGAAATTTTTTTTTAACTTGCTTTCTTTACAGCGTTGGCGGTCGGAGGCCTTACCCGTCGAACGCGTAGTTGTCTAGCCATCCGCAACGACGAGCGCTCAATCAACTACTTTCTACCGACAGATGTCGAACACTTAGAAATTTTTCCCCAATTTTCCTTCCAACTGTCCTCCATCGAGTGTGCTTTCACCTAGCTCTCTGCTACATCGAAAGTCCATCTCACTAAGTGTTTCGATGAACTGACAGTTCAAACACTTAGACAATATTTGTGGAAGTTTTCTGTCATAAACTTCTTATTTCTGCTGGGTAGAAAGAAATCCTTCCTCTGTCACTGCATCTTTCATGGCTCGTTCAGGCCCATGCTGAAACATGAGATCTGATACCACACTGTGGCATCCCCGACCCTCCGACCGACAAAGAGGACGCTACCATGGCCTTAACCATCCGAGCAACGAGCCCCATGAACATGTGCATTCATAAAAAGATGAAATGCTAAAAACAATATGCTTTGAACTAGAACATGCATACACGACTATTTATCATACAACGGAAGCGAACATACGTTCATACAAGCATTCAACATGTTCATCATAATCATTAACAGTAATTAGAATTGCAAAATTAAAATATACAAGATTACTTATCTTATAAAGAACTCGTTTTGCAACCAGCTACGTCGCTGCAACGTTCCATCCAACCATAGGCCAACGTGATCCTTAATCGCTCAGCAACATTGCCACCCCCGAGCTGGGCATGATTCTCCAAGGGATAAGGAACAAGCAAGCTAACACATAGTCAAGGATACACAAAACATAGCCGAGCCAACACAATTGGGTTTATCAGGCCATCAATAAGACAGCCAAGCCAACATGGTCAGGTTTATCAGGCCATCAGGGAGCTGGGAAAGGCTAAATGCTAAGCTAGTGAGCCCATTACAAAGCTAGGAATACCTACACCATAACTATCCTGACTTCTAAGACACCCACACACACCCAACACAAGGAATGAGTCCCTTCTCTGCTACATAGTCCCTCAGGCCCTGACTTCCCTTCCAGTGCTATTTAGGGGTTGTGGAGAAGAAAGCCAGCCCTCTAGCCCTGTCTGTGTGGTTTCCAATCACACTAGGTTTATCAAGAAAACCAAGCCCCCATCCCTACTCCTAACACAGTCCAAAGACCAACCACTACACACACGCAGTCACATAAGCAATTCACAGCTTGGGCAGGGAAAACAACTCCTGGGCTGTTCTTGGCCCTATCATGGCCAAAACAACTCCCAAGCGAATTACAACAGTCCCAAAATGTATCAGTGAACACAATTCACAACATGGGGAAGCAACAGTCCATCCTGGGAAACAAAGTAAGAAGAAAATACTTACACATGCCACATTGGGGAAGAAGATACATACTCTCAACCTGTGCGTGAGGGAAACTTGCACCAGATTCCACTCTATGGAAAAACGTGAATGGCAACTGATAAGCGGCTCCCCTCTTGGCTGTGTGAGATCCAACATAACAAATGCCTGTGCATGAGGATGAACAGACTCCCATCCCCAAATGTAAAGAAGACCCCAACAAAACAAACTGTAACGTAAGGGAGACCACAGCAACCCACGAATCAATCTATGAGGAAAGTATACACCCACTCCATCCACAAAATCTGTAGAGGAAAACTACGTGAATAAAACCAGGAAAAGCCTGTGCGTGGGAATGATTAAGACTCCCACTCCTGCGTGAGGATGAACAACTCTGCATATGCGTGAAGATGAATAGACAATGGAGAGGAAGTGCATGAGTGTTTCAGCACCGTCGTGGAGAGAGTGAAGTGTCCGCTGGAGTGATGGCGATGGTTTTTGCTTTCCATCGTGAGGTCAACCACACTGGTGGAGTGTGCATGTGGGAAAGGACTGACAGTCCTTCCACACTCCACTCCTAGCCATAAGTTTCCCAGCTAACAACAAGAGTTTTTAATGCTGGTGGTTGGGTAAGACAAGGGAAGGTGACACATGGCTTTTTCCCCATTGCCCAAGGTTTGACATCCGCCACCCTTATCCTCGTGAAAATCATGCCCCTTCTCAATTTAGCTACTGCAAACATAGCTGGTTGGGCTTCATTTTAATTAAAGATGCATATTTACATTATGAAAAAACTTAATATATATTCCGCATGCCCCGATACACCAGCGGTGACAATTTCAACCCGAAACATAGCATAACCAATCAATGGTGGGGCCTTGGCCTTTAGCTCCGCACCATGATCATTTAAAATATATACATCATGTACATTTAATGCAATGGGGTCAAAACCAGGGTGTTACAAATGTAAAATTAGTGATAAGTCTAAATGCTTTATTAACATTAAGTCCTCAATCTTGTCTTTATTTTCTAAAATAATTCCACAATATTATGCAACACATTAAATTAAAGTAAGCTCCACCTTTTATAACTTGGTCAGAATAAAATCCCACTATTTATGCACAATGGCAATACTATTTATGCACAATGGCAATGACAAGGTTCATTACACATTTTAGGTGAGGTTTCTTCTAATTGAGCTACTCCAATTTAATATTCTTCTTATTTAAAACATTATTCTTCAACCTCAATTTTTTTATAATACTTTTATTACAACTTAATTTACAAGAGATATGAATGTGAATATCATTTCTTTTGATTGAATATTGATTTTACTTTAAGTTTGAATAATCCTTATAATTTTCTTTGTAAATTATGATTTATTAAATATATTTTTTACCATAAATGTTTTTTTATATCAGACTTGCTTGTTGATTCAATCGAGATTCGCCCCTATGCCTTTTAGATCTTAAGAGGAGAGTGTGGGGCCCTTCCATTATATTAATGAAGTTAAGTAACCTTGAATTTAAATTATATGGTTAGGATATCTAAGTAAGTTGGAATGCTTAGATCCGATAAAAGAAAGAGATAAAGATTTTGAAAGGTTATACTCGAAGGAGGAAATTGGTTAATAATGAAGTCTTCATGTAAATAATAATGAATATTTTAAATTACCCCCTCCTTTTGCAAATCCAAACAACCCTTGATTCAAGAAAGCTATTAAATATAATAATTGCAACATGTCAAGCCCTCCTTCAAGTTTGATAGCCAATATTAAGAGCTGGAAAGATATATACTTAGTAGAGTGCTTAACTAAGGCCATTTATCTCAAGCGTATCCTTCCCTCTTGTAGCCTTACTATCCTTGCATACTGTAACACTCATCAAGAATGATAATTGTTTTTTAAAGTTTATTATCTACAGTGAAGGATTCACCATTACAATTGTTTCTCTATGTCTACGCCATAAGGTTTGATTTGTCAATTCCTTACAATCATGGACAATTCATGAACTCACTTTATCCAAGGGCCTAATATTTATCTTCAACCACTCTTTGATCCACACATATTTTTTATATATATATATTTAGCATGAATAATTCATTCATTCCCACCCTTAATCTTTAATTTACATATAATCCTTCATATGTAAAGCATATATGAAGCCTTGTAGTCTCATGACAAAATTAATATCTCACATAATGGAAACAATAATTATTCATTATACAATAATCACAATACATTCATATAATAAATTGATTCCATAAAAGCATTACTCTTCATCGTCATTATAAAATCATAATCCATTCACTGCATAAGATATTAATGCATTAACTTAGCTAATACACCATGTAATGACATAATGTATTATCATGGATGTAATATTTACACAATTCAAAATACCATGATGAAATCAATTCATTGCATATTGATATAGTATACTCATCTAAATAAACCACAATGTATCAATGCACTCTTATTATATAATGACTTAATATGTTAATGGGATACACCTTATCAATTATCATCAATGCATTAATAATTTTAATTTTCTTGGACTAATACATAAAGATCCTTTGGTGTAATAACACATTGTATCTAACATATTATATCTATTAATGCAAGTAAAATTACACTTACTAATAACTATAAGACTCCACATATCCATGTCACTCTTTGTGTACCAGATATGCATTGAGAATTAACATTACGTTGACTAATATTCACACCACTTCCCACTTTTATATATATATATATATATATATATATATATATAATGTTGACTTGATTCCTACCTAAAATCCATTATTTGATATTTTTTCAACATGACTCCTACCTAAAATCCATTATAGAAACAATAGAATCTATGATATTCATATTATTCACATGTTCTTATATAAAATCCATTTTTGATAACATAAACATATTATTGCTTCTAGAATAAATTCCATAATTTATTGAGTGTAAAATTCCATAGATTCATCCATAAAACTATCTACAATGTGCATATAATATGTTTTATAATTAAAGGTAGGGACTTGATCAACATATGTTATGTTTACCCCAGACGTGGGTGATCAAATGTAGATGACGTGCAGATAGCACACGACGAAGTCACCAATGAAGACACCTGGACAGAGCACTTCACATGAGGGAGAGGACAAGGTGGGTGACTCTTGGTTCGTGCGGGAGTTAAATGCTCGGTACGTCGGTCATTAAGCCACCACCTCACGAAACTGGAATGTGGTTTCACATTGTTGGTAGTCTTGATGATATTTGTTTAATCCTCTCTCAGCGAAGCTATTAACCAGGACTTTGATATGCCAAGGAAGAGGGACAACACGAGGTAGGGAAACACTGGGCATGGAGGTGCCTAGAGAAAGATCGACTTGGGTGCAACTGATGGTTATGTTGCGCAGATCTTCATGCCGATGTGGTGTATAATTAATGACTGGGAATATCGTGTGGTATCTCATCACTTTGTTTCAAGGAGGAATGGGGGCAGGATTAACCATTACTGGATGATAAAAAAACATGATTTCCATGTTAATGGAATTTATAAAAAACAAATGGAGTGGAGCCAGAGAGACGATGTAGGATATTAGGGTATGCCTCTTATAGACTGATGAGAAGTTGAACAGTATGGAATCCAATTTCAGTTGGAAGCATTATGTCATTGCACGTGGTTTTCAGGATACTGAAGGTGGTGGAGATACTGATATATGGGGTGTAGTAATCGAAACTTTCTAGGCAGTCCAAAGGTCTACTACTCTTAATGGGGAGATCCTAGAAAACACTCATCTCATGATGCTGACGATGTCTGGCTCCTTTATTGCAAAAAGAGTCTACGAGCAACCTAAGGGAAACATTTCTTTGAGATCTCTTCTCAAACCTCAGTTGGTTAACCAACCCTCTTAGGAATGGGAAGATGACTATGGTCCCTCCCCAATTCTCGAGGAAATGTCAAGCCCGACGCAGGCGGACACAACCACCTAAGATGGCCATGGTTGATTCGGGTTATCTCTGTTCCTTTCATCTTTTTTGGTTTTCTTTGCTCAACAATAACTTTATTTTCATGTCAAATAATATTTTAGTTTTTCAAAAATGTAATATGTCATTCAGATGGCACAATTATGGACATGGTTTCTTGCTAGGTTTTATAATATTGAAAAAAAATTCTGGGTTTTTTGAATGATTGGGAGGGTGGATAATTAGTCTTAGGCCCTAGTAAGATAATGATAATGACTTTGTGTTTTGTTACCTCTGTTAATAGAAAAATGAAAAATACAACTTTACAAAAAAACATACGTTATGTTTATATATGACTATAGCTTGAGCCTTGAGCCACAAGTAAATTTTGGATATGGTTATCAATCTCTAAAACACATTTTATGTAAATATAAAGCATAACATTTAACCAACCCAAAAAGATTCTTTAAATGCAATACACCCAACTAATTCCATTCCTTGAATAATCATTCACATATCGGTTGTGGTGTAGTCTTTTGTTATACCATATTAAGACCATATATTGACACCAGTCGAATGCATTTACCCACCATCCTAGATCCAAATTCTAGGCTCTATTAAGCATTGAGAGCGATAAAATCTCTCGAGGTGCATACCTCTTCTTAGGTATTGCACTCAATGAGCTATCAACTTTTTTGTATCATATATAAAGCCATTGATTTGATTCAAACCAAAAGACACATCTTTTTATTTAAGGTCCACATATAATATTTTTATTATTAATATTTAATATTATTTATGACTGACATATAATATTTTTTATTATTTTTTATTCTGTTAGGAATGAACATTAAAACATCTCCTCATACATTGTTTTAAAACCATATTCAAGGCCCTCCTAAAACCATGGGTTGTTTAGGAGGCCTTGCACATGTTCTTAAAAGCATTTGCAAGGCCCTCCTAAACCATGGGTTGTTTAGGAGGCCTTGCACATGGTTTTAAAACCATTTTCAAGGCCCTCCTAAGCCATGTACAATAAAAACATGGGTTGTTTAAAAGTCCTTGCACATGGTTTTAAAACCATGTGCAAGGCCAACATTTTTTTGCGGATAATTCATTTTTTTATTTTTTATTATTTTGTTAGGTAGGAAAATTACAACATCTCCCCCATACATTTTTTTTGTGGATAATTAAATTTTTACTTTTTTATTGTTTTGTTATGTAGGAAAATTACAACATCTCCCCATATTAGGTTGTTTGTCTAGCCGACATTTTTTAGGCCTATAATTAAAAAATTTATTTTTTATTAATAAAAATAACGTTACATAGCATTATGTAATGTTACAAGATCTCCCCCATACTGGGTTGTAGAGCGCCTCTTGGCGCAATGATACATTTGTCGCAGTTGTTAAGACTAAGAAATCATATATTTACTATAAAACAACTTTATTCCATACTACATCTCTTGTGTTCATGTGAATCTATATGCGTTAACATTATCTTTGATGCTAAGTTTTAGAGGTAGACTCATTATCTCTCAACAAGTGTATTTTCTAGTTGTTGGCATGCTCACTTAAGAGTCATTAAGACATAATACATTAGTACCATCAATTTGGTTTAAACCCTAATCATCTTCCCCAATAGAGCATGATATATTAATAACACAAACTCCTGCATCTTCCCCAATAGAGCATGATATATTAATAACACAAACTCCTGCATAACAATAACATTTATAATTCCACTCAGTATCTAATAATACCTTGCATTTATGCAATTTAATTTGCTATATTGATAGAAATGAATCATAATGAACACATATATAAGAAATATTAGAAATTCTAAGGATTCACTTCAAACTAAGTAATGTCGGTTCCATATGATAGTAAATGACTTATATGGTATTACACTTGCACCTATGGTTAGAGGAAAATGTGTTTGTCACTATAAACGAACTCAAAGCGAGTTAAAGAATAAGTAGTCGGATATTTACTTACAATTTTGAATTACAATTCCGAAGTGTAAATCAGCTAATGGAGAGCACTAACTGATCGGATCAAGTTGTTATACGCCTAAGCAACATATGTTGTTGACTACTTCTAACAATGACATTATGTGTACTAAGAAGTTGTTCAACCCGAATATATGGTTGCATGGACCACATTAATGACAAATGAACTTCAACCGTTAATGGAAATTACCTATATTCTTTTAAACACATAGTGAAGAGAAGTATCTAGGTCAGTGGTCGAGTGTTCGAATCCTTTAGAATGTAATACAATATGAAATCCAATAAGAAGGCTGAAGAATCGATGCCTATACCGACTCGATCCAACCCATGATCTAATTGAATTGAAGAAGTGAAAACACATACCTGATTTGCATAAATATCCTCCCTCCATGTAATACGATGGCTTTAGATATGTAAGGGTAGGAGAGATGATGAACATTAAGCATTGTCCCAAAGGAAACGAGACCCACCATAGCATTCTCAGGAAATTGTATGAAGATGTACAAAATTTAATTCTTGAGGTGTTGGATATCCTCCGCAGGCTGGAAAGTGTCCACAACAAACATGAACCGCTCCCGCCGCCCCCTCCCCCGCAACTTGTGTCTATTGAGCGCCTTGGGCAAGCCAATAACCACCATAGACACAAAAATAAGACAAAATTTAATATATTCAAGGGTAATTTAGATGAAGATATTACCTTATTGGAAGAGGCCCTAACTCATAGTTTTACTAGTTGCATGCATACCATTATGCAAAATAGCATGCTAACCATATGAAAAACATAAAGCATGTTAGTATTGTGTGATAACTCAATCGTTTACTTACGAAATTGCAACACCCCGTTGGATAATCTTCCACAAACTTAGAAATCATCTTCCACTAACTCATGCTTTATTGGTTTCTTGAATTATATAAATTAATATATAAAGTATTTGAAAATAAAATATACTATAGATGAATTGTAACACCCCGGTTTTGACCCCGTTTGCATTTAAATAAATGACGTAAATAATCATGGTGTGGAGCTAGAAAAAATCCCCACCATCGATTTAGTATTTATGTTTCGGCAATTAAGGTGTGGTCGATGGTATTCTTTTTTATGCTAGCTGAACATTAACAGCTGAACATCATGTTAAATTGCAATTTTTAATTAAAAACCCACAGCTGGCTATGTCAACGCAACTAAATGAGATGGCGGCATGATTTTTCCTAAGGATGAGGGAGTGGGGGATTGGAAGAGTGGGGAAATTTGAATTGGGCAGAGCCCCACTTTGGGAAAAATGTTTTTTGAATTTCTTGGGCAAGAAAACACCAAAAAGCTACATTTCCCTCTTGCGGTAGTGTTTCACCTTCCCTCACGATTTGGATTGAAAAAAAAAAATTTTGGAAACCCAGTTCTGCATTCACGCAGCAACAAGTAAGCAAAAACGATTCTGAGTTTGAACCTTGGAGGAATTTCTCCTATCCGGTGATCTGAATCCTTCATGTTTCTGGTTTTTGTGTTATGATTTTTCCCCTGTTCAACAATTTTATTCTCTCTCACATTTTCCCCTGTCTACTATTTGTTTTCCTGAATATGATTGACCTGAATCCAATTTGATGTCTTTGTTTTGAAAGACCAGCAATCTGTTCGTTTTGGTATTTTTGCAGCAATCGGTCTGGCACCGGCAATGTTTAGAAACTTGTAAATTTATATATGTGTATGTAATCCCTAGCATCTGCTACGTTTTGATAAATCTCAGGACTGAGATCCCTGTGTGTACATCCATGTTTGGCATTTGAATTGATGGAAGGAATGGAAATAGATCCTAGACTTTCTTGATAAACCTAGTGTGTGAAAGAACCTCACAAACCAATCTAGAAGGCTGGTTTTCTTCTTTGCATGCCTTGAAGAGCACTGGAAGGGAAGGCATGGCCTGAGGGATTGTGTAGTAGAGAATGGAATGCTTCCTTGTGTTGGGTGTGTAATTGTTTAAAAATTAGGCTAGATCCGGTGTGGGTGTTCATAGCTCTACGCTTGAGCTCACTAGCTTAGCAGTCAGTCTTTCCATCTCCTTAACAGCGTGATAAACCCAACTGGAAGGATGGCTTGGATGGTAGCTTGATAAACCCATATGTTGGATTGGTTTTGTCGCATGTGAATTTGGTTAAGTGTAAGTCTGATAAACCCAATTATGTTGGCTTGACTGAATTTTAATTGTATCCTTGGCTATGGGTGAAGTCTGCTAGTGTTCCTTCTTCCTTGGGGAAGATCATGCCCAGCTTGGGGGTGGCAATGTTGCTGAGAGATTAAAGAGCATGCTGGCCTATGGTTTGGTGGAACGTTGCAGCGACATAGCTAGTTGCGGGACGAGCTTCTTTCAAATATGAGTATTCTGGTGTATTTAAGTTCTGCAACTGTATTTGCTTATGAATTATTATGACATTATCATGAACATTTTGAATGCATGAATGTGTTGAATGAATGATTTTTTTTTTGCTGTATATATCATGTACATTTTATTATGCATCTCTGTATTTATATGCTTTAAGTTCAAATGCATATATGTGTGTGTGTGTGTATTATGTTCATGGGGCTTAGATTGTCGAGTTGATAGATGTTAGTCGCATCCTCTCCACCGAGTAAGAGTTGGTGGCATAACATGAATCACCCAATCTTCTTATAGTTCATAATGAATGTTCTTATCACATTGTAAATGGTTTGACTGCTTATTTTTTATAACTTTATGGGTTGCTGATATTTTTGTTTTACATTTCTAGTGTTAATACAAAATTGTAATGTTGATTTATCACCTAAATGCTTACTAAAATGTGAATTTATGAGAAACCACATAAATTCTTTACTCATTCCTTGAATTCTATAAATCAATGTACAGAGTATTAGAAAATAAAAGAGACAAGAAATGGACCACCAAATCTTCTCATAGTCAATAAAGAATGTTCTTTTTATCACATTGTAAATGGTTTGATTGTTTATTTTTTGTAACTTCATGCGTTATTGATATTTTTGGCATACATGTCTAGTACTAATACAAAATTGTAATGATGATTTACTACCAAATGCTTACTAAAATGTCAATTTATGTGAAACAACATAAATAATTTCTTAAGATAATGAAAATTTTATATCTTAGTCACCATTCAAAGAGACTATTTACCATCAACTTTGTGGTCATACAAGATTGTTTATCCAAAGAAAGTTAATAAATTTGAGGTCATCCAAGATAGTTAATCCTACCAAAGTTGCAATAAATGTAAAATCAGTGATAAGTTTAAATGCTTTATCAACATTAAGTCCTCAATCTTGTCTTTATTTTCTAAAATAATTCCACAATATTATGCAACACATTAAATTAAAAGAAATTGCACCTTATATAACTTGGTCAAAATAAAATCCCACCGTTTATGAACAATGGCAATGACAAGGTTTATTACACATTTTATTTTCTAAAATAATTCCACAATATTATGCAACACATTAAATTAAAAGAAATTCCACCTTATATAACTTGGTCAAAATAAAATCCCACCGTTTATGAACAATGGCAATGACAAGGTTTATTACACATTTTAACTGAGGTTTTTTTCTAATTGAGCTACTCCAATTTAATATTCTTCTTATTTTAAAACTTTATTCTTCAACCTAACTTTTTTTATAATAATTTTATTACAACTTAATTTACAAGAGAGATGAATGTGAATCTCATTTATTTTGATTGAATATTATTTTTACTTTAAGTTTGAATAATCCTTATAATTGTTTTTGTAAATTTCAATTTATTAATTATATTATTTACCATAAAAAAATTATATTAGACTTGCTTGTTGATTCGATAGATATTCACCCCTATGCCTTTTAGATCTTAAGAGGAGAGTGTGGGGCCCTTTCATTATATTAATGAAGTTAAGTCACCTTGAATTTAAATTATATGGTTGGGCTAGATAAATAAGTTGGAATTCTTAGATCGGATAAAGGAAAGAGATAAAGATTTTGATAGGTTATACTCAAAGGAGGAGATTGGTTAATAATGTAGTCTTCATGGAAACAAAAATGAATCCTTTAATTGTAAGCCCTCTCCACAACCCCACCTACCTATATCTTAAAGGCCCCCCTCCTTTTGCAAATCCAAACAACCCTTGATTCAAGCAAGCTATTTAATATAATAGTTGCAACATGCCAAGCCCTCCTTAAAGTTTGATAGCCAATATTAAGAGCTAGAAAGAGATATACTTAGTAGAGTGGTTTACCAAGGCCCTTTATCTGAAGCGTATCCTTCCCTCTCGTAGCCTTACTATCCTTGCATACTGTAACACTCATCAAGGATGATAATTTTTTTTAGAGTTTATTATCTACAGTGAAGGATTCACCATTACAATTGTTTCTCTATGTCTACACCATAAGGTTTAATTTGACAATTCCTTACAATCATGGACAATTCATGAACACACTTTATCCAAGGGCCTAATATTTATCTTCAACCACTCGTTCATCCACAAATAATTGTATTATATATATTTAGCATGAATATTTCATTCATTCCCATCCTCAATACTTGATTTACATATAATCCTTCATATGTAAAGACGAGGGAAATATGGAGGTGGAATTGGGGGCACTGGTCTTGTTGAGATGGTACTCAACAGTGTTGTAAGTGGGGAACAACTTGACGGGAAGATTTTTTTTGTTTATGGATGAGTAGGAAGGGGGAAGGAACTGCGATGGAAGAGAAAGGGGCATGTCCATATATTTTCGTGAATGAATGCAAGCATGAGCTCTAGAGCTCAACCATACTCCCACATAAAATGTTCATAATCCCAACCCATGTGATTGTGTTGAAATTTCGCACATAATAAATCCCTTCATAGCTACCACTAAGCCAAATATATAGAGAATATAACAATTTTAGAATGCATGAAATGTTATAAAATGAGATAAGAAATTAAAACGAACTTGATAGGATCAAATCTAGTTTGAAGAACCAGTATCAACTCGCTCCCACTAACGAGGTGTAATACACCAAACAATTATTAAATTGTTAATTACTTTGAATATTTTTTGTAATATTTTGACAAATAAAGTCAAAATAAATGTAATGGAACTATTATTATTTATTAATTAAATAAATGAGAGGAATCGAAACTGAAGTAGCCGTTAAAAGTGTGTTTGTTGAACCACAAGGGGAAATGACAAATGGTGAAATTTGTTGAGTAAGAAATCATGTGATGCAAGAGGCATATTCTCCAAAATCAGTTCAAGACTCCTTGTGGAGCATTAAAGAGCAAGAGGCTCATAAATTACCAAGTCTTAGGAAAAATACTATAAAATAATATGTGCATTGAATAAGAAGGAGGTTGGTGATGGAAGGGGAAATAATCTATTGATGCAAAGAGATGGCGCATTGATCGGAATTTTCCCTTGTGGTTCAACAAACAAGATCGAGTGTTTTAGATTAAGTAAGTTTAGTTGCTCTAGAAGTTGGTTGGGAGGAACAACATCTTTAGTTTTGCGTTCCCATTAGTGGTGACAAGTTCTTTAATGAATTATATAATTTTCTAGTCTTGTTAATCAAATTTTGAAGTAGATTATAATTCTTATTGTTTTTATAAACTGAGATTATGCAATGCATTAATTAGTTTCCTTTAAAACTGTTTATTATTATTCTTGATTTATACTCTGTTATTAGTCAATTTTTTTTATGCATATAAATGAAGAAATCACACTTAATTTTCTATAAAGAAAATAAAATTTCATTTTACAAACTTTACAAATCTCCCAAAGAATGTCCCAATATTAAGTTAAATAGCTATTAATCAAATTTGTTAACTCTTCAAGCAATTTGTAGTATGCATAAAATTTAGAGGCCAAAGGCTTCATACAGAGACTACTTCTCTGTTTCAAATAAACCCAAATCTATATAATATTACAAATCACTACTTGTAGTTAGTTATATATATATATATATATATAGAGAGAGAGAGAGAGAGAGAGAGAGAGAGAGAGAGAGATCTCCAAAAAAAATTAATTAACTAAAATCCCAAGAGATCTAAGACAAAATATTGAACTAAGAAATAACCTGAACCTTTAGACTTTCCAATTTCCTCCCTTTGAGTTTGTGAAATCCTTCGGACTGTTGATATTCTTCAGAGATAATATGGACTGTCTGATCCTAGATAGTGGAAATCGGAAGTCGAAACTTAGCATTTCCCTCTTCCAACTTCTATTCCCGCACTTTTCTAGCCGTTGATTTACCTTGGAAACATCTCCCTAGTCGTCCATCTACAGTTAATCCTTCATCTAAGGGAAAATCTCTTAATCCATGAGCATTTTCAAAGTCGGGAATCATAATTTCTTATGTATTTGGTCATTTCGGATATGGAAATCCCCCTTCTAACACTTGCAGAACTCCATTAATAGTCTTAAGGGTAAGACATATAAAAATTTATAACTCTATTTCTCTTTTTGATGGTCAAAACCTTCAATAAACAGTTATCCAAGAAATGATGCTAACAACTTCGATACTGGTGAAGCTACGAATGTGGCCTCCATGGAAGTAAATCGCTTGTTCACTTTGCATGGTTAACTACGAATCCAATCTAGGCATCATTGCCTTTCTTTCTCTATAGAGAATATAATTCAATAGGTAATGTTGGTTTTTTTTGTCCTACCTTCGACCCAGGTTCAGTCCCTTCCCTTGCACACAACAAAGCCCAAGATATCAGCCCGATAGAGCAGGGCTTAGTCGGTAGCACCTACAACACAGATGTAGTCTCACTTAAGATATCTTTCTAAATGGGTAACTTTCAGAACCCAGTTTCTGCAGTTAGGTGGGGGATTTAAGGTCCCTTGGTTTTCTACCAAGGTGCTCAACAGAAGCTGATGGGTGCGGTGTTTATACTTATTACACAAAGTTAACATGTGCTACAACTCGCCCTTCGATAGGTATTATAACAACAACCCAATGCAACATAGGCACATTGAATAATAACAGTACGACAAATAAATATAAACTCGTTCATACTCAAATGCATAAACACATATTCATAGTAACATATATGCAATTTAGTCACAATGATCATTCACACATTTGACACAGTAATTTACGTGGAAACCCATCTGGGAAAAACCACAAAGGCGCTCTTCATCTGGCATGAGAAATATATGGCACCTTTGGTCTGTGCACTGAGTTGCAGAATCTATTCTAGATATTTCTTTGTTTATCTATACATAATTATTTCTCCTCTCATGCTCTCCAGTCTTATGTCACTATTCTTTCTCTACTTAACTCTACTAATGATCCACACACAACTTGGATCAAGTAAATCTCTACTATGACTTCTACTAATGACCCACACACAACCTGGATCATCTCAATCTCTACTACTCTCATGCGTACTTAGTTGTAGGGTCTTCAACTCTTCTCTACTACTTCAACACACCAACAAACTAACACAATACAAATCAGGCTGTCACTAAATGACCAGACACTACTAAGACTAACATCAACATACCCTCCGGAGGCTAACTCGCATACAACTTGGGTTCCTCCTTTTCTAGGTTTCTACATGTCGCTTTCAGCCAACATCATAGAGTTAGCCAACATGTTGTCTTTCATATTCTATTGACACATGACAGTAGGCAGTAACGACCTGACTTACAAAAATTCTTTCATACATGCAGCTCCCACCGACTCTAGCCGAGTTCGTACCCATGATATTTATGGGCTATCACTTTCTAGTCGTTGCGCCACTGCACGTCTTCTGACATGGTTAACTCCATCATGTCCTTCCTTGTTGCTTTCTTTCCTTCTTTCGTTGTTCCTCTTATGTCGTTGTCTCTCCTCTATTGTAGATTCTCTTCTATCGTGGCTTCCTCTTCACCTGCGTCTTTCCTTAACTCTTTATTATTTATTTGCTTCCATCATTCTTCTTTCACATCTTCCTTTCTTGTTACTTCTTCAACCTTAGATCCTTCTTTTTGGGGTTGCTTCTATTGCAATTCATTTTCTTTCTTCTCATTCTTTCTCTTCTTCCATCGCAGGTTCTTTTACTTCTTGCGACCTGGCTATTTTCCATTCTTAGGAAGAATTCTAACTGAATTCTACCTATCTTTCCCTAGGCCCAACATGTAAGAGTAATGGAATGCATACAAGGTGTACGTAAGCATGTGATCTGCCATGTGCCAACCTGCCATTGGAAAAAAAATAAACCACATATAAGCTTAGATGGCCGTCCATGTCGATAAATACATGTCATTATTTTATTGGAGATAGGGACAACGATATTGGGAATAGTAGCCCAAAAGATGATCTCGAAGAAAGAATGCCTTCAAAGTAATTAGAAATTTGACTAAATTCAACTTCAAAAATCATCTCAATTTAGATGAATAAATATTTTATTATTATCAAGATTCAAAACAATTTTGTTAATTTCAAGTGTATTAGTCATAATCATAATTCAGAAAAATCAATACCAATTAATTACCAGTACGATCAAATGTGACATTTATGTAAAGTGCATAACGTTTATTGCCATTTGATTTAAAGAAACAACTAATGGAGGAGAGATATGAAAAGAAGGAAGTCATGCTAAACTAGCTGCTGCTTTGCTAACTTATGTATAGTGCGTAACTTTTATTGCCACTTGACTTAAAGAAACAACTAATGGAGGCCGAGATATGAAAACAAGGAAGATATGCTAAACTAGCTGCTGCTTTGCAAACTTTATTCATAAATTTGGAAGATCTATTGATGCATTTCAATACATTAAAAGACTTATATTTGCAATAAACTAGAAAACTTATATTTAAACACTTATTACTAGGAAAAATATTTAGACTAGTTATATTAATTAACTGAAGAAAACTTAGAATACCTATGATAATTAATTGAACTTAGGCTACGGATATTAACTAACTGAACTTAACTGACTAACATGTTCCAGCATTATCTACCTGAATGTAGGACGGAGGTTGTAATGGATGCTACTCCACTCGATGACCCGAGGAGAGCAGAACGAGAGTTAGATCTAGGAACCGGTGGCAAAACTACATGAATAGCCAATGGCCTTGATGAAGCAACATGCATCATCTCTTCATTGGGATTTACGAGAATCTGCAGTGCTTGGTGAATTGGAGGACGCATCTGGGGATCAAGATGCGAGCAGGCAAGTCCTAAAATCAATGCTCGTTTCATCTGCGGAGTAGTCTAACGGGTCGACGATTTCGCCCGGCGTTAGACTACTCTGTTTACCACCGTCACCGTCCCGGCGTCCGGAGTCCGGCACCTCAGTGAAATCGTAACAGGAGAGATGTGGGTCCATCCTTTGTCAGCGTTTCAACGCTGTCGCAGGATTTCCTGCCGATCCCCGTCCTGTTGCCGCAGCCAACGCCCCAACATTTACTCCACCACCCCAGCAGGTTGGTGGCTACTCCCTCCCTCCTCGACCCGAGTTCCCCCTGATTTCGAACGCGGACTCTGCATCCATCCCCTGCTCCCTCCCGGCTTCGAACCAGACGTTCCGGCACCTGCATCCACACTCTGGTTCAAGTCCTCTTTCCTGCAAAACAAATGGATTCAAGACAGGAAATCCACATTCACAAGATCGCGGGCTCACACACCGGTCAGACAAATCTAGTTCACCGCTCATGACAATGTTAGTACCTACAATCAAACCCTGTTCACAAAACGATTCCAGTGCTCATCCACAATGGCAAGCCTGTTTGTGAATCGATGAATATTGTGCATTACATCAAGGACACATGGAACACTTAGGCGCCTACTTTTATGCCCAAAGATCCATATGACCGAGCCATTACATGATTCTGGTCTGCGTTTGTAGACGATAAGGTATTTTTCCATTCATTCATAATCACCTGCATCGAGATCTCATTAACCTTTTCCTCATCTGCTATTAGTGTTTTTAAAAGTTTCAATTACTTTTTATACTATTCAGTAACTAATACGCTCATCTTTTATATGCGTGGCCTCAGATCTATCCATGTATTCGAAAAGTTTTCACTGGCCAGGGTGAGCAGCTACAGAAAGCAGCGGAAGATTCGGTTCCAAACTTTCTTTTGCTAGAGGAAGTTCTGCGACAGAAGAGCTGCAAATCAGGAAAAGATTATTTTGGAGGAGATGAAATAGCCTTCGTTGACATCGCATTGGGTGGTATGTTACCATTTCTCAACGGCATCGAGAAGGTTACCGATACTTTTTTGATAGATCCGGAGAAGATGCCGTTGTTAAGTGCATGGATGGACCGATTCTGTAACTCAAATGGAGTCAAAGAATTGATGCCTGATCAGGCAAGGATGGTGGATCATATATTGTCTAGAAGAGCCGGATTTAGGTTACTCCCTTCTGGCAATTAGGGCAACAGATATCTGACTTGTTAAAAAAGTGAGAACGGAGAGATTATCCATATATTTTGTATATTTTTTATTCTTGCTAACACTGTTCAGCTTTTGAATTCTTGCTGTTTCATGTGAATAAGTCTGGATAAGGTTTTGGTGAATCTTGCCTGTACTGTACCTGGCATTCCTCAGTTCAATGTGCGTTGATTTAGTCTGAATGAGATTTTGGTGAATCTCTCCTTTACTGTAGCTGGCATTCCCCAGTTCAATATGCAGTGATTTACTCAGAATAAGTTTCTTTCCTTTATTGCAGCCGGCATTCCCCTGGTCGATGTGTGTTGATTTTGAATGTAATAGCAATAGTAATGAAAGATCCTTTACAGCTCGTATAAAGAATTGCATAAAAACCCAAAACTTCTGAGAGTAATTTTGTATGCGATCTTGTTGAATTTTAAAAACAGTTATTCTATCATTTTTTCCATCAAATTGTGTTCATCCATTCTCTCTTAAGTCATCTTTAACATTATCACATTCTGCTGCATGTGACCTTGTGAATATATGGAATAAAGGAAATTAATTTACAGCTTGCTAGGATTTTATTTATTCATTTATGGATGCGCAACATAAATTTTCATTGTGATCTTGTATTATAATTATAATTAAGGGGTACTAAATGTTGTTTACAAGCACACAAAATGCACAAAAGCAAGAAAATCTCTCACTCCACACAACTACACTTTTTTATTATCAGATAAAATGAGTATAGTTAGATAAAGGATATCTAACTACCAAGAACTTTGCATAGAAAATAATTCAAAAACATGTTCTACTTGAAACTTAAAATCTGTTTGCATTGTATTTGTTTCCACTTTCGTTGATGTCTAAACTTTGGCCTCTTCATCTTCAATGCATTTTTCCATTTCACTATCATCACCTTAAGCTACAAAATCTTCTTCAACCTTGTCATCATTAACACGTTAAATGCCCTTTATATTATAAGTTGCCATCACAATTTTTTTCTCCAAATGTTGTAATGTGGGCATACGAACATCTGACCCACTATACTCTCAAGTAAAATCATCTTCTTGCACAGCTCCACAATCAAGCAAAACCTGCAACTCACAACATCTTCAATTAGTAGGGTACCTATGCCTAAGAAAAATATGAAAGGCAGAAAGTTATAATTTAACTAACTTGTAAAAATGGTCAAAATTTTGCCTAGGATATGGTCCAAATGGTGGTATTCTTACAAATTTTCCACCTATCTTAAATTCTACGGACCCACACTCAACAGTTATAGTAAGCTGCCTTAAATTTATAGAAGTTGTGAAACAAGCTCACACAACGACTATTAGATTAATCTTGTGTGTTGCTATCAGAATTTGCACCAACATTCATTCATAAGCATGGATCCTAAGGATGGGAAATGAATAGTAATATCTAATGTACAGCCGTATTACTATAAGAATGTTTTTGGCATTTTCCAGTGGCATTCCAACATCTATGGAATACATTCTGATTTTGATGACTTAATGAGAAATATGGTTCTGACTCCTGAGTATTGACATCTTGTCGTATGACTATCATGAGTATCACGAGTCATCTATGTGTCTTATAATCTCATTGTGATTACTGATTTGTAAATGTGTAATTAATAATGTTAAATGTGCATTGATTCTGATTTCTATTGAATATTTGTAAAAATTTGGGTCTAAATGTCTATATTTTTAATATATATAATTTTTAATATATATATATAACTTGTCCTATCTAATAGTTGCTTCTTGCTCATGTTCAGTGGAAGCATTTTGACCAAAGAAAAAGATAAGGTGGAGTGAAGCCTCCAATGCTAGCTGTAAAAATAGACGGATGACAAATTTGTCTTGAAGCAGCACTAGATTTAGGATGAATTCGATCTCTCCTAGGGCTGAAAATGGATGCCAAAAACATTTCTATTGTTGGTGTAAAAATAGATTGATTTTTTCTCCCCATAAAGCTGGCATTGTTCTCTCCAAAGAGCACCGCTAACCTTGTATGTTTAAATTGATAATTAAATGCTTTAAAACGACGCCCCTATGAGTATGTACCAGCTCATCGTTTGTGAGTTGTTGGTTGTTAATAATAATTCCCATCATCAGTTTTCATTATACAATGGTTTCCATTTTGTAATGGTCTTACTGCCACATATTTGATATTTTTAATGGTTTCGTTGTTTGTGAAATATTTGTAAACTGTAGAGTTGATTTGTTTTAATTAAAGATGAAGCCGTGCAAAATACGATCTAGATTCAATGGATATAGTAATTTTATTGTATTATAATTACTCCTTCAATCTTGGTAATCACAATCTGTATTGGGGTTTTGAGATGAAAAAAAAATTGATATGTTTTTAGCTTGCATTTACAAAATCCTATTGGCTCTCATTAAAGAAATTCCTAAATAAATAGTTTATGGTCTTTTCGATTTGGCACGTTATGCAAACGGATACTTTGATATGTTATTTGTTTTGGGTTTCATCTATCAATCGTTACAATAAATGATGGAATGAAGAATTGTTATAAAAAATAATTTGTTTTGGGTTCCATCTATCAATTGTTATGATAAATAATGGAATGAACAATTGTTATAATAAATAATGAAAGTTCCTTCCGTAAGAAAAGAGTAGGAATCTAGAACATTTAAACAGATCGTTTTGATTTACTAGTTGTATTAATATTACTGCATTATACGAATTATCCGATTCTGGCATGGATGCTTCTTCTTATTTTAAATTCGGTATTTATAGGAGAAGCAATAGACCATCATAAAGATTGTATGATGAGTATTCCACTAAGCAAAAAAGAAGAAATGGAGAAAACAATGGATGTTGTTGACGACGAGGTTGAGCATCCTCAAGAGATTTCTTCAAGTACCAATGACGAAGCAAGTGAAAGTACATATCATAGAAAGGGAACAATGAAGCTTGCATGTCCAACAACACAAGTTGAAAAATATGACAAGATATTAAAAGAAAATTATCTTTTATTTGACCATTTAGTTGTTTATGAGTATGTTTGTAATGACATTAACAACCCTGCAAGCATGCAGAAAAATAAACACTCATAAGAAGTGTTGAATCAATATAGAAGCATACGTAATCATTATAAATATATTGTTGATGAAAAAAATGCATATTGTGAATTTGCATGTAAGCAAGAAGGTTAAGAAGAAAAACATTTTAATAAGTTTTTTATGAAATGGTTCCTTGACGAGCTTACCATTAGCTATTGAAATTGCATGAGATCATTACAACAGTTGGAGAAAAAAATTGTGATGGCAGCTTATAATGTAAAGGGCATTTAACGTGTTAATGATGACAAGGTTGAAGAAGATTTTGTAGCCTAAGGTGATGATAGTGAAATGGAAAAATGCATTGAAGATGAAGAGGCCAAAGTTTAGACATCAACGAAAGTGGAAACAAATACAATGCAAACAGATTTTAAGTTTCAAGTAGAAAATGTTTTTGAATTATTTTCTATGCAAAGTCCTTGGTAGTTAGATATCCTTTATCTATTTATACTCATTTTATCTGATAATAAAAAAGTGTAGTTGTGTGGAGTGAGAGCTTTTCTTGCTTTTGTGCATTTTGTGTGCTTGTAAACAACATTTAATCCCCCTTAATTATAATACAAGATCACAATGAAAATTTATGTTGCGCATCCATAAATGAATAAATAAAATCCTAACCAGCTGTAAATTAATTTCCTTTATTCCATATATTCACAAGGTCACATGCAGCAGAATGTGATAATGTTAAAGATGACTCAAGAGAGAATGGATGAACACAATTTGATGGAAAAAATGATAGAATGACTGTTTTTAAAATGCAACAAGATCGCATACAAAATTACTCTCAGAAGTTTTGGGTTTTTATGCGATTCTTTATACGAGCTGTAAAGGATCTTTCATTACTATTACTATTACATTCGAAATCAACACACATCGACCAGGGGAATGCCGGCTGCAATAAAGGCAAGAAACTTATTCTGAGTAAATCACTGCATATTGAACTGGGGAATGCCAGCTACAGTAAAGGAGAGATTCACCAAAATCTCATTCAGACTAAATCAACGCACATTGAACTAAGGAATGCCAGGTACAGTACAGGCGAGATTCACCAAAACCTTATCCAGACTTATTCACATGAAACAGCAAGAATTCAAAAGCTGAACAGTGTTAGCAAGAATAAAAAATATACAAAATATATGGATAATCTCTCCATTCTCACTTTTTTAACAAGTGAGATATCTGTTGCCCTAATTGATCCAGTAACCTAAATCCGGCTCTTCTAGACAATATATGATCCACCATCCTTGCCTGATCAGGCATCACTTCTTTGACTCCATTTGAGTTACAGAATCGGTCCATCCATGCACTTAACAACGGCATCTTCTCCGGATCTATCAAAAAAGTATCGGTAACCTTCTCGATGCCGTTGAGAAACGGTAACATACCACCCAGTGCGATGTCAACGAAGGCTATCTCATCTCCTCCAAAATAAGCGTTTCCTGATTTGCAGCTGTTCTGTCGCAGAACTTCCTCTAGCAAAAGAAAGTTTGGAACCGAATCTTCCGCTGCTTTCTGTAGCTGCTCACCCTGGCCAGTGAAAACTTTTCGAATACATGGATAGATCTGAGGCCACGCATATAAAAGATGAGCGTATTAGTTACTGAATAGTATAAAAAGTAATTGAAACTTTTAAAAACACTAATAGCAGATGAGGAAAAGGTTAATGAGATCTCGATGCAGGTGATTACGAATGAATGGAAAAATACCTTATCGTCTACAAACGCAGCCTAGAATCGTGCAATGGCTCGGTCATATGGATCTTTGGGCATAAAAGTAGGCGCCTGAGTGTTCCATGTGTCCTCAATGTAATGCACAATATTCATCGATTCACAAACAGGCTTGCCATTGTGGATGAGCACTGGAATCTTTTTGTGAACAGGGTTTGATTGTAGGTACTAACATTGTCATGAACGGTGAACTAGCTTTGTCTGACCGGTGTGTGAGCCCGCGATCTTGTGAATGTGGATTTCTTGTCTTGAATCCGTTTGTTTTGTAGGAAAGAGGACGTGAACCAGAGTGTGGATGCAGGCGCTGGAACGTCTGTTCGAAGCCGGGAGGGAGCAGGGGATGGATGCAGTGTCTGCGTTCGAAATCAGCAGGGAACTCGGGTCGACGAGGGAGGGAGTAGCCACCAACCTGCGGGGTGGTGGAGTAAATGCTAAGGCGTTGGCTGCGGCGACCGGACGGGGATCGGAGACAGCGTTGAAAAGCTGATAAAGGATGGACCCACATCTCCCCTGTTACGATTTCGCTGAGGTGCCTCTGCCGGACTTCGGATGGCAGGACGGTGACGGTGGTAAACGGAGTAGTCTAACGCCGAGCAAAATCGTCGACCCATTAAACTACTCCTTCATCTGCTCCTCGTCAAAACCTCCATTCAATCTGGGGTCTGCCGCGCCCAGAAGTATTCCCTGCCCGTGAAGACCCCATTTCCAATCCATCAGAGTCTCCTCTCCCCATGGAGCCGTTCGCTCCATGACTCGCCTGCCGCTGGCCACTTCCAACACAACGACCCCGAAACTGTAAACATCCGACTCTGCAGTGGCCTTGCCGGTGAAGCCGCACTCCGGCGCCCAATAACCGGGCGTCCCCGCTAGCTTCGTGGTCACGGCAGGAGATGCTTCGTCGTGTTCAGTGAGCCTGGCCAGGCCGAAGTCACCGAGACGGGCATTGAAGTCCCCATCAAGCATAACATTGTTGGGCTTAATGTCCCGATGGAGAACCCTTTGCTCCCATTCTTCGTGAAGGTAGAGCAACGCAGAAGCCAGCCCGCATAAGATTCTGTGCCTCCGAGCCCAATTCAGAGGGGGCTGATTCTGATCCCCTGGCTGCCGAAAAATGACCCTGTCAAGGCTCCCATTGGGCATGTAGTCGTAGACGAGCAGCAGCTCCTCGCGTTCGTGGCACCACCCCTGGAGCCGCACCAGGTTCCTGTGTCGAAGTCGACCTATGGTCCTAATCTCAGAGATGAATTCCCGTTTTCCCTGTCGCGACGCAGCCGAGACTCTCTTCACTGCGAAATGAACGGCCGCCCTGTCTCGGCCTTCTAGGGTGCCCTCGTAAACACTCCCAAAGCCGCCGGTTCCGAGCAGCCTCGCCTCGCTGAAGTTATTTGTCGCGGCCGACAGAAGCTTGTACGAGATTCGGTGAGGGCCGTACGATGAGCCTGCAGATCGATCTTGAATCATCTCTAACTCGCCTGAGATAGAGCCAGCGCCTTTTCTCCGTTTCATAGTTCTAGCAACGAACCACACCGACAGTTCCAGCAGCACGCTCCCAATGGCGATAGAACCGACAAGGAAACCGACCTTCAGGCCCGTGGTTATCGATGCTCCTCCCGATCTCGGTGTGCCAACGGGTGCTATATTCAACGACGATTCAGGCAAGATCACTGAACTGAAATTCCAGTTCCAAATACGCTGAATCTCGTAAGAAGTCCCCGTTGTCGCAGAGAATCCAATGTAGGCTGATTGTGTGACCGTGCTGGAAAGCTCGATTGTGCGGTTCAAGATGCTCGCGTAAGGAATTGATCGGTCTGCATATGTGGCGTATATTTGCAAAGTTTTGTTCAAGCCATCGTAATCGATTCGAACCCTTATCGGCCGCCCTGATTTGAGGTTGATCCCGTGTTGTCCAAGGTTGGTGGTTGCTTCGGAGTTTATGGTCTTGACGTCTATGCCGACATGGTTGTCGTCCGGATCGTAGACTAGGTTGTTCTTGAAGGTATCGAATTCAACGGCCAGCTGATTCGTTGTGTTTTGGTATGTTAATCCATCGAATAAACCCAGAAATTGCCCAGAGCTGTCTCGGAGAAAGGGTTTATCGTTAGGGACTATGATGAAGGCCAGCCCGTCGCCATACCTGCCATCGGCACTGGTGCTCGTGTTGTGTATAAGCAAGGTAAAGGTGGTCGTAAATGATGCCGGCCACACGGTAATCGGTTTGCTGTAGAGAACCCTTCCGATGCAATTCTGCAACCTGGAATCTTGATCGGCAGCTGATGTGCCGTTTGGCGATGGAGTGAGATTGATGTAGCCATGTGAAGGAGAAAACGAAGCATTTCCCATGTATTTCAACTCATTGCTGTTGTTCTTGCTAAACGATTGGAAGGAGAAACGCGTTGTACTGCCATGGGATTGTCCAAGCTGCAAGACAAATTGCAGGACTGGGAACAGAAGAAGCAGAGCATGGAGTTCCGATTTCGCACCCACCATGATAATTCAACAGATAACTCTAAGAAAAGCTGAGAATTTGAACACTGAAAGTGAAAGCACCATAAACCATCTATCAAACAAACAGCAATCAAGCAATCAACCCAGTGAAGCGAGATTTTGTGTTAACTAAAAAACTTGAACAGCTGAAACATTTAGCCAAAATTTACAAAGAAACAACTGAATTTTATGTAATGAAAATCACTCCTGTATAGTGGTAAAGGAAATTCTAGTATATGATAAACAAGCATATTAAGTCAGACCTCCCGACCATGTCTCACACGGAATGGCCAGATCTTCAGGACATCTTTCACACGGAATCGTTGATGGAAAATCGACCGAATAGTCAAAATCGTTCCATGTTTAGGCGACTCCGACTCCATTATTTTATCCCAGTCAAAGTCTTATTTTATTCCATAATGGTGTCATTCATGTAAGTTACACCGATAATTTGCAAATATCCCCTAGTCTTTCTGAAACCTTAATTGTTTTTATTTCTCATGACTTGGGATGTCTATTTTATCATTGAATTATCTGACATTTGAATCCTTAAGACCTTATACGTATCATTTCTACTATAAAATAAAAATAATCAAACTTGACTATGCGCATCTTTGGGGGAGGGAAATTAATATTCCAGAACGGAGTAAGCTAGCTATGGAGCAATCCTCCCTCATGGGATGGAGGAGAAGCAAAGTCAACGTTAACTTTGCTATCTGATGAGGGAGGATTACTCCATAGCTAGCTCACTCCTTCAAGAACACTAGGACTAATCTCTAATGGTCATATCCTAATAGTTGGCATATCATTTCAATGGCTTAATCAAACTTGGCTATGCGCATCTTTCGGGGAGGGAAATTAATATACAAGAACACTAGGATAATTTAATACACTAATCTCTAATGGTCATATCCCAATAGTTGGCATATCATTTCAATGGCTTAATCAAACTTGGCTATGCGCATCTTTCGGGGAGGGAAATTAATATACAAGAACACTAGGATAATTTAATACACTAATCTCTAATGGTCATATCCCAATAGTTGGCATATCATTTCAATGGCTTGCTGGGTAATGTCAAAGAAGATGGTGGTTTCAATTTTAAATGTGGTGGCCCTAATTATTCTATAATATTTTTCTTAACTTTTTATTTCCTTCTTATTTCTTCAATGTATTTATCCATAAATATCAATTTTAGATTCTTTCAAATTGGATAGTTTAAATTGGAAATAAACATGAGAAAAAATTGAATAAATAGAAGTTTGAACTACTAATAGTTCTTTTAGCCTCCTTAAATATTAAATATTAGACACCTCAAGTATTATACATTACTCATATAGACCTACATTGAAAACATTCTAGATACAAAAATATCATAATTGAGGTCCATAACCGATTTGGTTTAGGTATAATAGGTCATGCCAACTTGTGAATTTGATGTGGAATCTATAAAGCAGCTTATTCCTTTCTACAATTCTTCCGCAAAATGTTATATGCATAGTTTACTATGAATCTTTTGAACAAAACTTAATATGTGCTTGTAATAACCTCACTATCTCCTAGCAAATGTAGGACACTTGATCGATTTCCATTTTCTAAAAATTCCAATTCATCCTCTACTCTCAATGTGGTGTAGGCATTAATAATTTCATTTCAATATCAGCTATACTTTTTCCAAGTGTCAAAATTGTTTCCTTTTTTTCTAAAGTTGATTATCAATATCCTGTGTACATGACAGTATAGAATTCTAATAATTGGTTCTCAAACTCGACATTCCCAATCCTAGTGTCCTTCAAACCATACCTAGCCATGCATTTACATATTCGTGTGTTCTTTTGGGCCAATACAATGAAATAGGACTTTTGATAGAACTGTATTCATAAGCATATACTTAACACAAACTATTACAAGAATAGATTGCATGACAGGGAGGTTTATCATGAAATGTGCATATATTGCTATAACTCCTTGTGCTAGTTGTGTGTATAATTGTGAGCATACTCCTTGAAACTTTAGTCACCCCGAAACTCAAAGTCAATCTTAAGATGTATTATGTTGTCACCGGCTACTCTACCTCATAGATGTCTCTCTTTATATGGAAACAATGCCATGCATACATTACAGATAACAATATTACAATACATGCTAATGTAAGATATTCCCCTTGGTGGAACTTGTACAAGACTAATGAGAAGTGAGAAGTATGTGAATTTGATTGCTCCAAATAGAATGACAAAGATAATGACAAGCAAAAGATGAGTCTACCACATCATAAGAATTACAAGTATAAGGAAATTTGAAATGATGATCATAACCCCAAACACAGCTATGCTACTTTTCAATTTACATAAAAGTCAAATCATTTCACATATAAACTTAAATAAGATTTAAAATTTATAGCAACTAATGAACATAACTATTTAAATTTTCATATATGAATTAATATCAATCTCTTAAGTTATTACCAAAATCCATATAAAAGTACAAAATAAACATTATATAACATAAATCCATTTTTTTCCTATTTTGAATAACAAACACATTATATAACATAAATCCATTTTTTTCCTATTTTGAATCACAAACACATTAATTCCTTGTTTGTGTATATATTTAAGGAGCACACTGATTCATACATAGTATTAAGAAGCACACTTAGATTAATATTTTTAATATATAAAAGTAAATTAAAATTTGTGGGTAATGAATGCAAGGTTCTTTGAAAAAATTGATCTGTGTTTTGGTAATATAAAAAATATTTTTATTTTTTTAAATGTGCTTGTATCTTTGTTGTCTTCGTACAATGTCGGTTTTTTATTTACTACTTTTTCCGCCCCTATCTATTCCCCATATCTTTGCAAGGTATCGCTATGTAAACACTGGGTAAGGTCGCCTTTATAAGGGACCATTTACCATATGATAAGGCACGATTATCGGAAGATAATTTATGAGTCACTTACAAGGGTGACCAAAGATGCCAACTAGCAATTGGATACGTTCAAGGGATGTCTGTAGACCGAGATATGTTCAAGCAAGGGCTAGGGCTTTTGAGATATCCTTTGTGAAAAGAACCAATGAAATCATCTCCGAGATGTTAAAGAGAGAGGCTTCCTCGATGTGGATTAATTTCTTAGTAATATTTATTTACTAGCATTTGCACCAGGAGGTGCAAAGGAATGCCGAGAGGGTAAAAATATTGAATCTTTACCGCAACAAACTTTTTGCAATAGACCTTTCGTAATGGAATTTTTCGTTTACAGACCTCAAAACCGAACATGGCTTATTTATGCACTTCCGCACTTCCCTCACTCTGCAGTTCCTCCTTGTTGTTGGCTACAACAGATCCCATTTTGAGTCATGAAAATGGGATACCCCATTAACACTTTTAATTGGTTTCTCAAACCATATTTCCTTAATCTAAACTATCAATCTATGAGTATGATGTTTTCACTTAATAGAATTTTCTTTGTTGGTCTTGCTTTTTGGAGGATTTGTTGATTTCGGAAGCACCTTTTTGTTTTGGGAACTTTCGCCTTCCGCATTCTGCTTTCTGCAGTGGGGAATGCGGGTATCCATTTTTTTCAAGTGATTGAGGAAATCCATTCCCGACTTCCACTTTCTGCCTATGCAGATTCCGGAATTTTAATTTTTCCTCAATAAAACCTTCTTTCCAACTTCCAGTTTCCGCTGAGCAGAATGCGGAAATTGGAAGTTACAGGTTGTGCTTTGTGATTTCTGCTTTCCATCATGTGGAATGCATATGACGAAAAATTCTTTGTGTTTTTTTTAATTTCTCATTTTTCGACTTCCATTTTCTGTAGTACGGAATGCGGAAATTCGAACTACGATGTTTTTCTTTGTAATTTTTGTTTTCTTCCACTTTTTGATTTCCGAAGTATGGAATGCAGAATGAGGAACTTCAATACGTTTTTAGTTCAAATAAATTTCTTCCTGACTTCTGCGTTTCACTGTGTGGAACGCGGAAGATGGAAACGCCAAATCTAAGCTTTCTATTTCCGAAGTTTCAGTTGCGCGCTCTCATCTTAGCCATTTATTTTTTGCTAGATCTACGATTTATATTTTTTTCGTCATTGCCGACTTGCGCTTTCCGTTGCGCAAAATGCGGAAATTAGAAGTTACAAGTTCGCAAAAAAAATTTCGTGGTTTCGACTTTCACTTTCCACCGTGCGGAATGCGAAATTCGAAAAATTCTTTGTTGTTTTTTTTATTTTCTCATTTTTTCGAATTTCAGTTTCCACAATGCGTAATGCGGAAATCAAAACTTTGATGTTTTTCTTCGCAATTTATGTTTTATTCCGCTTTCCTCTTTTCAAAGTATGAAATGCAAAATGCAGAACTTCGATAAGTTTTTAGTTCAAATAAATTTCTTTCCGACTTCCCCTTTCCGCTGTGCAGAATGCAGAAGTTAGAGACGCCAAAACCAAAATTTCCCAAACTTTCTATTTTTGAAGTTTCAGTTGCACGCTTTAGTATCAGTCGTTTATTATTTTCTAGATCTACGGTTTAGATTTGTTTTGCCGTTGAGATTTTGGATATATAGTCAGTTTGAATCTCTGAGGTTTTTACAATTTTTTACCTGCGTTTTTCACTGTTCCTGGAGGTTTTTACTGCAATTTATTCTCGCTCGAGTTTACATTTTTCACTGTTTTTGAAAGCTTTCTACCAGTAAGTTAACTCTTTACGACCATTTATCCTATTATTTGTTTTCACTATAGTAAGTTTTGACCATGGTTTCCAAATTTCAAGCAAAGATAGAATCTCCTATGCTCAAAAACACAAGATCAAAGACGGATCTGCAAGCACAGAAGTCCAAAGACCCAAATGCCGAAATTTCCATAGACACTAGTGGGTGTATTTCTAAAAAGCTGGATTTGGACTGGTCGAGGATCCATTCTATCTTTGATAATGATGATTTATCGGCCATTCCTCATGACCAGATGGATTATATCACAATTCGAAGCTCGCAACTCCATCTAATTGTCGCTAGACCACCATTTATGCCGTACACAGACCCGGTGAAGTGGGCACTTGATCACGCTAAACTTGAGAAGCGTGTTTTCAATGACCATATTGGTACTTTTCTGGCCTTATTTCATCTTGATATTTTTTCCAAGGCTTACGCACTTGGACCCCCGAAACAACTACTAAACTGTAAGTTCCTGGATGGAGTAACCTCCCGTTTCAATTATGAAGAAGTGGTGATATCATGGATGGAAAATGCTGTCCTATTTTTCCCACAACTAGGTAATTCCTACCCCATTTCATGGTTCAGGGAACCATATTCGATGCTAGCAGTTATGTTTTGCCGATTATATGGGTTAGCGAATTGCACACTATTCAAAGCAGAATGGGTTGCGGCGGCTCACCACATTCTTCTTACAGGTGAGTCTTTTAATTGGGATGAGATTTTATCTGTTAACTTGCATGAGGAAATTGATAAATACCATAAAACCAAGGAAAACAAAAAACCCCAATTTTACATGCACTAGTACAAAATGAGGAATTAGCTACTAGGTGACTAAAAATTCTAGTCACCACAGGTTTTCCAAGTGATTTACTACTAAATATGAGCAATTTTGATTGACTCAACTATAAACGACTAAAATTAACGACTAATTTAGTCACGAGTCAACAAATATGACTAGATAATAAGTGACTGCGTTAAAAATGACTAAAATAAATGACTAATTTAGTCACGACATAAAAAATGACTAGATAGAAGAATATGAATTAGTCATTTATGTTAGTCATTTTTAATTGTGTCATGAAAAATTGCAAATTTGGCAATGAAGTGTAATTTTTGTAAGTTGTCTACCTTCTATTAGTAATATTAGTGCCATGCACCTCGATCTTCAGAGATCCAACAAAGCAATTGCATGAACTTTTAGCCTTATGGGGGCTTTTATGGTTCGCAAAAAAAATAAATTCTCTAGCTTTCTATTTTTGGCGAATCAAAGGTCATGATAATTGATTGGGCCAGAGGTCTCACCAAGTTGCAGTCACTGAGTTATATATGATTGTTGGTTGAAAAGGATTGGGCTCCTAAAGAATTGTTTTCTTTATTTATCCTTCAGGCTCCTGTACAGGGAGTTCAATTCTGATGCGGACCTACTGTGTTGAATATAACTTAGGCTAAGAGGACTAGATTTACAAGTAATTTGTCTGAATCTAAGAAGATGCTTGAAGACACATCTAAGAAGAGTAAATGGAATTGGAATTCAAGCAATTCTAAACATGGTGATGAGATTGGTGTCGGTGGACAGAAATTGAAACTGACAAATATTGGTATTGAGCTTCACGTTGGGTCTCCACTGCCTTCAGAATGACATCAATGTTTAGACCTTCAGGTTTGTTCTGTGTTTTTCTTGATTATCTATTGTGTTTTTTTTTCTATTCATGTTTTTTTTCTTTGTTGTGGATGTGGTGGAGATGAAATGGCTAGATCATAATTCCCTTACAGTAACAAATGAATGCTACACCTGCAGATGCACTATAATAGGCCATAAGGATCAAATCTATTATTGGATATCCTGTGATTTTCACAAGTTGCAGCCCCGAAAATAGGTCAGACCTGCCCAGGTTCATAATAATATTGCTATGTTTACAGATAAAACTCAGGAACTAGCAATTCAAGGGTTGGTAGACCAAAAATGTTGTGTATAGGATTTCAGACTAAAGGTTATAATATCTAAGAATTTCTTCGCTTCAAGGTTCAAGGGAGGGACCTGGACTCTTTAATTTCCCTACGGGACCCGTTCCAGAAACACTTACGAGAGGAGTTGTGCAAGTCTTTACCTGCTGTTGCACCTCTTTTTTTGTAGTAAAGTATAATGCTTTCCCAAATACTAAAACTGCGTAATCTGCTTAATATTGTTATATTTGTAAGATTCATGAGCAGCCCCCAGGAATTGTAAGACTCATTGATTAACTTTGGGGATTACAACAATCTCATACGGAAATAAGCCTTCCATTACTCGAAGAATCCAACCTTTTAACAGACTAATTCAGAATATATACAAAAGGAGAAGGAAACTAAATATAGAATTAGAAAGTTAATTCCTAAATTTATGCTAACAATCTGACAGCTTCACAAGATATCCTAAATGAATTCAACTGCATTCTATCCTATTTCTAACTTAACTCTTCCATTGACAACAAAGCTAACTCGATTCTTTCCAGAACTAGTTCACTAAATTGATTACCACTAACCTAAACATATGGAGAATATTCAATTAAGGGAAACCCACTCCCTTTTGTAAAATTTAGAATCTTAATTTTCGAATGGCCACGTTGCAATTTAAGAGTGATTCCCCTGCATCATTTATCCTTAGTAAAAGATCTAGAGTAACCTTGGTAAGCAACATTACAACTTTGGGAGAAGAGAGGGCTGTAGTGCTTTGGAGCATATAAACCCAATTGTCAAAGAAAGAGCTAGTACTAATTTGCCAGGTGTGAGAGGTGTGAGTACCTCCTAAATGCATACTAATTTGCCATATGTGAGAGGAAGTGATGTTTTAATTTTGGTATAAAATTAATGATGTATAATTTTTTATGTTTAGCTATTTCTATAAGTCGATGTTAATTTTTTCTTAATTTTTCTAGAATTTGAACTTTAATAAAAGTGGTTTCTAAACCCAAATTTTAATTGCAAGTAATATGGATATGGTGGGTGTATATTGCATAATGTCAGAGGGTGTCATTTATGATTTGTGTTATATCCAGAAACCTACATCCATTTTTCAACAGTGCTCACAAGTGCTTGTCGATCCCAAGAGTTGATACACTCGATATTTGTACTTCATGTATAAGTCGATGTGATCAAGTGGCGATGCTGTTAATCAATCGAAGTATGCGTAAAGATGAGTCGATGCCGATTCTCATTATGCTACTCCATGCAATCAATCATAGAGTTGATATAGGAGTCGATGCCTTCTTATGAAAGGAAATATTCGTTAGAATGTTTTTATTGAGGGCGATTCTTACAAACCTTGGTGCCATGATCAGTTTTATCTTCGGGTGCCTATTTCAAATGAGGAACTTGCCTTTATACATATTATTTATACTAGTAACTTTCTTTACCATTTTTTATTGTTCGACCTCTTTTCTTATATATTACTTTCTTTGAGAAGGAGATAACCAGTTAGTTAATATAGGTCCCATTTTGCCTTGTTTCCTGGTTTTGCTTTCAAATGACATTCCTTGACAGATAGATTCATAAGGTAGTGCAGCCAAGAGCCAATTGGTTCACGGTAGAAAGGAAGTTATGCTACGAGTAATAGCCAGTCTCTTTACCAAGATGGTGCTAGTAGATTGATTGCTCAGAGTGAACCATTAAACTAGAGGAATTGGGGAGTACAGATGTTGAGGGAACTCATTGGGAAAGTACGGTACAATATTACATGGCAGGAGTGAAAGCAACCTTCAATTAAATAGAATTAGAATATAGATTTTATATGCATGGCTTACACCCAACTTATAGGAATGGGCTAGTAGATTATAATAATTGGCTGGGCAGTCTACCCCATGCCAATTGGCTTTACCCAGTATACCATACTACTAGAAGACCAACCATTACAACAAGCCTACCATACACAGGATTACTAACTGTCCCATAGTCTTTACCTAGTCCCACATCCCACCTCTCTACTAGACATTACTACTTACCTGATTCATTGTTCGTTTCACTTAGTCCACACAGTAAAACAAAAAATATAAAAAAAACAATTTTTTTTTATATAATAAAATAATTTAAAAAAAACAACTCTATATAACTTATATAAACAAATAAAAAAAAAACAAACCAAACCACTATAAACATAATTTATGAAA